>CM040122.1:28335788-28763366 GCA_022559845.1 Amorphophallus konjac | reverse complement strand
CTCCGGACCTTTCTCTCGGGCATCGCGCCCCTTTCCACTTTCCTCCTCCGGAACCTCCGGACTTTCCCTCGGGCACGACACCCCTTTCCACCTTTTTCATTTTCCCCCTCCGGAACCTCCGGACTTTCCCTTTGGGCACGACGCCCCTCTCCACCTTTTTTATTTGCTTCCTCCGGAACCTCCGGACTTTCCCCTCGGGCAGCGCGCCCCTTTCCATCTTCTCCTTCCTGATTTCATTCCTCCGGACCTCCGGACCTTTCTCTCGGGCATCGCGCCCCTTTCCACCTTCCTCCTCCGGAACCTCCAGATTTTCCCCTTGGGCATCGCCCCCCTTCTCATTTGCTACCTCCGGAACCTCCGGATTTTCCTCCTGATCCTCCTTCATTCCTCTCTCTTGGGTATCGCGCCCCTTTCTATATTCTTCCTCCGGAACCTCCGGATTCTCCACCTGATTGTCTCCATCTTTTCCCCGGGCATCGTGCCCCTTTCCATTTACTTCCTCCGGAACCTCCGGATTTTTCTCTCCTCCCTGGGCATCGCGTCCCTCGGCATTTGCTTCCCCCAGAACCTCCGGACCATCCATCTTTCTTCCAGTTCATCTTTCTGTTCTTCCAAGACATCACCTCTTTCGTTCTCTTCTTCCTTTTTTATCACTCTTTTCCAGATTTCTTCTCAGGGCATCGCGTCCCTTCTTTTGTCATCCCTCCGGAGCCTCCGGATGATTTTTCCTCTCATGATTCTCCTCTGCCTCCGGACCCTCCGGATCCGCCTCTTTCCATCTACCAATTTCTTCTTCTAATTCCTCCTGATTCTGGGTCCGACCCAACTTCTTCCACATCCACTGCCTTGGGCATCTGCCCTTTCTCCCATTGCTTTCGAGGCTTTAGTCCTCACTCCTCCTTCTAATTCTCCGCTTCTTCTGTAGACTGTTCCATGTGATCAGGGTCTCCGCGCCTTAGTGAGGGAGTTCTAGTCCTCGCCTCTTTTCCTTTTTTCCTTATTCGTCTGAGTCTGGTTTGAGCACCACTCATTCTTGTTAAGCCACTCCCAAAATCCTTTGCTTCCAATCCTTTTGACTGCCAAAGAGGACAAATCCCACGATGATCAACCTCGCCTCTGGCAGCTGCTTTAACAAAGGTTGCAAGGTAATATATTGACGTGAGTATGCATTTATATGATATCATTACCTCATTACTTCACGCATGATTTTCAAAATCAAGTGCTTCTTAACGAGATTAAGAGTGGTGTTTCAAACCTTTATCTTAAGCTTTTATTTAATTGAAATCATTCTCAAAAGAGTCCTTTAGGCTTGCTTATGCAGCACCTTGGTTACTAAGAATCCCGTGCTGGGAATTCAACATTCTCTCCCTGCTTGTTAAGAGCAACCCTCAGCTGGGCACCTCACACACTTCACGGCGTCCTTAGCCGGCTCCGTTGGTTAAACACCGTTGCTACCTTGGCCATGCCATGAGTATATCTGAAAGTCTTTTCTCTTCTTTACTCGGCCGCGTGCAGGGGCAAGAGGTTGACGGATGAGATGACCAACCTTGGTAATCCCCAATACGAGAGGAGTCTCAAATAGGGGCAGTCTTGACCCAAACCAAATATGAATTTCATGATATACATCTCGCCAAAAGGGCTATTATGAAAATCAAGTCAAAATTTTGATAAAAGCAAAAGTATGAATTATGGCATGTCAAGACTGGCAAAGTCCCCGCAGGGAAAATCCTGGTCGTATGCATGTCAAGGGTCTAAAAATCAAAGGCATAAAGTCCCGGCACAACAGACTACCTCTTTGAAGGGAACACCTTGGAAAGAATTCAAGTCCCGATGTCTCCCATCCTACACAAAGCTTGTCACAATTGTTCTTCTCTTCTCCCTCCAAGACCAAACATTTCTCGGGTATGGCCTTGGTAGGGGCACCGTTGATCAAAGACGGTCGGTTATAGGGCGCCACCTTTCAATGCACGCCCAGCTTTGGGCAATTTTTAGTAAAAGGGGAAGGAACAAGGGCCCCTAGCCAGTGGTTTAAGACACCCTTTTGATGCTGCTTTAGCAATTTCTAACCAAAATCAAACAAAAAATTGAATATTTATTGATCAAAATTCATAAAAATTTGAATATCTTTTTCAAAACTTCACAAAAGATTGAATATCTTTTCCTAAAACTTCACAAAAATTTGCATATTGATCAAAATTCATAAAAATTTGAATATCTTTTTCAAAACTCCATAAAAATTTGCATGTTTCCAAAATCCAAAAATTTGCATTGTATTTTCTGATGGTGTTTTGCAGGAACAGCTTTGCAAGGACCAAAAGCACGGGATGGGTCCTCTCTCTACTTATTGCTATCAATCTATTGATTCTTCCCAATATTCTCATGACATGCCACCCAGGGGCATCATCTCCCTATATCATTCTGATTATCATATCTCATGATTATTCATCTCCAAATCTTTCAATCAACTCCTGCTCGTTTCATCTGATTACTCCGCCGATGGGCATTATCAGATCCTGATTATTTAACTCCAAAACTTGATTAGCCAGATTGTCATCCTCATGACAAACAACAAATAATGATGCTTTGCTATGCCATGATTTGACTTATGCTGTTCATGATATATGCTATGATTGGTTGCTTTGATTCATGCTATGCATGCTATGCTTAAATGCCTTCTTCATTGTTTGTTATCTTTTATATCTTGGCTAATGAATTTTTGAGCGCAGGAAGAGGCTCTTGGTCCCGCCGGCAGGGCATCATCACTCAAAAGTCCCACGGTGCTTGCAGTTCATTTCTCAGTTCCCATGCTTATTGATATCACCATCTCCCTGTATGCATTCTACTATATGTTACATATGTTACTAGATTATATCAAGGACCTTGTGGCTTTGGTAAATCTGGGATTTGAGTTCCCCTTCATCAAAAACAATGATGATTCCAGAGAAGTCTTAGTCACACGGATAGGCCGTTGAGCCGTCCAAGACTGGGGACGATGGTTCCCTTTTTACGAGTTGGTGCGTGGATAAACGGGCTTCGGCTTAGTATCAGCTCGCAGAATTGGTTTCTTGACCCAGTCTGGGCAGTTTAACAATATTATCCTTGATTATATTATATTTTCATTTATTATTTTCCCTTTAGCCCAGCATGCATTCATGTAGGACTTTGAATTAACATTGGAAAATCATTCTGATAAGCTGATGTTGAGAGTTGAATTGATCTTAATCTTTCTCGATATGAGATTTTCATTGCCGAATTGAGTCCTCAGTTCGATTTGTCGTTGTTTTGGGTCATTTTCTCGAAAGCTCCTTGTTTGGATTTTTATCATCTTATTTTTAATCATTTCCCTTTGATCCACCTTGGCTGCAGCACGTCCACATTGGCTGGTAACCGCTCCCCAATGGTGAAATCTACAGGTTTGTGACCTGGGATACTTCCACCGCGTTGGAAGTTGATCATTTATTTTATCTCCTTCGTGCACCGCGTGCACATCTCCCCTTTTATCCAAACATTGTTGATTTCGTTGGATTTCCCGAGATTTGTTTCATCTCGAGCTTTTGATTTCATTTCTTATCAAGTGATGTTGATTGCGTGTCTCATCACACCTTGACATCTACTTTTCAGTTTGCTACGCTCCCTTGCAAAGCAGACGCCAAGGCGGGGCAGCTGTAGACACGCCAAAATTGACATTACTTTGAGTATTTCTCATATTGCCTTGTAATGCCCCATTTGACCCTCAAATTAGCTTATTTGAGTGTTTTTTCCATTTTTTATGGATTTTCTCCCCTTTCCCTCTTTTTTAAAAACACGCCCTGGAGCAATTTTTGAAAAAGAATAAATGTTTTAAAAAATGTTAATTAACGCCCTTCTTTGGGGCGTGTTTCAATTAACGCCTCTCCCGAAGGCGTGTTTCAGAATTTTCAAATAAAAGAAATATTTATTTCCAAAATTGATCTGGGAGTTAACGCCCTGACCCAGGGCATGTTTTAAATTAACGCCCCTTGACAGATCGTCAATTCTTGAATTGACGCCCTGACCAAGGGCGTGTTTCATCTTCTGACTTCGCAGCCCTTTCCCCAGAGAGTCCTTGCCTCGTTAGACTCCTGCCTTGATTGGGGCTCTTGCTCATTCTTATCCTTCCCCCTTATTGGACTCTTGCCCATGTTTATCTCCTCCAATTCTATTTAATAGGGCCAATGGGCTCTGTTGTTGAGGTTAGATTCGAACGTTTCTTTCCTCTTCCTCTTCTGTCTTCTTCTCCTCTCCTCCCTCCGTTCTTCTTCTTCTTCTGTTCTTTTTTTATATTTTCTTTCTTCACAGGTTGCTGCTTCCATGGCTAAGGGAGGAGGCTCTGCACCGCACATCTTCATCCTTTGAAGCTCTCTCTCCCCATCGAGCATATAAATCCAAGCAACAGGCTTTTGCCTTCTATCATTTATCTTTGTTTTCTTTTGTTTATTGCATTGGTTCATGCATGCATCATGGTGTTTATATTTTTAACTCAACTACGTTGAGTATCTCCCCATAGTGCATCTATTGCACTCTTTCCCTTATTCATATTTTTATTCATATTCATTCATCATACATCTCCCATCCCTTTTGCATAGGGGTTTAAGGGCAATCACCCATAAGGTGTGTTCTTAATCATATTTTTATGCTCATCACATTAAGAATTTGATGCTACACTCACTTCGTTTCTAATCCAATCTTTTGGTGTTGGCTTTGGTATTTTGCAAGGATAATAAAAGCAAGAACTCTCTTCATCGGCCGGCCGATTTGAAGAGAAAGGAAGCACTCACATCCCCGCGCATTTAAGGTATTTTCGCGATCCCTCCATGCTTTTTATTGTTATATTTTGAGACCTAGCGTCTCTGGCGATCACACACACTCCCCTTGTGCACCTCGTGCATATTTCATCTCCACTATTGTTTATTGTTTGGTTTTCATTATATTTTCCTTAAGTGGATTTTAAAGGAATCTACACAAGGCTCGGAGGGCCTGCTCTTGCCTGGCAAATCGTCGCTCGAATTCCCAGAGCTGCAGGGAGAGCTCCGAACGAGTGTGGGGAGATCCTGAGACATTTTTGGTGTGCTCGCGTTCACCTCCGTGTCGGCGATGTTGAGTAGTGGATAGCGGATCTAGAGGGGAGGGGTGAATAGATCTGCCCCTCTTTTCGCAGAACACCCCTCTTTAAAGCTAGATAAAGAGAATCGTAGCGGAATATAACTAGCTTAGCAAAAGACACAACGATTGGCTTAACAAGATGAATAAGTAATATAGATATTGAACCTAAGCATGCATCTAGAACGAAGCAATCACATGAGCAAACCACAACACAAATGATTTTAAGGTGGTTCGGACTGAATCCCTAGTCCTACGTCCACCCCTCACCAAATCCGGTGAGGCTCCACTAGTGCAACGCACTGAACCGTAAATCGGAAAGACCTCCAATTGTCTTCCTACTAACCACCGGTAGGGACGTCAACACCGCAGATCGGAGAACTTCTGATTGCCTTCCTACTAACCACCGGTAGGGACGTCAACACCGCAGATCGGACAGCTTCCGATTGCCTTCCTACTAACCACCGATAGGGACGATCTTCAGTTTCAAATGTTTGAATGAAATGGAAAGATAATAAATATGAAAACACTCAAACAAGATATAGAATATGCTCAAAGAGAAGAGATCTTGTCTGATATTGTTGGAGCTTGAATCTTATGCTTCAATGGTATCTTCTTCTTTGTGAAAAGATCTTGCTTGGATCACCTTGAGTTGATGAAGAAGATGAAGGATGCAGATTTGATCTCCCTTGAGAATGGGCTTCTTTGGATCACCTTGAGATGATGAAGAGGATGATGGTTACAACTTTATCTTCACTTGGCTTGGGGTTGATCTCCTCTTGAAGTAGCTTGAATCACTTAAGGATTTGATGAAGAACTTCTTCCCGGTGTACTGTTCACAGCTACAATACTTGAACTCCTCTCCCTTGAACACACCCTTGCAGCCTCCTTTGATCTTCCCTCTTAGCCTTGCTTGCTTCTACTCTTCCTTGGAGGTTGCTGGATTGAGATATGAGCTTGAATCACCTTGAGTTGATGGAGAGAGTGTTGGATGTAGCTTTGATCTTTCTTTTGATCCTATTGAGTTGATGAAGAGGTTTAAGGATGCAACTTTGACCATCTTTGAGAATCTTGATTGCTTCTAGCTTCCTTGGAGGTTGCTTGCTTCAGATCTATGCTTGAATCACCTTAGAATAGATGAAGAACTTCTGCACGGAGTACTGTTCACGGCTACAGTACCTCTTCTTCCAACCTCCTTCTCTAGCCTCTCTTGATCTCTCTTTGATTCCTCTTGAAGCATTAGGGTTTCTAACCCTCTTGTATGTGTTTTATAGACTTTGGATGGTCAATAGAAACCCCCCAGACTAGATCCATGTTTTGTGGGTGATTGGGTGACTTTAGGATTAAAGAAATCCATGGAGAATGGCTCTTCTCGAAGTAGAAAATAAAGTCAAAATTGGTTGGCTGGGGGCTGGCGGTCGACCAGAAGCTTCTGGCGGTCGACCGCTACTGAGAATCGCTGTAGAAACTTAGTCTCTGGAATTTCCGGTTGACCTGGGGTGATCGACCGCTGCTGCCGGTCGACCTGGGGCGGTCGACCTGTAGAAGCTGCAGTATGAGACTTTTCGCGTTTGGCGATTCTGGTTGACCAGAATGACCTAGTCCTGCAAAGTTGAAGTGTTAGCCCAATGAAATACCTCCAAATATCAATGACTTTAAGTAGATGTTTATTTCATACATTTGGGGGTTAGATTTCACTTGGTTTATGCATTAGAAACATCAAGACCATTTGAGCATGTTACCATGATTGGAATGAGAAACTAATGCATTTGAAGAGTGAACTTGTAAGTTATCATTGTGAACCTCAATTATCATGAATGAAGTTTAGAGATGAGAGGTATATGGAATACCCATGGTGAGATTGATGGCTATGACAAGGTAAGAATCTTACCAATGGTGCTTGACAGTAAATGACATATACCACCTGTATTGAATGGTAGAGAGGCAAGATGCTTATCCACACGTTTAGTTTGCCAGGCGACTGCCATGCTTATCCATTCATTGGCTTATCTGTCATGAACAAAACACCACGTATGTCAGTCATATGAGAGTGGAAAATAACAATGACTTATAGTGTTTAGCCATTATCAAAACCAAGCCATTATCAAAACCAAGAATGTTCAATAGCTCAAATGACCACAAGATGATGTCGAATGACTCAAATGACCACAGTATGACTGAATTAACCATAGGGGCACAACATTCTCCCCCTTTTTAATGATGGCAACACTGTGAGTCATTATGTGGTAGTAATATCCAAGATGACAAAGTTTATGACATATGCGACATGTGCAGCTCAAGATCTATGATAGTGAAAGCATGTGAATGCGGATATGTATGCATGGATGATCAAAGCATATGAATGCTATGCAATTATGCAAACCCATGCAATTATGCAAACCCCCATCAACATATGAAGACTCAAAGCTCACAAGGTTCTCTCCCCCGTGGACTCTCTCCCGTCCACAATTCACTCTCCCCCTTTGACAACTCACAAAGACCGCACAAAGGACGGACAAAGGTATTAGCTCATAAAGGACTCACAACAAGACATTCTCATAAAGGACTCACAACAAGACATTTTCTCCCCCTTTGACAGCAGCAAAAAGGAGGGATAAGGTAGAGAATGTGACGGATGTCTGTGAGACTAGAGCTGAAAGGAGTTGAGAGCAAGCCATTATATGCAAACCGGAAACACGCCGTGAGCAATGTACATGGTTCAAAGCTAATGAAATCCGAGATCAACAATAGAGTTCAAAACCATCTATATGCATGTTTTAATAGAAATGAACCAGAAGGGCATATCATGGCAGTGATGAATTTGCTTTTGTCTTAAACATTCATATTCAATAACTTCATCGGGAATAGCGCCAACTAGTATTGAGGTGAAACAAGCATGACTAAAGCATGTAATTTTATGATTTCAGCACTGTTTTGCATGATCTTTGGCGGTTTGATGCACATGACTCATATTTTACGAGCAATCGAGTCTAGTACATGCCTCCTATCCGTAAGAATACACGTTGTTTAGACGTCAGTATTCCTAGGTATTTGGTAAGACTGACTGTTATGCTTCAAAATGAACAGAAATAGCAAAGTCACGTCATGACATATCTGATCTCATTTCTTTGATGAGAAGATACATTTCTCAGCAAGTATGCCATTGCTCTGCCTAAAGTCCAAATGAATTAAGACAGAGATAACATGGGCACAACATGACATATCATTCGTCACTTGTTTTGAGGACGTGACATATTTCTCCGTGTAACAATATCATTGCTCTGTCAAATTGATTATCAGGAATTATAGCTCATCAAGGTGTTTAACAACAATACTAAGCTTTAGCATCTTCAACCAACATTGCAATGACGTTTGAATTTTTAGATTTCAGGATAGTCATTCAAGGCACAATATGTAATCTCTAGTTAAGGTCTATTAAAACCACAGAACATAGATGATTTCAGAACAAATGTTTCAGAACTTCAAGGAAATCATTAAATCTGAACCATTTTCATTGTATGGACAATCATCAGGGCATATAATAGAAAGCTCTTACGCCGTAGTTCTGTCGGTCTCATGATCTCATTTTCAAACTGGAAGCCAGTGAAGTTCAGATTGCAAGAGATTAAGAAAGGCAGCAAGACTCCCCCTAAGGATATGCAGTGAATGCATTCAAGGAGTTATGTTTGAAAGTAAAAAGACAATTGTCAAGGAGAGGTTGACGAGAACCATGCAGGGGTTTACATGATCAAACATGAAGTTGGCAGACATGAAATGCATGACCCAGCACATGGTTTTACACTTATTAAATGCACAGAATGAAGATTAAACAAATGCATGAATGCGTCAAAGAGACGACTCCCCCTTACTAAAGGGCATATATGCGACAGTGGCGCATGGTACTTGACGAGGTGAAACCTCACGCATATTGAGTGCTTCTAGGTAAGCATAACATGCCTTTCCATACATCTACATTTGATATACCATGGTCATGCGAGAATGGAGCTACACCACATACAATGCATCGTTATCATGAATTCAACTTTATTATGCAACTACATGCAATGCTACACCATATGCAAAATGGCATATTGACATATAAACAATGCATGGACACCAATCTGCAAAAAAACACACAACTAGATGGAACAAGAAGATCATTTCAATTGTTATTGGCCTGAGGCCGGCAAAGACCAAGCTCCCTTCTGAGTGTTATAAACCTGTCATTACACAACGGCTTGGTGAAAATGTCAGTAATTTGATTGAGTGTATCAACAAAATGCAGTTCAAAATTTTTCTTAACGACCTCATCTCTAATGAAGTGATGACTTATGTCAATATGATTGGTCCTACTCTAGCACTAGCTTGAAATCTAACACAGAGGTAAACACTAAACTTGATATCTGGTCGGGATGCATTCAAATAAAACAAGGATCTGATCATACCTCTATAGATTTTTGCATCCACTAATTTACCATTTTCATCCGAATCTAGTGATGTTGTGGTGCTCATTGGAGTTGTAATTATTTTGATGTTTGCCATGTCAAATCTTTTAAGCAGCTCCTTGATGTATTTGGCTTGACTTATGAAGCACCTATCTTCTCCTTGGTTGACCTGCAAACCGAGAAAAAATTGGAGTTCTCCCATTAGGCTCATCTCAAATTCGCTAGTCATGAGGTTAGCAAATTCCTCACACATTTCAGATTTAGTAAAACCAAACACAATATCATCAACATAAATTTGAACAATCAAAATGTTCTTACCTTGCTTCTTGGTGAAAAGTGTTTGATCTACCTTACCTCGTGTGTACCCTTTCTCAATGAGGAACAAGCTTAGTCTCTCATACCGAGCTCTTAGTTCTTGCTTCAAGCCATAAAGTGCCATGTCTAGCTTGTATACAAAATCTGCATGGTTAGAGTTCTCAAAGCTAGGGGGCTGCTCCACACAGACTTCTTCCTTGATCAAACTATTCGAGAAAATACTTTTTACATCCATTTGATACAACTTTATTCTAAGAGAGCATGCAGCTTGGTTTTAGATGTTGACTCCTACTGAAAGTATGCATGGGTTGGCAATGAACTATACAGCCTAAGACTTATGTGAATGCATAATGTAATGAAGATGTTGCATGATGATTGCACATTTTTTGGATTTTCCTAAACATGATTTGCATAGAAGTACATGAGATCACACGATGATGCAAACACAAATCATTCACAATTAATTTTGAACTGAATGCAACATGATGATGTCAATTGCTAGACTCCCCCTTTGAACAATGTTAACATGAATAACGAGTTGAAAATGTAGCCATGATATGCATCATCAAAACTAAAATCCAAGAATTTCGTGTGGCTGATATCAGGTACCAAACAACTCATCATCACATCAACTGAATCAGCATAACAAGTTTCTCATGAATTAAACAGCTAAAATAATTGATCTCTGGTACACGGCGGAGGTTTTGATCTTAGATCCTTCTCACGCATAGTAAGATTTCTGGGCAAGCATGACTTACCTTTCAACTCTATACCATTTAAAATACCAGAGGTCAAGCAGGGTGTGAGCAATTAATCTAACTTATGTGTTCATCTTCACACCACGGGAGATAAATCATCATTTCAAACAAGCAATTCAGTTTGCAGAAGTTTATTGAACAAAATGGGCAAACTTATGATGCAGTATCTACATGTCAAGACTAAACATGCAAAATAATAAAAAAATATTTACATACATGTGTCTTGAGCTTTTATTAACCTGGCCATTCATTTCTCAACTCCAAGGCATCCTGCATCCAAAATTCTCATTTAGAATTTTTAGGTACCCAAGCTTCCTTGGATCCTTGTGGGTTAGCAACATGTTTAGCATCTTGGACCATCTTTTTCAGGGTAATCACATCATCCTCCCTCATTGTGAGGCAATCATATATCCCATGCCCATTTTTCCCACAATAGAAACAACACACAAAAGATTGATTTTTCGTTTTATGTTCATGTGCGTGTGCATGTGGACTATGCTTTTGTAGGCGAGCATGATTTTTACCTTTCATGGTATGAGGGTGATGTCTTTCTTTCAGATGCCAGCATTCCTGGTCAGTGTGACTAGTCTTACCACAATGAAAGCAGCGAAGAGAGGCATTTCTATTGAAGGCCATGGGGAGTGTCGACCTGTCTGGATGAGAATGTCGACACTTCTGATTCTCCATGCGATTTTGTGCAGAGTTCTGTTGAGCAGGCCCTTTGCCAGTGTTGACATGTTTCTGTCCTTGCCCTTTCACTTGCTGTCATGCTCTAAGCTCATCATTTCTCAGGATGAAACAATCATGCACAGTGTGACCATGTCTACCACAATAATAACAATGGACATTCGTTTTGTGGAAAGTATGGTATTTATTATTAGACATGTTGTGGTGCACGTTTGGATGAGCATGTTGAATTTTACTTTTATTTCGAGCAATATGCCCTTTTTGGTGACCACATGAAGTGGTGGCTTCTGATGAGCCAGAATCTTGGTCTTGGGCAAACATTGACAAGAAATCATTCAAACCTTGTATTTCATTTTCAAGTGAAGAAATATGCAGTTTAGATTCATCAAGACCCTCTTCGCATGCTGCCAATTGCTCATTGAGCATGGCATTTACCGCTTTAAGATTTTGATTTTCTTGTTCTAAAGCATGCAATGTTTTAGAGCAATCATCAATGACAGTCTTGCCTTTTCCAAGTGCAACTATTTTTTCATTATGTTCTGTTTCATCTTGTTCAAGTTCAATTTTCTTTTTCAACAATTCTCTATTCTCTTCTTTGAGAGAATCAATTAGATTTTGTTGCCATTCAATATCATCATGAAGACCCATATTTATCTTTTTCATGAACGAGCATTCTTTGCATGCAAAATTAGTAGAGCATGAGACTTCAGTTTCTTTTAGGACCTTTTCACTTTGAGTTTCAGAATTTTTACTTTCTTCAATCAACCTCTCATCATGAATTAGCCCATCGGCCATAGTTTGATCATTAGAGATTGATTTAGGATGATTTTGAAGTTTTATTACAATTTCTTCCAACCTAGTGATTTCATCATGAAGATTTTTATTTTCATCCCTTAGACATGCAATGCTTTGTTTATGCGTATCTAGATCAAAAGAAAGAGTGTCGTTAAGCTCTTCAAAAGTAGAACAGTTTTTACAAAAAGAGCTTCCATTTTGGTTACTTTTCTTGAGATCCTTTTTTGAAATTTTTATTTTCTGATTTTACCTTTTTGTATTGTGTAATCAACTCATCATAGGCTTCCATAAGCTCTTCAAAAGTGAATTCCTCGGAATCAGAGTTTACCTGTGATGATGATGTATTACTGGACGGTTCTGCACGGTCGGCCATGAAGCATTCTTGTTCTTGTTCCTTCCCTTCATGGATTTTCACCAACCTGTCCAGTACTTGCTTGGTTGTGCTGCAGGAGGACACAAAATGAGTTAGTCTGATATGAACTGTAGTTGTAATTAAGTTATATGCATCAAGATTATCACTATGTTTGGTCTCATGTTCGGCTAACCAATCAATTGAATTTGATGGCAGCTCATGAGGACCATCGTATATAAGAGTCCATAATTGTGGATCTATGGAGCTAACATAGATGAACATTCTCCCTACCCATGTAGAAAAATCTGAACCATCATAAATGGGCGGAGAAACCATCGAAGCATGTGTAGCATATGAAGCCATTTAAATAAAATACACCGGGATCTTTCCCTACAGATCGTAGGATCTGGGAATGACAGAGCCATGCTCTGATACCACTTATTGAGTAGTGGATAGCGGATCTAGAGGGGAGGGGTGAATAGATCTACCCCTCTTTTCGTAGAACACCCATCTTTAAAGCTAGATAAAGAGAATCGCAGCGAAATATAACTAGCTTAACGAAGGACACAACGATTGGCTTAACAAGATGAATAAGCAATATAGATATTGAACCTAAGCATGCATCTAAAATGAAGCAATCACATGATCAAACCACAACACAGGATTTTAAGGTGGTTCGGACTGAATCCCCAGTCCTACGTCCACCCCTCACCAAATCCGGTGAGGCTCCACTAATGCAACGCACTGAACAGTAAATCAGAAAGACCTCCGATTGCATTCCTACTAACCACCGGTAGGGACGTCAACACCGCAGATCGAAGAACTTCCGATTGCCTTCCTTCCTATTAACCACCGGTAGGGACGTCAACACCGCAGATCGGAGAACTTCCGATTGCCTTCCTTCCTACTAACCACCGCCTTCCTTCCTACTAACCATCGGTAGGGACGTCAACACCGCATATCGGAGAACTTCTGATTGCCTTCCTTCCTGATCGGACAACTTCCGATTGCCTTCCTACTAACCACCGATAGGAACGATCTTCAGTTTCAAATGTTTGAATGAAATGGAAAGAGAACAAATATGAAAACACTCAAACAAGATATAGAATATGCTCAAAAAGAAGAGATCTTGTCTGAGATTGCTGGAGCTTGGATCTGATGCTTCAATGGTATCTTCTTCCTTGTGAAAAGATCTTGCTTAGATCACCTTGAGTTGATGAAGAAGATGAAGGATGCAGATTTCATTTCCCTTAAGAATGGGCTTCTTTGGATCACCTTGAGATGATGAAGAGGATGATGGTTACAGCTTTATCTTCACTTGGCTTGGGGTTGATCTCCTCTTGAAGTAGCTTGAATCACTTGAGGATTTGATGAAGAACTTCTTCCCGAAGTACTGTTCACAACTACAGTATTCGAACTCCTCTCCCTTGAACACACCCTTGCAGCCTCCTTTGATCTTCCCTCTTAGCCTTGCTTGCTTCTACTCTTCCTTGGAGGTTGCTGGATTGAGATATGAGCTTGAATCACCTTGAGTTGATGGAGAGAGTGTTAGATGTAGCTCTGATCTTTCTTTTAATCCTCTTGAGTTGATGAAGAGGTTTAAGGATGCAGCTTTGATCACCTTTGAGAATCTTGATTGCTTCTAGCTTCCTTGGAGGTTGCTTGCTTCAGATCTATGCTTGAATCACCTTGGAATAGATGAAGAACTTCTGCACGGAGTACTGTTCACGGCTACAGTACCTCTTCTTCCAACCTCCTTCTCTAGTCTCTCTTGATCTCTCTTTGATTCCTCTTGAAGCATTAGGGTTTCTCACCCTCTTGTATGTGTTTTATAGACTTTGGATGGTCATAAGAAACCCCCCAGACCAGATCCACGTTTTGTGGGTGATTGGGTGACTTTAGGATTAAAGAAATCCATGGAGAATGGCTCTTCTCGAAGTGGAAAATAAAGTCAACATCGGTTGGCTTGGGGCTGGCGGTCGACCAGAAGTTTCTGGCGGTCGACTGCTACTGAGAATCGCTGTAGAAATTTAGTCCATGGAATTTTCGGTCGACCTGGGGCGGTCGACCGCTACTGACGGTCGACCTGGGGCGGTCGACCTGCAGAAGCTGCAGTATGAGACTTTTCGCGTTTGGCGATTCTGGTTGACCAGAATGACCTAGTCCTGCAAAGTTGAAGTGTTAGCCCAATGAAATACCTCCAAATATCAATGACTTTAAGTAGATGTTTATTTCATACATTTGGGGGTTGGATTTCACTTGGTTTATGCATTAGAAACATCAAGACCATTTGAGCATGTTACCATGATTGGAATGAGAAACTAATGCATTTGAAGAGTGAACTTGTAAGTTATCAAACCAAGTTATCATTGTGAACCTCAATTATCATGAATGAAGTTTAGAGATGAGAGGTATATGGAATACCCATGGTGAGATTGATGGCTATGACAAGGTAAGAATCTTACCAATAGTGATTGACAGTAAATGACATATACCACCTGTATTGAATGGTAGAGAGGCAAGATGCTTATCCACACGTTTAGTTTGCTAGGCGACTGCCATGCTTGTCCATTCATTGGCTTATCTGTCATGAATAAAACACCACATATGTCAGTCATATGAGAGTGGAAAACAACAATGACTTATAGTGTTTAGACATTATCAAAACCAAGCCATTATCAAAACCAAGAATGTCCAATAGCTCAAATGACCACAATATGATGTCGAATGACTCAAATGACCACAGTATGACTGAATTAACCACAGGGGCACAACAGGCGAGTACCGAGGCCGACCATCGGTACCAGTGGGGGTGCTTCACCTTCCTTCCTGTGGGGGTTGGAAGAGGCTTCTTGTTCGGCGGCTTGATGGGGGAGGTGGGAAGGTTCGCCCGCAGTGTTGCGGATGATGTGGCCTTCATGGAGAATAAAACAGCCTCCTATCGTTCGTCGGGAAGCTTCCAAACGGGGGGGGGGGGGCTCGACCGTGAATGTTGCGAGCACTTCTCTTTGGTTACCTGGGCCCACATCAGGTCGACGAGAACATCTAGCTTATCATTGAGGGCCTGGAATGTCGCGGGATCCACCACGAGACGCGGGACCTCCACGGGCGGAGGGGGTGGAGCATTGGCTTGGTTGGGCGGAAGGGGGCTAGTCAAGGAATTAGATGGCACGCGCCCTTCAGTTGCCGCTGCCGGTGCCTTTCCCCTGTCGCCGGCCACCCCCCTACTGCTACTCCTTCGCACCATACTGACTTTTAGCTCATTTCCCACATACGGCGCCAGATGAAGAGGCTTGATCTCGTGCTGAGCCGTATACTGCCCGATCAGCGGTGATCGAGAGAGGTAGCCACCTCGAGTTCGATTTCTACAAGCAGGGAAAGAAAGCAATCAGGGGGCCCAATGTGGAGATCCCGGGGAAAATCCTCTGATGCTTAAGTCAGTAGTGGTAAGAGTTGGTGGAGTGAGAAGGAGGCAAAGGTGGTGATGGGCACGAGATTGCTCCTCACCAATGAAGTGGCTGGAAGTGGCTTACCTTTCCGGAGGGCTTCCTTGGATTTATATAGTGATTAGTTTTGTTTCCGAGGCAAGGGAAGAGAGAGGGCTTAGGGGACGTTATCCCTCGGATGCGGGCTTTCCACCGTTTGAGGATGCTTACCTTTCTCTCAATCCCCAGGACTTCCCCCGATCAGTTACGCCTGGTTGACCCTTTGATATTCCCCGAGCGATAGGAGGTATCGTTATTCAGGCCCTTGAGCCAGAAAGCCAGAAAGGTTCGTGGGCTATGTCGGCCAGAATGAGTTGGGCCTCCCGATGAGTGGGCCCAATAA
The DNA here is from genome assembly GCA_022559845.1 of Amorphophallus konjac. Lineage (NCBI taxonomy): Eukaryota > Viridiplantae > Streptophyta > Magnoliopsida > Alismatales > Araceae > Amorphophallus > Amorphophallus konjac. Next base: position 28,747,068 of record CM040122.1, on the reverse strand, counting down.
ATGGGCTGTCACTCGTTGGGCTCGGCGGACTTTGCTAGGCCGTATTGGGCCACATATTTTTGGGGCCGCAAATCTATCCCTCTCCAATATACACAATTATAATATATGTTAACATAAATATGCAAAATAATTCATTACATAAATAAGATTCTATTTATGCAATTATGATATAATTTACACAATTAAAATCTATGTATGCACACGTAATACGACTCATTTACACATATATGTTGTCAGTTACACAGATATATATTATTTAGAGGATTAAATTATAAAAGATGATTATTTAAATAAAAATTCCTTTATATGACTATAGTTTTGCATGATTTTTGCGTTACAAGCCCGCTGCAAATCCAGCCCAGGGGGAAAGATCTTAAAGGGAGAGTGTGGGTGATTCTATAATCCCATGATTATTATAAAGTCTACCTTCCATTAATTTGGATGGAATCTAGATCTGATGCGTCGCAGATAACATTATCGTAACTTCACTTATGATTAACCATTCTTTTTACACACTTGACATCTCGTGATAAATGAAGAGTCACAAAAAATAGAAATAAAATTTATTGAAAACTATTTTATTGGAAATAAAAAGCACATGCTTATAAATTTCATAAGGAAAAAAATAATAAAATAATAGCACATATTTGTATTCGTGTACATTGAGAGAGAGAGAGAGATGAGAAGAGATAAAGAAGGACAGGGAGGATAGTGATATGGAAATATATTTCTCAAATTCTATTTCTCCTAGAATGGAGAAATAGAATGCAAGAAAAAAAAAGATGAATCCTATTTATCACTATTATTTCAATCAAAAATTAGTTTAGGCTTGTATTTGTTTTTGGTGTTTTCTGTTTCTTCGTTTGTTCTATTTTTCTCTCCGATTGTTAGCCACGTGCCTACTTCTTTATGTCCTTCGTAACTCAATCTATGTGTAGATCTTCTTTAGCTAACCCAAAAAATATTGTGGCCATCTTTGATAATCCAGTAGGATAGGGCCGAATATGTCGCCTCTCACTCGAACAACGAATTAATTTGACCCCTCCTGCTTGAACTAGGTATTCACCCAAAATCTGACAATGCCGCATGTTTGACCAGATATATGAGAAGTTATCAAAGCCAATTAAGAATGGCACTGGCAAATACATTAGTTATTAGCTCTTTATCGGTGAATAGGGCAACTGTTAGGAAAATATATTTTTCTCACAAATTTATTGTTTTAGAGTATGATAAAATAAATAATTATTCATCCTAATCCTACTAAATCAATTTACAAGTTTAACACAATTCAGATCGCCATAAACCTAAATCATGATCAACTAAATATTTGGGATAGAATTAAATAAATTAAATATCATCTAAATAAACAAAAATTAAGTGATAGACGATATATAGTCTAATAAAACTCAACATATATAATATTATGTCTAATGAGCAAAATGACAAGAAACTAAGTTATACGAACTTCCGTCTAAGTCTCCGAGATAGATGAAGGATTAGATGATACATTGTCTAGGTGAATGTAGATAGATGGAAGATTAGACGATACACCGTCTAAGTGAAAATAGATAGACGATACTTCGTATATGTAGGGAAAGTAGCATTAGACGATACTTCGTGATTTAAACTCTCTAGTTATATAGAATATTAGACGATACATTGTCTAAGTCAGAAAGGGTAGACGATGCGAGAGCTAATACACGAATCTCTATCTAAGAGATATGACAAAAGCTCAAAATAAACGATAGATCGTCTAACTGAAGAGAAGCGTTAGACAAAACTTTGTTTAACTCACGATAGACAATAAGTTAGACAATATTCCGTCTAAGTGAAAAATGATAAAAGCTTAAATAGACGATACATCATCTATCTGAAGAAGAGTTGGCACGATAGACAATGGGTTAGACGATATCATGTCTAAGTGACAAACGACAAAAGTTACAATAGACGGAACTTCGTCTAATCTATCAAGTTGAAGTATTAAACGATAATTTATCTAATACAAATACAGATAGATGAAATGTTAGATGATATTTCATCTAAGTGAAAAAACGATAAAAATCAGGGATAGACAATCCTTCGTCTAATTAAAAAGTAAAGATAAATACTTATATAAATGGGTAGACGAAACTTTATCTACTTTCATTAAAATACAAAATCTCATCATTTTAATTTTATATTCCATTCAATTAATACGGCATATATATATATATATTATAATTTTATATTATACTTGTGTAATATATATACATATTTTCCAATCAACTTTCAATGATTGGAAGGCTCCTTGTAGGGGACAAGAGGATTAATGCCAAAAAATATTGTTTCCTAGTTCAAAAGTTGATTATCAAACTTAAAGAGAGAGGCAAAATAATGTCTTTTCTCTCCAATTTAAAAGATTCTTTTAGACTGTGTTTGATAAGATGATCGAGAACATAAGGATTTTAATGTGACGATTTTAGAAACATGTGGACCTCGTTTAATTATCGAGAATTTACTTATTTTTTCAAAAGTAACTCAAAATGAGATTTTGGTGGGGGAGAGAAAAGGTGGACTTTTGTATCTGTCTCTCTTTAGAATCCAAGGAGGAGATTTTTAGCATTGATTTTTGAAAAAATGTATTAAATGTATTTGTCTCCCCCATGTTCCCTACTTCAAACTCTTAAATAATTAAAATCTATTTGAAAAAGTGATAACAAATGCATCCTAAAGTGAACTTTTGAAAAAATGTAGTGACTTCCAATCATTTAGGTGGAATCCAAATACTTCATAATTTCTCACATCAAAAGTCACCCTCAAATTGTATTTGAGAATTAGTGTGAATTACTTCACATAAAATAATTTCTTATACAATTGGCTTCAAGAAGAAGTACTTCCCATCCTTAGGAGTGGAGGGAGTTTGACAATAAAGAATAGATAAACGGTTTAAAAGCATTTCTCTAAAAACTTTGACTATTGTACCCTCGTCTTAATTCTACAAAATTTATGTATAAAACAATTGAAACATATGATAAAATAAATTTGTGTATAAAATAATTTATTTTAAATAAAATCTTAAGAATAAAAATAAAAGTATAAATCTATATTTTTTCTTCATTATAGTCTCCAAGTGAAGATATGATCTTGATTATATATTGGATCCTTGACAAATATAAATTGGATACAACGAAGGATAAAAAGTTAATATCTACCGTGACAAATAGAAATCGATAGAGTGGATGACATAACACAGTGACATGAATAATGATTTTTAAAATAAGATAATCATCTCAAACCAACAACTAAACACATGCATAACTCATAATCATACATTTCTAAAAATAATATAATCATTGTCGTTCTAAACATGGCAGACATCCTCATTCTCAACTGACTTCCATCATCAAAGGACAAATGCTCAAGACCATGCAGTCGTTAGTGTCTAACACCGGGAAGCTTGGCTGACACTCCCATCCTCACCCTGCCACACCCATCATGTGTTCCTTAAAGCAGAAAAAAAAAAGACGAAACCAAAGAACGATGAATGCCCAAAGAACTTTGGCTCATGTACCCTCAAATTTGAGCTTGCCCAATCATAAACTAAAAAAACAAAGATTTTTATTTATTAATATCTACAAATAAGTATATGTTTAGTCCCTCAAATATAACTATTTCTTTTTTAATCCCTACAATCTTCACCGTTGCCTTAATAGTCCCTGCCGTTCATCCAGTAACCAGAGGGAAACCCAACCCGAGTTACATTAACTCAAGCCTAGTAAAAGATTAAACTATTCCTAGTTGGTCACCCTCTCTCTCTATCCCCTTTCATCCTCTCTCTCATCTGTCTCTCTAAAGATAGATGGCCAAAATTGACGGCTCCACCGCCACTTGGCTGAAGTCCGAATGCTCGATACCTTGACGCCCCCTCCGCCGGACCACCTCCGCCGCCAGCATCGATCCCACCTTCGTTGTGTAGCGTGGACCTACTGTGCCCTCCTCGGCCTCCTCTTCCTCGTCGCCCTCGTCTTCGCCCTCACCATCTTCACCCTCGACGCAGAGAATGACAACGAGAAGCGCACATCAAAGGCCGCCAAGGGCAAAGCGGGGGCGCTGGCCTTGTTGAGACCACAGAATCTGGCACCATCTAGTTGAAGGAAAGGGCAAAGTGGCCAAACGTAGTAGCTCCCACGGTGGTGGCGGTGACAGTAGTCAGGGAGGAGAATTGAACTGCCACCAGCACCCTACAACCCTTCACCCCCCATGTGCCCAGCCCCACCACTGTCCTCACCAGCAACGTGTGGATGAGGCTATCGTTGCTCTTGCCTCTCCCGTAGTTCCCGACGATTAGCGCTGCGGTGGAGTCCTTGATCTTGGCCTACATACGATGCTCGCATAGTAGGTTGGTCCTTCACCAGTAGGTCCCCTAATCCCTTCACTAGGTGCATCGTCGTCTTCTCTGACGGTGGTTGACCCTCTCTCTCTCTCTCCCCCAACTTGCCACTCCCCTTTGCCATACCCACATTCAAGGACTCCCAAAACCAACAGCCAGGCCGCCATAGGTAGACCTAGCAACCGCAGTGGCCTATTGCTGGCGGCTCCAATCCCGCCCTAATCAATCATATATTATTCAAGGTGTGGACCTGGAACTCGTCGAGCCGACAGAGCTCTCATGGACCCTCCCTCGTCTCATCTTTGCTCCCCTTGGCCCTTGAGCAACATAAGGATGACCCTTGGGATGCGCTCGATGTCGCGATTCGGCAAATGATCCACAAGGAGGAGCACAACGATGAGCGGGACCGGTAGTCGGAACACATTCCTCCATATAAATAGAGAGAGAAGAGAGACAGAGAGGGATTGGAGAGACAGAAAGATGGAGTGAGAGTAGAAGAGTGAGAGAAATGGATGACGTCGGAGTGAGGGTTTCCCCTTCGACTCCGACAATACCCTCATCAAAGGGTGCGAACATAGAGATAGAGAGAGAGTGTGTGTGTGTGTATGTGAGCAGTGATATTTCTGAGATTTCAGGTATTCTGTTACCCTCAAGATATAATATTTTTTGCAATGTTCCCTTGTTTTAACTTCAATAATTTGCATGGACTTTTTAATAAGAGTTAGAAGATTATGGGGACTAACAAAGAAACAGTTGTATTTGTGAGACTAAAAAAGAAATATGATTATTTATAAGGACTAATAAATAAGAGTTCTAAATAAATATGATTACGTTGACATAAGAGAAAGCTTGTCGCATTTTATCCATTTCTCGGCTATTTCACCTCGATATCTGACCATATCAAGGGTGACATAACAAAAAATGATACATACCCTTAGCCCCATGTACTTTGTTTCAGGGTTAACTCTCGGTTATCACTTTTTTACCTCAAAGTTAACTCATTTTGATTTGATCGGATCGAATATAGATAATCGGGTTAAATGAAAATTAATTTGAGTTAGGTGAGATAAGTTAACCCTCTTTGTAAAAAGATCCATTTGTCCCCACTACCCCTCACCCCCTGTTACACCTGATCTCCCCCTCCCCCTCGCCGGCACTTCTCCCTCCCCCTCCCCCTGTCGGCACTGCCCCTCCCCCTCACCTGTCGATCTCCCCCTCAGTGCCCTCACCCACTGGCCACACCCCCTCTCGGCCCTCCGTCGTCGTCGTCGTCCCTGCCCCCTCCCTACTTCCAGACCTCCCCCTCTCCCTCACATGTCCCCCTCCCCTCAGCCATCGACCTTTCCATACTTTCCCCTCACATGTAGACCACGTCTCTCTCTCTCCCTCTGTCTCTCATATTGTAAGGTTATTTTTATCATTTTACACAAAAACCGAAGACTTAATTCATTTTTTTTATCAAATCACACCTCCAGGCTATTGGATTAATCTACCCATTTAACCCAGGTTAAATCACTTGTAGACAAAATAAATAGGAATACAAATATATTATCTTAATCTATTTTTTTTAATCAAGTTAACTTTAATCTCCAACCAAAACGGGACTAAAAGACATAACATTTGAGGCATTTACTCAGCCCATTAAAATATTTTTTAAGCTATGGACCCAACGTCTCCAATACATTTTATCACATCACGATCCCATCCACTTAAATTGCATTATACAACGGGAATGGCTTCTCTCAAGTCTCAAGTTCCATCAGTAGATGGGGTTGATTTGGAATTTTGGATCGAGGTACTAATACTATGGGCACAACGGACGAGTCAGTGTCTCCCTGGAAGACATAAGATTCTGTCTTTTCCCTCATTTCCAACCAATAAAAACATATTTATCAATAAATGGAGTTTATCATAAACTTAAAAAACTTCCCCATAGATGTATTCTTGGTCAACCAACTTACAGTTGATTTATACTTTACACTAAGATAGGTCCTTCGTAAACATGAACGAGTTTTTCCACAAGCACACAGTTGAATTTACCGTATTCACGTGATTTCACCCATTTATATTTAGTAATTTTCAACCAAACAGGGTTTACGCTAAAATGTATTATATTTACTTATAACAAATTTAAGATATATTCTTAACAATTTCATTTTTAAAAACAAATAATTAAGTAATGTCCTCTATCAAACCTTCTGACTTACAATCGGATCTCTGTTAGAAAATTATATATTTTAGTGGAACTTATTTTGCAGTGATTTCTGTTAATTGCAGGTGGAAGGATTCGATGCGTTGATGCTAAGATCTTAATATCACTGTTATCTTAAGGCTTCAGCATACTGAGTGACTTAAAAGTGTTGCAGATTAGTGTATTAAAATGTGAAGTCTTAGCATTAAGGTGTTAAGTCGAGGACGACGTGGAGGGATGGTGAGACAGGTTGAGAGAAGAGGTTAATTAAATTTCTCAGATTTTAATTGTAAATTTATAAATTATGATAATCCCTGTCCACATTTATCTTAATATATATTTGAGTTAGACTTGTTGTACATTTACAGTGTGTAGATCTTTAATTTTTAATATTTTCTTGAAATGACTATCAAGATATTTTAATTTAAGATGTAAATTATTTAAATTAAATATTATTTATTTAATTTATTTTTTACTTTTTAAATAATACAATGATGATATAATTTGTACCTAAAATTAAAATATTTTGGAGATCAACTTAATTTTTTTAAAATTAAAAATTCTATTAACTCGGAGTGTGCAGTACACCCAAAATGTACAATCAACCTTTCTCGTATATTCGAATCCACAGTAGTCCTAACGCCGAGTCGACTAGCTGGTTGGCTCTTCTCCGGCCCCATCCCTTCCCCTCCGTAGGGTTTTGCCGTAGCTCCTTCCTTCCTCTCTTCCCCAAACTTCGGGCGGCAGCGGTGTCGGAGGAGCTGGAGGAGGAAGATGGCGAGAAACCAAGACGCCCGCTTCGTCTCCTCTCCCGTAAAGGTCACTCATTGCTCGATCCCCACGCACCTCCCGTTCGAGAACCACGAAATCTCCGCCCTCCAGAACCTGTGCTTCCACCTGGAGAGAGGCAATGACGCCGCTCCCCTCCCCTTCGCGTCCCACCTTCCTTTCGCCCGCCAGAACCTGTCCTTCCACCTTCAGAGGACCAAGGACTCTATCCACCGGTTCCTCACCTCGCTCTCGTTACCCCGGGGAGGGCTGCCTTCGCTCCCATCTTTCCTCCGCGCGTCCTTCTCGCCGGCGCCGGCCCGGGCCGAGCCCGAGCCGCCCGGCAGCTACGCCCGGCGGCACGGGAAGGAGGCCGAGGAGAGGATCCTGATAAGCGAGGTCTTGATACGGAACAAGGACGGGGAGGAGCTGGAGAGGGCGGACCTCGCCGCGGAGGCGGCCGCGGCGCTGAAGTCGTGCCGCCCGAACTCCGCGCTCACCCTACGCGAGGTGCAGGAGGACGTGCACCGGATCATCGACAGTGGCTACTTCTTCTCGTGCATGCCCGTGGCTGTGGACACGAGGGACGGGATACGGCTTGTCTTCCAAGTACGATCCTCTTCTATCTTTTATCCTGTTTTGATAGATTGGATTCCCACAGAACAAGCAAGCAAGGTGCCTCGTTCCCATGAAACACTTCTTATGGACAAGAACACTGCAACTCGGTTCTGTTGGCCGGAGGTTTGGCTATTCTTGAAAGGGCATGCTTTTATCTGAGAAAGAAAAACATGCTGGTTTGATATCATCAGGATATATGGTCTCATGTACATAGTGGTTACAAGAAGAGCGTTTCATTGCCACTGGTGGCAAAATAAGAATATCGCCACCTACTTCAAAACCACACGATTCAATCTCTACTTTTTAGTCCACACCGTTAAATCTTCTCCAATATTGTAAATTTAACTACACAAGATAAACAATTCAACTCTCACATAAAAAACTCAGATATTACATAATACTAATAATTACACTATCTAAGGCGATCATTTTATGTTCATCTGATGCATGAGAAATAAATGCTTGAACTATATGGTTTTTAATCCACAAGTAGTTTACCAATAGTGGAGAAGATTTAATGGTGTGGATTGAAAATTTGAGATTGAATCTTTTGGTTTTGAATTAGGTGGCACTGCTCTTATTTTGCCACCGGTGGCATTGGAGCTCTCCTCTGGTTATAAATAGATGATTGATCAAAACATTGACCACTGATTTCCTTCTGCATTTTCAGTGGGCTGGGGGGGCATCCACGAGCATACTGATTTGTTACTCTTCATTTTCCAGCTGTGGCATTTCCCTGATTACTCACATAGTTGAAGAGCCACTGTCGTAAGTTCTAAAAGTGAGTGGCCATAAGGGAGGGATCAACCGGCCTATAGATTATGAGGACTGACTGAATCTTTCTTTCATTGCCTTCACTTATTATGCTAGTAGGTGTAGACAGGAGACTTGGGCCTTTGTCTGATGGTTATCTGAAATCTAGTTAAATTAAAAAATTGCTGAAACTACATTTCTGGTTATGTTTTTGCCAAGTTGGTGCATTTTGAGTACAACAATCCAAACTTTTCACCGATTCTTTAATTTTCAGTATATTTCATTCTAAGTCTTGCCTGCTCTTTATGAAATGACAGTCTCATAGTTGAGTTCCATTTTTTCTCTTATTTACCCCTCCATTACCTTGTTCTCATCAAAATATGCCATTTGTATTGTGTAATGTATGCCAACTTGAAACATTAAGAACTGAGTAATACCGCATCCATTGTCTCGCAAAATGTTCGTGCCTTGTTGAGTTGTTCTAACTTGTTTGACCTGGCCTAAGTTTCTTCATGAAGTGTTGGTGGATGATCTGAAAGGGATTTAGCTGATACAGATGAAGGGTGAAAGCTCAAAAAACAGGTCTTCGTACATTACTAGCACCAGGAAAAAATATCTTCTGGGTTCACCTTGGGGAAGATCAAGGTTGCTAGGACATTTTGCTCTTCCTAAGAGTTGGTGGCTTGGAGAGAGTTCCCTGAATATGTTCCTTTCCTTACCCCCACATGCAAACAACACCCCCCCGAAAAAAACTTCTCCAGTAACATGTATATGTCATTTTAGGTTCACAGTGAGCTTTGCTAATCCTTCCCTCAGTGTTTGCCTATTTTGTTTATCTTTTTAAGTTGACCTTTCTTGTCTCTTCACTGTTTCTTTTGATTTTGTCTCATGTGGTACAAGGTAGAACCCAATCAAGAGTTCCAAGGGTTGGTGTGTGAAGGGGCTACTGCTTTGCCCTCAAAGTTCTTAGAGGATTCATTTCGCAATGGATATGGTAGGTTATTTGTGGTCTTCTATGTTTCGCACTGCATTATTTGATTTCACTTCACTACATGCGTGCCTCCAGCTTGGGGAGGATTAATGTATTGATTGTGTAAGAGGTTTTATTTAATTGAAGTTTTTTGTGTCAACTTATGCAGGAAAAGTGGTCAATGTGCGGCATCTAAATGATGTTGTCAATTCTGTCAATGGATGGTATGCAGACTGTGGGCTTTTTGGTCTGGTTGGTGCTCCCAGAATCACGAACTTCATTTACTTAAGAATCAAGATAATTTTCTAGTAGAAATTAAAAACTCTCAAAAGAGAGATGAACTTTTTAAGCTATTTATATTTAGTTTAACCTTATGTGGATTTTGATAGGTCTCGGATGTGGAAATCCTTTCAGGTGGGATTATTAGGCTGAAAGTTTCAGAAGCTGTGGTCAATGACATTGTCTTACGTTTTCTTGACAGAAAAACGTGAGTATAACATTTAGATTGCCTTTGCATACTTAAAGTAGTCATTGCAATTTAGAGAAAATATTTTGAGGCACTGTATGAGGCTAAGTTATTTCTCTTTTGTTGCTGCTAGCGGTGAGCCAACAACTGGGAAGACAAAGCCAGAAACCATATTTCGACAGCTAACTACCAAGAAAGGACAAGTATGTGCTTGGACTGCCTTCAATTATTTTTTTACCACTGTCATTTACGTCTGTGTCTTGTTATTATCATTTTGATATCATAAAAGCAAGTCAAGGAGTCTTATTGCAGTTATATCTTGGAAAGATGTGCAGAATGTGCAGAGTGAATATGAGACCTGCCAGGGCAAGAGTGAAGAAGAATATTTCGACTTGCTTGTCTTATTCCACGTTGTTGTCATTATGAGATTTAGACTAGAAAAGAAATTTAAGTCTAATGTTGTGATACTTGGATTTTACATCCTACTGTATTTCAGTATTATTTGATCTCTATCACGTTCTAGTTTTCTGGAAAGTCTCAACTATTTTTGGAATAATATCTAAAAATGTTTGTCTTTTATATAAAGTAGAAGAATGCCTCTTATGTTCAAAAAAAGAGAGAGAAGAATGCTGCTATAACATGCTCTTTGCACTCTTTTACTGAATTCATTGGGAGTCATCCAAACAAACAATCAGATGACTTGTCAAGGGCACTTTTAACATATCGTTAATTGACACATTTAATAGGAACTTTCTGATCAAGTAGTCGGATGACTATTGATGAAATGGTAAAAGGGGTGGTAAAAAGTGTAGTATGATAGCATTCCTCTCTGAAATATGCGACACAGAAATTCAGTTTCAGATGGCGTGCATTTTTATTGCAGTTGCCTATGTGCATTAATTATGCAGTGTTTCCTTGATCTACTTTTGTGTATTCTACTTGTCTTTGATTGGATATCGTTGGAACTTAGAAAATGTTGATGACAGTTTTTTTTGAAGGATCAAAATTTGTCTTGTTGTATGCATCTCATGACTCCTCTTCATTATGCCTGAAATTGCAATGTAGGTCTACAGTTTGCTTCAAGGAAAAAGAGATGCTGAGACCATATTAACAATGGGAATCATGGAGGATTGTAGTATTATTCCCCAACCTGCTGGAGGTGAAGTTTGTTTATTTATATACTTTTTGTTGTTGCATTGCTTCTAAATGTGGAAGGAGCTGAGATCCCAGTGACAAGGGACATTTCTGCACTAACTGGAAGAGGATCAATGTCAGTAAGACACTTGTTGATAGAAAGTAAACTCACCACATCATGGCACCCATCTCTAAGTCTAGCTCATCCCAGATTGATGGGGACAGTACTGAAGAAAATGATAGTAATGCTTTGGAAGCATCTTAACCTTCTAACCACTTAAAAAAGGGGAAGTGGGTCTTCAAATCATTTTCAAGTGACTTATGAAGGCCACCTGTGGGGTTTGGCCAGTTGGCTATTGTTAGAATAGTCCCATATGGACTGGAGGAGGGAAGGCATAAAGTCTGGAGACCTTTTACAAATCCCTAGGAAGTTAAGCTAGTTTTGGAACTCACGTATGGAAAGGAACAAGTTGTGCACATCGTTTGGTTGCTTTGCAATTCCTTGATTCATTTTAGTTGATATCATCATTCTTCCATTTTGATCTGTTTCTGGATGCTTAAAGTTGTTTCTTGTAAATCTAGATACTGGAAAGGTTGATGTTATAATGAATCTTGTTGAAAGACCTAATGGTGGTTTATCTGCTGGTGGTGGTATCTCAAGTGGGTAAGTTTTTCTATTTTCTCAGGCTACTCTGTTGAAATGTTACTCCTCCATATAGTGGTTATCATAATTCTATTTTATTGTCAATGTGTAGGATAACGGGTGGCCCTCTATCAGGATTGATTGGAAGGTAAAGTTACTTGAAGCATCCTGCTAGTCTAACATTTATTACTTTCATGTTTGATGTGTTTATATATATATGCTTTCCAAACTTACTGCTGGATGAACTTAGCTTACTAGATAATGGGCCAATCCATACTTGTCAATTTCTTAGCAACACCTGATCATAGTTGTCAAGGCGACAAGGCGACCCAAGGCATTCATGGGGAGCCTAAGTGGTTAGGCGATAAGGCGTCCGCTTAAGTGTTGCCTAGGCGACACTTTGGCACCTATTTAAAACCCCAAAAATGTATATCCCCAACATACAAGTTATGAATAAGATTAATGAAAAAAATATAGATTTTAATATTGAAAATTGAGAGAGATAGAGGGAGGAAACTTTGCAACCAGACCACAGGGTAAGGCAATAAATAAAGAGGGCAACCAGACCATAGGTAAGGCAATAAATAAAAAATATAAACATATTGACAGAACTATCCCTGTACAACCGCTATTAACGCAGAGGCCTACAGTCCCCCCTCAAGTTGAGCGTGGATGTCTCTAATGCTCAGCTTGGATAGAACTGAAGCAAACTGATCTTGAGACAGTCCTTTGGTGAAGACATTTGAAACTTGATCTGTAGACCGAACAAAAGGCAAATAAATCTCACCAAAGTCAAATTTTTTCCGGATGAAATGACGATTGATCTCAATATGCTTGGTTCGATCATGCTGAACAAGGCTATCAACAATATTAATTGCAACCTTGTTATCACAATAAAACTTCATAGGAACATGGACTTGAACTCCAATATCCTGCAAGAAAAGCTTCAACTATAGCATCTCAGTGATTCCATGGGCCATGGCTTTACACTCAACTTCAGTACTTGACCTTGCACAAATAGTCTGTGTCTTGCTACGCCAAGTAACAAGATTCCCACCAAGAAAGGTATAATACCAGGAGGTGGACCGCCTGTCATCGTGGGAACCAACCCAATCCTCATCTGTGTAACCCTCAACATTGAGGTGTGTTGACTTCGTATACAACCACCCTTGGCCAGGACAGGACATGATATACCTTATAATTCTTTCAACAGCTTGCATATGTGGCTTGCGTGGTGCATGCATGAACTAGCTAACAGTGCTCATATCATATGCAACATCTTGTCTTGTCAGAGACAAATAGAGTAACCGACCAACTAGGCGCCGGTACATTCCTTTGTCATGATCAGATAATAACTCACTGGGTGTCTCACACAACCCATGATTGGACTCTATAGGCGTGTATGCTGGCTTGTAATCTAATTTCCTTGTTTCTTTAAGTAAATCAAGGGCATTATTTCGCTGACATATGTAGAGACCATGATGAGACTTTTCAACTTCAACTCCAAGAAACCGATCAATTCGTTTGTAGAGCTATCTACTTGATCGCAGACATTGCCCCAGAGGTTATTTGTATTCCTCGGAAACCCCAGTATGGAAAAACATCTCTGCATTTATTGTATGAATAGGATAAAAATCTTTCATTTCTAAGAACCGATTGGGTTGCTAGCATTGAACCTCTTATTGCTTGAGCAAATATAATGCTATCCCAAGTTTATGATATTGTTATACATTCATTTTCCTCTTTTCCCCCCTTGTTTTTCTTCTCTCCTTCTTTTGTCTCGTCCTCCTGAGAATCAGAATCAATAATAGGTCTGAGTATAACCACGAGTGACAAGACATGCTTTATACCGCTGAACGATCCCATCAGAATTGTATTTCATAGTGTAGACCCAATGGGCACCAACCAAACTCTTCCCACCCAGAAGTTCCACTAAATCCTAAGTGTGAATTTTTTGTAGAGCACTCTCCTCGTCCATAGTTGCCACCTACTTAGGGTCCACCATTTTAGAAAAAGAGTTAGGAACCTGATTTGAAGAAATAGCAGAGAGAAAGGAATAATAAGAGGTTGAAAGTCTAGAGGACACAATTAGAAATAGAATGATGAGTGCATGCTCGAACACCCTTCCGAACAGCAAGGAAGGTTAAGATCTAGTGGAGAATCACTAATAGAGGAAGAGGAGTCGGCCACAGGAGGACCTATAGCATGGAGACCTAGATGCTGTGGCTTCTTGAGAGAATCAATCTATGGGATGCCCTTGCTTGTGCCACGAATCTCTGGAATAAGTGAGAAGATCCAGTGCTGGGGTATCCATCACCACACTAGAAGTACCCAATGATGAAGGACAAGGAGGAATACCAACAAGATCAACGGGGGCAGACAAGGGAGTAGGAAATAATAGAGAACCTGTAGATCCCCCCTGACAAGAAGACGAAGAAGGGAAATAAGACTTCGGGAAATAATAGGGAAATAATAGAGAACCTGTGAGTTAAAGAAGGTGACATCTTTAAGAATATAACTTCGGCCCCCTTTGGGGTCTAAGCCATAGTTGAAGGGAACGTTCCTCCAAGTAGGAAATGTGTTTGCAAAACGAAAGCAATTCGTTTCAGAAATCGCTGGAAAATGGCCAGAAAATGTAGGGTGGAAATGTCTCTTAAAGTTGCTAGCCTATGCCGGTAGAAAAATGAGTAAGAAGGGAGGAGAAAGATCAAAGAGGGCAGCATGCATAGGCATCGTCGGTGGTGGCAGCCGCATGCTACGCAGAGGTGAGTATGATGACGGTGGTGTGCTGCATAGGCCATGATGACGGTGCTGCCGTGCTCCGCAGATGATGACGGCAGTGCTAGCTTGCTAAGGCGAGGATGACAGCAGCAGCGCATACGGGTGAGGATGGTGGCCACAGCAGTGAAGACAGAGACCCGAATATGTTTGCCCTAATAAGCCATCAGTTTGGATTTGATGTTGGCCCACCGACTTAAGTTTAAAAGGTGTTAGGTATTTATAAAACAACGCTCATAAGAAAATTTAATTGTAGAAATAACCAATTGATCTTGATAACAAAAATTAGTTACAAAAATATCCAGCTTGAATGGGATATATTACATTAGTATCCTAAAAGTCGTAAAAAAATCAAATTGAGAAAAGATTGTAAAAAATAGAAAACTTATATATAAATTAAGATAAATATTTTTATTTGAAAGCCAATACATATTAGAAGATTTATAAGTCAAATAATACTTTTAAATACTTTGTATACATTACAAACACATTTATAAAGATGTAATATTAGACACTATAATGCATTTTAAGTCATTTAATATAATCAATTCTCATTTCCTTTTATTTTTTGGGGCATCCTTTTCTCACTTTCATTTGTCGCTTAGTTTCCCAAGTTGGCACTATAGTCTAAGCCTTTATATCCCTTTTGATAAGCAGATACCATGAACAGCACAAGGATCTATCTTCATCGAATCATAACTAAGACAATGAATAAAACAAAGACAACCAAAAATACAAAGAGGCAACAAGAACAATAGATGGTCAAGGGACTAAAGCTGAAGAGGAGTGGAATGACTAAGCCGAAGAGGAGAGGAATGACTAACCGACCGAAAATTCAAAGCTACCCAATGTTATGGTGTATCAGTTGGTTGTCCCAGTTCCACTTGACTGCATGTTTGTTGGTGGTGGGGGTGAGCAGCATGATGAACAGTTTTTGCAATATCTTGTTCAGATTTTCTAATTGTAGCATTTACCAGGATATGCACATTGATTGTGCTACTGGATGCAGGTAGTTCAATGTTTTAGCTAGATTTATGATGAAAAAATATAAGCATTTGATTGGATCTAACAATAGTGGCTTGCCTAATAGTATATCATCTTAATCTACTTATAATTTGTCCACAGCATTGCCTATTCCCATAGAAATCTGTTTGGGCGGAATCAAAAATTCAACTTTTCAATGGAGAAGGGGCAGATTGATTCGATAATCCGCATGAATTACACAGATCCATGGATTGAAGGAGATGATAAGCGAACATCTAGATCAATCATGGTTCAGGTAGCTGAAGAATTCTTGCACTAATTTGGCTTCATTTATGACTTGACACATTTATAAGATACATTTTGTTTGTTATGGACTAGACTTCTACGACTCCTGGAACACTTGTCCATGGTGATGGGCAATCTGACCATGGTAATCTGACAATTGGGCGAGCCACAGCTGGCATTGAATTCAGTCGACCTTTGAGACCCAAGTGGAGTGGAACAGCTGGGATTATATTTCAGGTATTTCTCTTTATTGGTCTTTTGAATTTTGTCCCAAAGTTTCCTGGACATCTTTAGTTTCTGGTTGTGTCTTGAGGTAGCTACCATCCAGGTTGACACCATTTTCCAGATTGAAGCTGAACCACAAGAGTTTTGCTAGCTTATTGAATAATGGCACCCATTGTTTGCCTAGGCGACTCCTAGCCTAGGCGACAAGGCGCTCCAAGGCGCCCAAGGCGACCAGGCGCCTAGGTGAGCAGCCCATTAAGGCACTCACCTGGCTGCCTTGGTGCACATAGGCCACCTTGGGCTTGCCTAGCCTGCCTTGGCAGGACATCCACTCCTTCTTTTGAGGTAGGTTTTAGTATTTTGGTAAAATTTTAAGTATAATTTTGAAAAATTGACAAATGATATGTCAAGATTGGAAAGAGAAGATAAGACTTTCATTTCTCTTTCCCCTTTCTCTTGGATTCTTCTCCCTATCGGTTCCTCTTCCTTCCTCTTAAGGACATTGATTCATATTTGCTTGATGCACTTTTTGAAGTTAGTACTATTTTTGTGTCTCTTTTTGATAATTCACAAGTAGAAAATTATGAAAATATCATGTTGATGTGCTTATAATTTACCAAAAAATGTGTCATTTATGCTTCCTTTTAATATAA
This sequence comes from Amorphophallus konjac, assembly GCA_022559845.1. Classification (NCBI taxonomy): domain Eukaryota; kingdom Viridiplantae; phylum Streptophyta; class Magnoliopsida; order Alismatales; family Araceae; genus Amorphophallus; species Amorphophallus konjac. The sequence continues at coordinate 28,730,231 of CM040122.1, read as the reverse complement.
TGAATAAATTTTTGAATACCAAATTTTAGATTAAAATTTATGTATTGATTTGACATGTATTCGCAAATTCTTATTAGTTTTCTCCTTATTAATTTGTTTTTATTTGCCATTTTTTCTATTTTTACTTTTAAAAATATAGATATATGTTGAAGATTTGTGAATATCAAATTTTCTATTAACTAAGATAGAACTTATATGTAGAAAATGTATAGTAGTAGTTCTCTTGCATTGTACTTAGTTATATAACTAGGCTTTGCCTAGGCGCCTCGCCTTGTCGCCTAAGCAGTAAGGCGGTGGGCCACCGCCTTGGTTGCCTTGGACGCCTTGACAACCATGGTGGCACATGTCTTAGATAATGTCCTCCATTGTTACTCTTTGTTATGTTTTATGTTACGAGTTGTCTGGTACCAAAAAGCAATTTCATGCACAGTTTTAATTTTCCTAATTGTTTCTTCCCATTTCCTCAAAACAGTGGTCTGCTGTGTATGCTCGGCCTGCAGGCTGATCTTTGTAAATGGTTAAGGCTGTACGTCACCATCTCATTGGCTGTGTGCCCAAACTGCAAAGTGATGGGTGCTATCCACTTGATAAATATCGTCAGAAGTTTTCATGTGCATTCATTAAAATGTATGAAGCTCTTGAATCCAAGAGAATGAAGGGAAAGGCAACTTGAAGGATATTTAGAAGGGAAAGCCACATAAGAACATTTGGGGGCACTTTGCTTTTGCAAAATTTCTCTGTGCTTTTGTTTTCATAACTGATTGTCACAAGTTTTGCAAACACATGAAAATGGTAGTTGGGAATTTTTTCCCAGTTGCCAGAATATTCCTTTTTCCTGGGGATCTATTTCCCCACCTTCCCGCCATGAGGGAATAGGTTCTGATGAAAATGTTCCACTCACGTTCTCTCTCCTCCAGTTGAATGCCGACACAAGGTTTTGTTTTCATGTGTTTTACTTATAAACTGCAAAAACTATTTCTTATGGGTTTTTACCTTCCAGGAAAATATTTTTCGTGATTCTTCATTTTCCAAAAAATATTGAGACTTCAAAGGCCCACCCCCCACTCCCCAAAAAGCAAGAAAGGCAGACTTGGGGATTGGGCTAGGATCGGCCAGCCCAAAAGCGATCCGGATTGGTGGGATTGGCCAATCCCAAACTGAGTCGGGCGAGTCAGACTAGCCGCTAGGAAGGCCCTGACGGTCAAATTTTTTGACAATTGGGAATTCCCAGTGGCTCTTCAATTGAGAATAGTTACTTAAAGTTCTCTAACGGTCATGTTTTGACTCTTGGGCAACTTCCAACGGCCCTTCTCAATTGAAGAGACACTGGGCCCTCTCCCCTCCAATTCAAAAGAAAAAAAAACAATTTGGAATAAAAAAGGGTCCAGGGTACAAGGATCGGCTGGACTCCACTAGCCCAGCCGATCCTGTGAACAGGATCGGGATTGTGGGATCGGGGTCGGATCAGTTCGACCCAAAACCAATCGGATCGGATTGATCCGGCCTGATCTGATCTGACACACCTTACCAAAGAGGATATATTTAACAGGAACTAGGAAAGATTAATCTTCATTTTCCAAAGATACTCTTGGTTTTCTACAGAATATGGTTGGAAGGAAGCATAAAAAGTGTCGATTTCAGATGAAAAACATACAAGAATGTTGTATTACTTCAATGAGAGGAATACTTTCGACTGTTTAGAGCAAGGAAGGCAGAATTGGATCGGATCGGCCGATCTGATCGGTTTTGGGCCAAACCAACCTAACCTTGACACCGATTCTTGTTGAGGATCAGCCGGATCGGCCAATCCTGCATTGGGATCAGCCAATCCAGTGTGATCCCCAGGCCAGTCCCACCCGGGTTAAAAAAATTAAAAAGGAAGAAGAAGAAGAACTGAAGAAGAGGAGGAAAAAACTGAGCAGAGACATACTTACCTGCTGGTGCCACTGGCGCCGTCACTGTTACCACCTGCTGTCGACATCTCCATTGCTACCTGCTGCTGGTGCCGGCACCAGCACCATCACAACAGCCTGCCACCGCTGCCTCCTCTGTCGTTCTTCTGCTCCATGGTGGAGCTTCCACCTGCAAGGGAGGGGGGGACTGGGAAAGCACGGTCGAGATTTCCAAAAATAAAAGTGGGCTGAAAATTTGTATGGAAACCCCTGAAAATTCACATGTACACATATTAACATTTAAAATATTTTAAAAGGGCTTGGCTTGGATCGGCCGATCCAGATTGGGTTTTGGACCCTTGATTTGAGTTTGACCTCCAATTCTGCCTTCCTTGGTTTAGAGTTGATCTTAGTGCATCTGTGAAAATCGGGATGCTGTAAATGTTCTGGAGAAAATTTCCACCATATCCAAATCTGGAAGATCCTGTAGAGGTAGATGCTGCTTGTTAACTTGCTAGTTAGCTACTTGTGCCTTAAAATATCTGATTTTAAATCCCCTTTCTGAATGACCATGGGAAGTAGACTTGTGGCATAGTTTTGATTCCTTTTTCTCTTTGGAGCTGATTAAGAGCATACATCCCTTTGTTCTCAGCATGCTGGTGCTCGTGATGATAGAGGTAACCTCATTATCAAGGACTTCTACAGCTGCCCATTAACTGCTAGGTATTTGCACATGTGCTTTGTGGGGCATGAGAACTATCAGCATTTTTGCTTCAGTTGCGTTTTATTTTTCTGCAGTTAATTTATTTGTAAAGTTAACAACTTCATTTTCTTTATGTTGTGGTTGTAAGTGGCAATTTTTATGATGACATGTTGATATCAAAACTTGAAACTGTATATAGTGGTTCTGGTGAACATGGGTCTACAATGGTAAGTTCTTTTGTCCTGCCCTTCAGTGATTTGGTGTTACACTGACTCCTTCATTTTGTCTTGACACTTTTGTACCTCTGGGTATGTTTGCAGTTTGTTGTTGGCATTGAGCAAGGTCTTCCCATTTTTCCGGATTGGTTATGTTTCAATCGTGTTAATGCACGTGCTAGAAAGAGTGTAGAGATTGGTTCAGCTCGCCTTTTATTGAGGTATGATTTATCTGTTCTATTTGTTTGGCTGCAACCAGACTTCAACAGCCACGGGCCCGCAGTACACTCAAGCAAAAGTAAGGGACTTTTAGTCTTTAGCCCCTAAAAAATTTGAAATTAGAAAAAACCCTCATAATCTGCCTATTTAGTTGACGGGTTTTTTGCATGAAAACCATTGCTAAACAAGAATTTACAAAAAAAACCATTCTTGGAAATGCACTAGCAAATATGTCACTGTGTAAAATTGAATCGTGCAAAAATGTCATTTTTATTTGCAGGCATATCACTTCTTTTTGTCAAAAACTTGTAAAAAAACTATGTTTAAATGGCTTTTATGCATTATTTGAGTTAACGCAATGATATGCTTGCTAATGCATTTTCAAGAATGTTTTTTTTGCAAATTCACCTCTATCAATAGTTTTCATGCAAAAAATCTTAGTTAAAAGCCCCCCAAATCTTCACTCTTAGTAAAAACCCCCTCGAGTTAACGGTTGTCCGAAAATGGACTATACCATCCAATTTTCGAGAATATTCCATCTTTTCACTACCGTTAACTTTTTATTTTTAATTTTACCCTCCTCATCTCTCTCTCTCTCTCTCTCTCTCTCATCTGTCAGTGCTGGAGAGGGAAGCCCCCTCTGGGCCCCTGTCTGCCTCCACCCTCAGCGCAGCTGTCGGTGCTCCCTCCCTCTCTCTCGACTCCCCCATCCCCACCCAGCCCGGCACCCCCTCCACCCTCAGCCCACTGGTGCCCCCTTAAACTCTAGCCCAGCCACCAGCGTCCCCTCCCTTCTCTCTCGGCTCCCCCACATCCCGACCAGCCTGGCTCTTCGTCCATCCTCAGCCCAGCCTGTCGGTGCCCAGAGCTCAGGGGGATGGCTAGGTGTGGCGCTAGGTCGTCGGCGACCACGACAAGAACGCCAGGAGCTGGGTGGCGTGCTGGTGTCGCTTCCTCCAACCTATCTGGGGCGATCGGGCTGAGTTGTGTGATATGGCCATCCCCGGGGCTTCGGAGGATGGCTACGTATGGCGCCATGTCATCGACATCCGTGGGAGGAGCGACAAGGGCAGGGATGGCGAGACTGTGTCATTCCCTCTGACATCTTAGGGGCGATCGAGTCGAGTTGTGCGATGTGGACGATCCCGAGGCTCGGAAGGATGGCTACGTGCTGTGACAGGTTGCCGGTGTCCATGGGTGGAAGGTTAGAAGCAGGGTGGTGAGCCAACGTCATTCTTTCCGACATCTCGGAGGCGACCGGGATGATTTGTGTGATGTGGCCGATCTTGGAGGTTGGGAGGATGGCTACTTTGGGAGATGCGTGGCCGACATCCGTGGAGGGAAGGCTGGGAGTAGGGTGACTCTGTGTGTGTGTGTGTGTGTGTGCGCGCCCGCGCGTGCGCACGCACCCCCACCCTATTAGGTGGGGGCCGACGCCGAAGGTGGAGGCACCCCTTCGGGGTGACCGAGCCAGTGCACACGATCGCCACCCCGTTGTTCTCCAATAGCTCGCGGACCTTCTTGATATAGACGGACTGCGCCACAACCAGCCTCGCCCTCGCCACATGGGCCTGCTTGTGGATCTCGACGTGAGTGTAGAAGGGGTTGGTGGTGGTAGCAACGGCGCCCCGAGGAAGGCGATCATGAACTTGGGCGAGTTGGGCAGTAGCAACATGATGACGTTCCCCTGCCGGACACTGAACTAGTGCAGTGCAGTGGCCACCCGGCGGGTCGTTAGCTTCACCTGGGCGTAGGTGTCGCTGGTGGGGCCGTGGATGAGGCAGGGCCCATCAGAGGTGGCCGAGATGTCTTGGAAGCAGTAGGAGTATAGCGGTAGGTATGGATGGCAGTTTCGACCGAAACCGAAACGTTTTGGCCGAAATGTTTCGGTTTCGAACCGAAACGATCCGAAACTACCCGGCCGAAATCGAGCCGAAATCGAAACGCTGCAGTTGGCAAAAAAATAATAATATATTCGATTTCGTACCTGGCCGATACCAACACTGAAATCGAAACTGCCATCTATGCCGGTAGGTGGCTTGGAATATTGATCACGGGGAGCTTGGAGCGGTAGGTAGATGGTCTCCTAGCTGGTTGCAGAGAGGGAACCCATTTTGAAGTGAGTTGGAGAGAGAGCTGGAGAGCTCGAGAGAGAGAGGGTGCCATTGGGGGATTCTAGCAATGAGGGAGGGCGCTGGTGGGGGAGGGTTCTCTCTCTCTCTCTCTCTCTCTCTGGGTGGGGGTTAGAAGAAATTTTTTTGGTCATTTCATCACACCGGGTTAAGTTTAACAGTAGGTAGATTAAATACTGTAGAGAAAATTGATGGCAGGGGTTTTTTCATGGAATGGAGAAGATTTGGGGGCTTTTAACTAAATATGTCAATTAGGGGTCCTCCTAATTTTGAAGTTTTCTAGGGGCTAAAAAGTAAAAATCCCAAAAAGTAAAAAAAAGGGAGATTTTGGGGGGTGGGGTGGGTGTGGGGGTGATAGAAAACATTGTTGGAAGTTTTCTTCTTTCTTGCCCCTCCCCCCCCTAGAAGTGAGGATATAATAAACTGTGTTCTTTTATTTTTCTCTTAATGGAGATCTTACATCTGATCTTACTTGTTCTTAACCATGCATAGATCACCTTAAATTCATACTGAAATATATATCCTTGTATATTCAAAGTTGAAAGTCTAGGTTTATGGTTTGCATCAAAATTTCATTTCATCTTTTTTCCATTCCATCCTTGGGTTGATGGTTGGTCAAGGAACCTTTGTTTTTACTTTTGTTTTTTTGTGATGGAGCGAAGATGGCAAAGAAGATCCAATTTTTGGTTCAATGCCACAGTGCGACAGCCGCACTTTCTCTGCTCTTTGTCTACTGTTTACAATATTGCCCATGATCCAGGTCCGGAAACTAGGAAATCAATTTCAAGGCTTGGGTAGGAATTTCATGATGGCAGATGGAACGGTTGGTCTTACATACTTGCAGCCTTCAAGCCCGGAGCGCTCTGTGGGAAATAGAGTATGCATGGCTCTTGATATGGGAGAAGTGGTGGGGAATTCTAGGCCAAACCGATTTGCATGTTCATTGTGATGAGTTTATTAGCTACTAGATGTTGTTCAGTGAAGAAATATTTAGGTGGCCTAGAATGCTGCTGAGTGTCTATTTCTGAGTGTGGATATAGCAAATATGAAACTCCCAACATTGAGAATGGTTACTTTATGAGGGACACTAGAGAGTCTCCATGCAGTGGGGAAGGAACCTAGTCACATATTCTTTTAGCTTCCTTACGGCCATGATAGTGTAGGAGAGTATCTGTAATCTGTTGTATAAGCCAATGGAGGTGAATGGAAAATATGTGATTGGGTGTTTACTAGAGGCAAACTGCTGTGGTGGATCATTTTCAGATGCTAATTTATTAGCCCTCTTAGGGAAGGAGCTTTGATATCTTTAAGAAACAAAGATTGAATCAGAGGGTTGTCAGGTCGATTTGAGATGGTGAATAGTTGGGCCCTAGGAGTTCGGTGCTCTAGCCTTATGCTTGATTATTTCTTGCAATGGTAGGAGGATGATTTTGGGGATGGAGGGGCTGATGCTGTACTTCCTCTGGATTGGCTTTGTGCTTATGACCAATCTTCTATGTGGTACATGTATAGTTTTTTTCTTTCTTTGGGCATATGCTATGATGTTCCACTTCTTCTGCATTGGCTTTGTGCTTAGAACAGTTATTTTTTGTGACATGCAAGCATATACTTATGTTTTGTTTCATTAGTGAGTTGCTTTCATTTTCTCTTCATTAGTGAATTGTTTGGTACTATGTACCTAATTTCTTTTTCACTGTGCAGTTTATCTGGTGGGCATGTCACAGGAAATTTTTCTCCACATGAAGCATTTGCTATTGGTGGAACTAACAGTGTTAGAGGTTATGAAGAAGGTGCTGTGGGCTCTGGTCGTTCATATGTCGTTGGCAGTGGAGAGATATCCTTCCGCATGGTAGGCATCAACGTTGTACATCCACGGATCTTTTTGATATTGTGTCTATAGGGCTGTGTATGTCTCTGTCCACACCTTTTCTGGGGGATCTATGTGGCATGATACCATATGTTTATTGTCTTTCATGGTATTGTGCCTAGCTAAAATCACTTGTTGGTCCTCATGCCATTTCTTGCTGGTGCATGCATCCATGCATAAATATACACGTTCATGCACATTTATCTATATGCATGCTTATATATTTTATATATATGAGAAAACCTTTTCTGTTACCAGGTAACCGAGAAGTTTTTTGTTACCGAGTGTCTAAACCGTCCGATGTAATCTCACAATCCAGAAGCATTTGCTTGATTTCCGCCAAGCCCACCACCTACATTGGGCAAGAGCCCAGTGCTGGGCAGAATCCTGCCCATGCGTGGGCGAGATATTTGCACCTGCAACAATTTGAACATCTAGTCATGCGAGGTCCTCATCTTCATCCACAAAATATGTTGTTCAGGAGGATGTGCTGTCCACTCATTACAATCATCAATGTCCTCCAAGGAAATAGGATCAAGGTTAGTTTGCTGAAAACGCAAATAGCCAGCACGGAGGCGTTGATTATATTGCACGAAGACAAGATCATTAGTCTCTTTTGCTCCAACCTATTCCTTTTTTTTGTTTGCACCTACAAATACAATATTTACAATCAATTAAACAAAAAAAACATTGGGGGAGTACTTGAATATGTTATGGATCTAACCTGCTCAAATGTATTCCAATTGCGTTTACAACTAGATGCACTACAAATCAAACTTAAGATCCGAATGGCCATCTTTTGTAGGTTAGGTGCGGTACTTCCATGGTCCAACCATCAATTAACTACACCATAAACAAACCATTTGTACCTTATTATTTCTTGCTTGCTCGCTCTTTTGCATATATTTTTGAATTTCTTGCTTCACCCATGGTATTCAATACAGCTCGGTACGTATCGTACCGGGCCGATATGTACCAGTTCTGGCCTTGGCCAGTACAGTTCAATTTCTTCATATACTGGGCGGTACATGTCGGTACTACCCGATATGTACCAGTACCGGCCCTGTCCGGTACCGAAACCGGTATCGGGTTTGAAGACCTTGGCTTCACCTCCACTGAGACCTTGTGGCAAGCCGTCACATTTGTAGATGTCCTGGCTAAATGTTGCTTCAATCGGTAAATCCTTCCTTTACAAACCTTTTGACAATAGGTACACTTCTCCAAGTCGCTATTATTTGGATCTTCCACTTGATATCTTTTGATCTCTTCTCTATATCTTTTGTTCTCTTCTCTATGCTAGGCTCTTGATTGCTTGGGTTTGAAGAGACGCCAACATATGTAAGTGTAGGCATCTTTAAAAAAATCAAACAACAAATTTAAAGAAAACTTGTAATAACACAAGAAAACACAAACAAGTTAAAAATTTCAAGAATAGTAAGCTCATTGTTGCTAGTAGGGGTCCAAAATGACCGCTTTAGTGTTCCCCTGTAGCATGCCAGCGTGAGAAAATGATAAGAAAGAGAGAACAGTGAGGAAAGAGATAGAGAGAGACAAAAAGAGAGAGAGAGAGAACAGTGAGAGAGGGGGGTTGGCCACCCTATGAGAGTGAGTGAGACAGAGTGATAGAGAGAGAGAGCAGTGAGAGAGAGGAGGTTTGGCCCTGTTTGAGTGACTGTGTGTGTGTGAGAGAGAGAGGGCTCGACCCCTCTAAGTGTGCCAGAGAGAGAGAGAGAGCAGTGAGAGAGGGGGCTCTCTCTGAGTGTGCGTGAGAGAGAGAGAGAGGGCGTGATGCTCATCGGTGTGTGCACCACTATCAGAGAGAGAGAGAGAGGGTAACCACTACTCGTTGGGAAGGTGCTGCTTGCCACGGCCGAGAAGACGCAGAGAGGGTAGACATGAGAGGGGGCTGATGCGAGAGGGGTCAACTAGTGTTCTAATGGGGCTGACCCGCCCTTTTATAGGCCGGGTTAACTGGGCTTGCATGGGGCTGTCGAGCCAAATTGCCGAGGCACAAGGTGGCCGAAGCGGGCTGGGGCGTGTGAGACTTGTTAGTGAAAAAAAACGGCGATCCTCTCTCTTGCTCACAATCCACTAATCAAGATCGGAAAAGAGAAATGAAGAGAAAAGGTGGAAGAACAATTACACAGGAACACAAAGATTTTTTACGTTGTTCGGAGGCAAGGTGTCTTCCTACGTCCACGGCCGCAACAGAATTCTACTAGGATAATCACAGACCGATCACAATACAAAGAGAGAGTTCACCCTTTTATGCAAGGAGATTAGGGCGTCATTAGTCAGGATACCAAAGACAACAATGCCCCTGTTAAACAGAAATGCTCTTCCGGGGTTAACATATACATTACTCTGAACCTTGGTCATGCATGCTCGCATGTCACCAAGGATGCTCTCCTGAGGTCGAGTATGCCCTCCAGAGACATATGCTCCCCCAAAGGGTTAACATCAAGTTGCCTTGAACCCGGACTGCATTCTCCCCTGACATCGAGGATGCTGTCTTGAGACCGTGGATGCTCCCCAGCGACTGCATATGCTCCCGTGCGAGAGCGCACGAAGACGAGTTCGGGCTCCACACTCTAACAATCTCCCACTTGGAGTCTGAACTCCAAAAAAAAGTAAACATCTCAATGTGTTGATCCTTCTGAATGTAACAACGGAAATGCTTGCTGCGGCATCCCTCCATCAATCATCCATGGAGGCCAACTGAGGCTTTGCACAGCCTCAGTTTCTATGTGGTCACCACCTTGGTCAACATATCTGTTGGATTCTCTACTCCAAGTATCTTCTCCAGCAATAAAACACCATCTTCAAGCAGATCACGAATGAAGTGATATTTCAGTTGTATGTGCTTTGTCCTTGCATGAAAGACAGGATTCTTGGCAAGGTGAATTACACTTTGATTGTCACAAAAGAACACACTATTGCTTTGTTTCTTGCCCAACTCCTTCAGAAAATTTTTCAGCCATGCCATCTCTTTGCTAGCTTCAGAGATAGCAACATACTCTGCTTCTGTGGTTGAGAGAGCAACAACCTTCTGAAGTTTTGAAACCCAACTCACTACAGTGCCACCCAAGGTGTAAACATAGCCAGTGGTGCTTCTTCTGGTGTCCAGATCACTACCAAGATTTGAATCAACAAAGCCTTGTAAGATAACATCACTTTTCCTGAAACAAAGTGACTCACCTGAGGTGCCTTTTAGGTATCTCAGAATCCATTTCACTGCCTCCCAGTGTTGCTTGCCCGGGTCTGCCAGATATCTGCTCATAACTCCCACTGCATGTGCTATGTCCGGCCTGGTACAAATCATGGCATACATCAGACTTTCTACAGCTGATGCATACGGAATTTTTTTCATGGACTCGCGTTCTTCAGCAGACTTCGGTGACTGCTCTTTAGACAGCTTGAAGTGACTCGCTAGAGGGGTGTTGACTGATTTTGCATCCTGCATGTTGAATCTGCCCAACACCTTCTGGATGTAGCTTTCTTGAGATAGTTTCACAGTGCCAGCTGTTCTATCCCTCACAATTCTCATCCCAAGGATTTGTTTTGCTGCTCCTAAGTCTTTCATAGCAAATTCCTTTGATAATTGCATTTTCAGATTGTTAATCTCTGTCATACTTGATCCTGCAATAAACATATCATCCACGTACAACAACAATATGATATGACAATTATCAAACTTCTTAAGATAACAACAATGGTCATGTTGCATCTAATGAAACCATTGTTACATATGAATCCATCAAATTTCTTGTACCACTGTCTGGGGGCTTGTTTCAGACCATACAAGTTTTTCTTGAGTTTGCACACACGGTTTTCTTTGCTTGGGACTGAAAAGTCTTCTGGTTGTAACATGTAGATGCCTTCCTCCAAGTCACCATGGAGAAAGACTGTCTTCACATCTAGTTGCTCTAAATGTAAGTCCTCAGCAACAACAATGCTCAACACCAATCTAATAGTGGTTAGTTTTACAACTGGAGAAAAGATCTCAGTGTAGTCAATACCTTCCTTCTGCTATACCTTCCTTCTGCTGGAAGTCCTTCACTACCAACTTGCTTTGTACCTCTTACTGTCATCAGGTTCATCTTTGACTCTGTAAACCCACTTGTTGTGCAATGCCTTCTTGTTCTTAGGGAGTTGAGTTAGCTCCTAAGTCTGGTTCTTTTGCAATGAGTTCATCTCATCTTTCATGGCTAACTCCCACTTAACAGAATCTGTAACTTGCATTGCTTCATCATAACACTCGGGTTCACTTCCGTCAGTCAACAGTAAGTAATGCAAAGATGGAGAATACCTTTGTGTGGGCCTAGGTATTCTTTCAGATCTTCTCAGTTGTACCGGTGTACAAGGTTATGCTTCTGTTTCATATACATCCTGTATCTTGTCATTCACATCATCTTCTGAGATTTCTTCTAGCTCAACCTGCCCACCATTCTCATTTTGTTTTCCTACACTGTCAGATTTTACAACAGCCCTGTCTTTATACAAAACATTTTCATTGAATATAACATTTTTCCTTCTGAGAATTTTTCGATTTTCATCGTCCCAAATCAATATCCAAACTCATCAGAACCATATCCAATGAAAAAGCACTTTATAGACTTAGCATCTAGCTTATCCCTATCATTAGAATATACGTGCACATATGAAACACAACCAAAGACTCTCGAGTGTGAAAGATTTACCTCTTTCTCTGTCCAGACCTCCTATGGAATTTCACCATCCAAAGGGACAGATGGTCCTCGGTTTATCAATAAAGTTGCTGTGTTAATTGCATCTGCCCAAAATATTTTAAGCAGTCCAACATGTATCCTCGTGCTCCTAGCCCGTTTATTCAAGGTTCTATTCATGCGCTCGGCAACTCCATTCTGCTGTGGCGTTCTTGGAACATTTCTTTCCATCCTGATACCACTTGCTGCACAAAAGTCCTTGAATTCTTTGTTGTCATACTCTCCACCATTGTCTGATCTCAGATACTTCACCTTCAAACCCGTCTCATTTTCTACAAGGATTTTTCAATTTTTTGAAAGTAACAAATACATCGGATTTTCTTTTCAAAAAATAAACCCATACCTTGCGAGTAGAGTCATCAATGAAAGTGATATAGTAGAGTGAGCCTCCAAGAGATGGTACTGGTGAAGGACCCCATACATTTGTATGCACAAGTTCTAGCTTCTGTGTCTTCAAAGTTCTTATTGTCTTTGAGAATGTAACCTTCTTTTGCTTCCCAAAAATGCAGTCTTCACAAAGACCAACTTTCACAGATTTTAAGCCAGACAACTTGCCTTTTGACAACAGTATCTTCATCCCTTTCTCACTCATGTGACCAAGCCTGCAGTGCCATATGTTGGAGTCAACTCCTGAATTTGCCACTGCCATTGTATCTTGTTGTTAGTCATGTAGAGAGTACCCATCTTGTTGCCTCGTGCTATCACCATAGCACCTTTGGTTATTTTCAAGATCCACCCACAAAGGTTGTGACATAACCTTTATCATCAAGCTGTCCAACATATATCAAGTTCCTCTTCAAGTCAGGTACATGCCTTACATTCTTTAACTTCCATAAAGTGCCATTTGTGATCCTTACATTGACATCACCCTTCCTCACAATATCTAAAGGCTCATCATCTGTAAGATAAACCTTTTCGAATTTTTCAGCAATATAATTATCCATATATTCACTGCATGAGGTAGAGTGAAACGACGCACCTGATTCAAGAATCTATGACTCTGAAGGAGTGTCAACACAAAGAACTAAGGTATCTTGAACTTGCTCTGCTACAGTTGCATTGACGGACTCTTCATTGTGGTTTTTCTTCTTTGGAACCTTGCAATCTTTCTTTAGGTGTCATTTTTTACCACAATTCCAGCACCCATCACCACCAAACTTTGATTGACCTTTCTTCTTGGACCTGGATTTGCTCCTATTTTGACCCCACTGTTTTGTTCTTCCCCTGCTCTCTATATTCAAAGCAGAATCTGAGACTTCACCTTATTCTCTTCTGCGAATATCTTCGCTTAGAATCAAGTCTCGAACCTCATTGAGCTTCAATTTGCTTGAATCGGAAGAGCTACTTACAACCGTCACAGTAGCACCCTAACTTTCAGGTAAGGAGGATAAAAGAATCAAGACTCGAATCTCATCATCAAAATTTATTTCTACAGAACTCAACTGAGTTGTAATCACGTTGAATTCGTTGATGTGATCTGTAACAGAAGCACCTTTGGCCATCTTCAAATTAAACAAACGACGCATCAAATATACCTTGTTTGAAGCCGAGTGTTTTTCATACATATTTGATAGCGCCTTCTTCAATCCTGCTGTGGTCTTCTTGTTCACGATGTTGAAAGCGACGTTTCTGGCCAACGTCAAGCGAACAACTCCGAGTGTTTGTCTGTCTAGTAGATCCCAATCTTCTTTCTTCATCCCTGTCGGCATCGTCCAAGAAGCGGCTCGTGCAGCTTCTTCTGATACAAGTAGTCTTCGATTTGCATCTTCTAGAAATCGAAGTCCTTGTCATCGAACTTGTCGATCCCCACTTTTCCTTCATCCGCCGCCATTGCTCCCACTGTTCTCCTCGAACGAGGTTCTGATACTAGTTCTTAGGGAAAAAAAAACGGCGACCCTCTCTCTTGCTCACGATCCACTAATCAAGATCAGAACAGAGAAATGAAGAGAAAAGGTAGAAGAAGAACAATCACATAGGAACACAGATTTTTTACGTGGTTTGGAGGCAAGGTGCCTTCCTACGTCCACGGCCGCAACAGAATTCCACTAGGAAATCACAGACCGATCACAATACAAAGAGAGAGTTCACCCTTTTATACAAGGAGATTAGGGCGTCATTGGTCAGGGTACCAAAGACAACAATGCACCTGTTAAACATAAATGCTCTTTCGGGGTTAACATATACATTGCTCTGAACCTTGGTCATGCATGTTTGCCTGTCACCAAGGATGCTCTTCTGAGGCCGAGTATGCCCTCCAGAGACTACATATGCTCCTCCAAAGGGTTAACATCAAGTTGCCTTGAACCCGGACTGCATTCTCCCCTGACACCGAGGATGCTGTCCTAAGGCCGTGGATGCTCCCCAGCGACTGCATATGCTCCCGTGCGAGAGCGCACGAAGACGAGTTCGGGCTCCACACTCTAACAAGATTGGCCGAGGCGTCCGAGGCGGGCCCAGTGGCAATTAAGGCGGTGGCTTGGGAGATAATAGCCGGAACGAGGTGACTTATCGCTGCATCGCCTAGGCAATCGCCTTGGTCGCCTTTGATAACATAGATTAAGATGGGAAAAATAACTAATGTACCCTTGTTTAATCTCCCACATAATTAAAATAATGACATATATACCCTCATAATCTTTCGTATTATTATGTATGCACCTCTAAAATTTTATATTTTACATTTTCAACAAATATCCTGTTAACTTTGATGTTGTTAGAACTCGAGGGGTGTATCTGAAACAATATTCCTCAATATGGGATTACACATGATAATATCAAGGATTTTGGGGTAAACTAGAATATGGAAGATTCTAGGGGTTTAACGTAATTATTCCAAATGTAAAATATAACCTTTTGCGGGGGGTACACAAGAGAATATGATTAATGCTTGGGGTATGTAAGATATTATTTTAATTATGTGAGAAGATTAAGGATGGGTAGATTATTTTTTTCCTGTTTTATTCCAAGTAAAATCAATTTAAACAAATGACAGATGATGGTAGGGGTATAATATATAATGAAATGCAGCTTATTATGAGGTATGTATGACAATATGAACAATAAATGGTAGAGTAGAATACACAAGATTCTGGGCTATATATGTAATATCCCAAAAACTTAATCATTAAAGTTGAAACTTAATGCAATTTTATGGGCATATGCAACTCAAGGAGAAATTGATAACAGGGGTATAACTGCAAAAAAACTTTTTATACAGTATAGTTATTTAAGAACATCATTTAAGAACATGCATTTTCAGGACAATTAAACATATAATTTCTCATATACGAGGGACATTTACACAAAAAAACCTCTTAGAAATACATGTCTAAACATAACATTTTGATACATCCATACATGTAAATGTCAATGCACATATTGGTATGCATGCACATAAACCATGTGTGCATGCTCACAAATCATATTTGTCTTTGTGGTCCTTTCTTTTTTTTCTTCTCGTGAGGTCTCTCTACTGTTTTATTGGAAGGTGTTCTCTTCTTCAAGTGTAAAAGTAAATCTCTTGATATTCATTTTGAAAGTTGACAAACAGCCGGTAAATAAATTCCTAATGCTATTTCTCTTTCGAAAAAGTTGTGATTTTTTTTTTCTATAGAGGCCAATTTGATATGATCAAATGTGTAACATTATGTACTTCGTCACAGCATTTTTATTCAGTATTATAATAATATTTTGAACTTTATTGAGATTGTCTATGATGTAGATTAGTGTAGGATTGATTTAGTTAACCTTGTATGGATAATTTCATTCCAACATCCATATCCTCTTTTATTTTCTTTGGTGCTATCGAAGTTCAGTCTGCCAATTCAGATATTCTTGGCTTCTGTGTCTCTAGGATTAGCCACAATGAGAACACTGGTAAACCTTCCCATTCTGTCTGCCTCTATTCATGACTCTATCCTCAATATAGTAGGAAAAAGGGCCTTTTTTTAACTACCTTTTTTGAGCGAACCCTACAACCAACCTCAATACTGAGTTCTTTATGCGTGATTGGTAACCTTGTCTCTAGCAGATAGTGTCTTTATGAGCTCAATTGCATTTTAACAGAACTATACCCTTCGACTGATCTTTTACTAATTTTCACAAAAAGCATCCTTTCTCATAATTCTAACACACTAACACCACCCTGGGATTGATCTTTCTTAAATTTTTTTTAAAGTCAGGATTGATCTCTCCTAATTGTCACCAAAACTATCCTTTTGTATGAGTCTAATACACTAATGCTCATCCTCAAGTCTGGAGGAACCGAGGAAGAGGAACCTCTCCTCTCCTCTGGTGATTGTACTACCTCCATTTATTATTATAATAAAATTGGTGGTGTAGTCCACTTTCTTTCAAAAAAATGCTAATCCTAAACTTGCAATCAACTTCCAATGTGTCTACTTTCAGTGTGTCCTTTGTGGCATTCAGGATAAAATCCTTTTGAGTGGAAATGACATTGCATCAAAGTTTTTGACATATTGGGACTACCCACCTCTCAATCTCCATCATGAAAATCCTGTTTGATATGTTAGGAATTACATTTTTGGTACCACTGAACCATAGTTCTTTTTTTTTTTTTACAACATCATATATAATGTTCATTTGGGTTATGGCTCTAAAAATAATATTAGGTTGGCAAATCGAGGTCAGATTTTGGCTGGCTGACCAGAATTTCTCCCTCTGTTTCCCATTCTGCAGGCAGGATCTGCCTGGATGGAGTAGATAACATTGCGTTTTGTTACCCTTCTCCATACATGTCCTTCAATGCCCCTGGCCTCCTACTAACGATTATCCTCTACACCCCTGAAGCTGTAGGAAGAGGAGAAAAGTGATGAAGAAAAGGGGGGTGGGGAAGAGGAAAGCAAGATACTTAACTCTGCCACCACTTGCCATCTTCTTCTCCTTCTCTTTCCTTAATTGAGTTCGCAGCAGGATGACTCTTCCTGCTTCTCCTTATTCCTTATTCCTTTTTCTCTTCTGTCCAATTCCAATGTATGGGGCTGAGTTTCGGATTCTGGGATCATGTCCGGATCAGCCAACAAACATTATTTAGAACCTTGCCTACAGTATAGCCGAGCTATTGTGATTTTGGTAAGATTTTTGTCATAAAACTCCCCTCTAGACATAATTTGATCCCTCCAGTTCCAAACAATGTCATACTTGTGATCTATGTACTGTGACCTGCATATCTGACAAGTGGGCTACTTGTTTACCATTAGTGTTATTACTCCATATCAATTACTTATGCAGATGAGTTGACTGCCTGCCTGATGAAATCTTGGTCATCACTTGGGCAAGTAGAAACCATGCTGGCAGAGGGAGATAACTTGTGTATATGGCTCTTGGGTATATGGTTGTCCTAGGCTCGCATGGTTGCACTAAAAATGTGACCAATTTTGCACTAGCTTTGTCACATGTGTTGGAATTGATTGGCTCTTTAGCAATCTGCTAGAGAGGAAGATGTTGAGGAATACATCTCGCGGGGCCTCATGTACCCTTGAATGGCCTGGAGTCTGGACTGCTGCATCTTTTCTTCAACATCCAAATGTGCAGCTGCTTCTGTCCTAGCTAAGGTCATGTATTCAGGAGCCCCCTTCTAAGAAGTCACCTGTCTGACACCTGCATAGTGAGTGGTAAACAAGAAAAGGACTTGGCACCATAAGGATACATAGGGAAAAATTTGCTTACATTCACTTGCACCCCTGGCCTAAGACTCCAGTGCTTAGAAATGCCAAGTGTTTGTCTCTTGGGGTGGGAGAGTTAGATGGGCACTTCGTGGGCAACTGCAAGGTCTTGTTATCAAAATCCCACCAGTGGACACAAATGCAGGCGGGTACCAACCCAGGGTTCATGTGAGTTTTGACCTCACAGACTTCACCGGCCAAGGGGGCCCACTGTCCAAGAGATGATTGGTCTGCCAGTGGCTCGGGCTACGAGTAGTTTGGGCTTGATCATTGGGTGGCTGGTTTACTCTTGGTCTTAAAGAAAGAGTAAACTGTTTTACTGATTTCCAAATATTAAGGAAAAAATTACAAAGAGGGTAATCAAGGAGAGGCAGGGAAAGCACAATGTTTTAATGTGTATGCATATATATGTCCAAGAACATCCTCAGGAACATCATTTGTTCTCATGTATATGTCCACCGTCCGATTTTTTTTAAATGACTGTCAAAATATGAAATCGGGTTTAGTTTTAGATAGTAGTGAAATCCACGATTCAGGAAGGTGTAATGTTTAAATTTATTTGGGTACATGTAAAACAAAGGGAAAAAAATATAATCTGTTGCCAAGGGTGGACTTTCTGTTTGATAGTAGAGGTATGGTAACTTTGATGGTGGACCCGTGAAATTTTATGCAGGGCTTCTACCAAACTGAGTCTGCTTCATAATTTTAGATTTTGTGATGGAGACTTGGGGAATGTTTTCCTTGATGACTTGTTCAGCAGATCTTTGAAAGAGTCCTACTATGTGTGCCTCCACTTTCTGCCTCGTTCATCAATTTTATGGATATGGTTGCCCATCTGACTGTTTTTTCTTTTCCTCTTTAGTTTGGGCCGGTCGAAGGTGTGGTATTTGCTGACTATGGAAGCGATCTTGGCT
The DNA here is from genome assembly GCA_022559845.1 of Amorphophallus konjac. NCBI lineage: Eukaryota > Viridiplantae > Streptophyta > Magnoliopsida > Alismatales > Araceae > Amorphophallus > Amorphophallus konjac. Next base: position 28,711,860 of record CM040122.1, on the reverse strand, counting down.
CAGGCCAAATGGTCCCTGGTATGACCATGAGCACCTTATTTTCTCTTTTAAGATCATTGAGTGATCCTTAACTGGGTAGAAGCTTGTTCAATGCTGTCTTGTTAAGTGAACTTATCTTTTACAACATTCTTATCTTGTCATGGTTGTCTGCGTGACTCATCTATCTTTGATGGAACGGGTCTTTTAATAACAAGTGCATTAGTTTTCAAATACTTTCTAACAAGTTAATTCTCGAGTACTTTCTAACCACATAAAGGAAAAGTAACTTTTTAACGATCAGATAACTTGCTCTCACATCCCTGGTCATGTTTCCTAATCAGGTGATCCAGCTGGTGCACGGGGGAAGCCTGGGAGCGGCTATGGGTATGGGACTGGAATTCGTATAGACTCACCCTTGGGGCCTCTGCGGTTGGAATATGCATTCAATGTCAGGCGTGCAGTTAGGTTCCACTTTGGAGTTGGGCACAGAAACTGACTACCGAAATCTGTATTGCTGCTGCGGCCGCTACTGTGCCCCCCTCGCCTGTTGATTTTTGTTTCAGGAACTTTATGTGGATCTTCTGAGTTATTAAGTTTTATTTTTGTAATCATCGATCATGTCTGGATTATGAGATTGGATTGTTTTCGTCATCACCTGAAGCACCTGCCAAGAGGTGAGTCCGTCGCCTTAATCCACGCTTGGTAGTGATTAAGTGGCCAAGACACGAGCAATTCGTCCATTTGGTTCTTGCTCTTCAATTTTGTTTCGCAACTGGTGGAAGGAGCGGCGTGTGTGCTGTTACTGATTATCTTAGAGTGGAAGGGATTGCATAAATCTATATCTATACTATATACTATATACTATATACGGGTATGGGATTGCTGCTACTGATTATCTTTCTAGACCGAACTTGAAGTCCTGCACTTATATCACCGTTGGATTCTACCTTATGGTCATTAATCTTCGATGGCAAACATCCATCGGAACTCAATGGATCTGCTTGTCTCTGTTCCTTCGTCACAGGCCGAACCTGTCTTTCCACAGTTCGCTCAACTGCAGAAGGATTAGCATGATATGATTCTTTCGCTGTACGACTGCTTACAGAAGAAGCGAAGGAAGTCTGTCTCTTTGGAGTAGAATTTTTCATTGCACCTGTTTGCTCGACTTCATCAATGTTGAGAAAGGCAAACCAAAGACAGTTTGCCTGTTTCTTTTTTTTCCTAGCATTGCCTCTTTGTGCTCATCAAGCTTAGGCCTTTTCCCTAGGTTATTTGCAACTCTCAATGCATGATTTGCCTCAACGTCTTTAACATCTTTTGACTTGACAACCAGTGAAGGCTCCTCCAAGCCATCTGTAGGTGCCTCACCTTTAGAATTACAATCTGATCACCTTTTGCTGCCCTCTGGTCCAAAAGCAGCATGTCTGCTCATCTCTTTTGCAGTGCCACTGCTTTCATCCTTGAGGCTACCATGAAGATCAGAATCATGGGTTTTAGTTTCCACAGGCCTATCAAAGCCTAAGGATTCATTCCCTTCCACTGTTCCTTGGCTCTGTACAGGTTCAAAGATATCAGTCTCTTCTTGCTTACTACTTGCACTGACCCCCAAATCATTCATACTGTTCTCCATGTCAGACCATTATCCTTCTTTTTCAACCATCTGACCGGTGGGAGCTAATGATGGTGCCATTTCTGGTGGTTTATTATCCTCGATAGGCTTTACAATAGAAGAAGATGAATCATAAGAAATCAATGAATCCTCCAGCTTTGGTTTAACACATTCTTTTGACGACTGCACATCTTTAGACCTAACAAAAGGTTGAAATCCAGAGCCTGAAGAGGCATGTGTAAAAACATGGTTGTTTAGTATTCCACAAGTGCCTTCTGACGGAATACACGGAGTAGGGGTGCTAGAATTTGACGTAAGAAGCAACTTTTGAGGTTGGACGCAAATCATCTCCTCATCTGCTGGGGGTTCATTGAGATCAAGAAATGGCCTGCCATGACAACCCATTTCATGTGTGAATGCATATAAATTTTTAAGCAAGTATATCAATCTGTACAGTGTTTTCCTGGTTCCCTGCCCAAGAAAAAAGCCCACAAGGCAGGGAAGTAAGTAGGAAAATAATAGTCAGACTCCCCAACAAAGATAGCATGACGGATACTGGATCACAACAATGCTGCTCACTATTTAAAAAAATGCCAAACAAGAAAAAGTTAGGAGACATATGGAGGGCAATGAAAATCAACATGATATAATGGAAAAAAATGATATGCACAATAGGAAGAAAGAAGTACAATGGGTAACAAACGTTTTGCTGACATCTAAAGAAAGTCCAACTTCCAAAATAAGAAATTGACATAACAAAACCAGAACCATGGTAACAAGTCCTTCGGACACCAGCTTAGTTGTCTCCTTCAGACTAAGGTTGGCCAGCTCGGCAGACCAGATCGACTCAGATCAGCTCAGATTCGATACGAGTTGGTCTAACTCAGACCCACTCAGGCCGATTCGGCCATCTCGGTCTGGCCAAGATAAAGTACGAGTCGCCCAAGTCAGGCTAAGTTGGCAAACCTTGCTTCAGACCTACTGCAACATTACACAATACACTTGAATAGCATTTGAGAAGTCGCAACACCTCTTCTTAAATGTCATTATAATTTAAAAAAAATTCTCAAAGTAAATCCACGCGCGTAACACGTTCATTTGACTAGTCCATATCAAGGTAGTAGTTATTGTCCTGAATGATTAATGGCGAACTGGGGGTGACTCGCCTGCTCCATGAACGGTAGGAAGACGGCGTTTCGAGTGACAAGTGGGTACAACCTGTGGAAGTTCTGACCGACAATGAGTGGTGGGCTTATTCTGTCTGATGATTCGTTGCAGAATGGACGCCACACACATTTGGCGAAAGTGTGCACTGAACAGTTTTGAGTGAGTCGTATGTGCTGGGGGGGGGGGGGGGGTTATGTAACTTGAGGTTGTCATAGGGCCAGTGACGCGAGAACGAGATCGTATGAGCGCACAACGTTTGGCGTATAAGATGCCGCAGCTTCCTATGACAAAGTCTATAGGGGGACGTGTTGGTGCTTGATTAGCTGGACAGAGTGTCTCAGCTCCGCAGAGAATCCCGTTCCCAGTGACCGACAAATAAATTTGCCTCAGATTTGGTGCAAAATCTGTAGGTAATTGGACTTCAAAACAAAGATGTCTGCCATGTCGCTCCTCCGTAAGGAATTTATGCTGAAAAAGAAGAGTTAGGACGGGTTCAAATAAAGCATGTTCAAAGATGTCCTTGTGTGGTGTCCCATGATGTGTAGCTAGGGAGCCAAACACTGTTAGCAATACAAATCTCTTTCTGGGACATAATCCTTGTCCGTGCTGTGAATAGTTAGTAGGATAAAGTGATTATATTCTTAGCGGTAGTGTTAGTTCAGATGGCTAAGTCTCATCTATCAAATTCATTGGAATGTCAAGCTCTGTAAAACTTTTTTTTGGGGGGGGGGGAATTATTTTCATTAAACTCATAGATAAGTACAAACTTGTAAACATGTCAAAGACCTGGTCGAAACACACTAAGATTAACATTTGAACCCAAATCCCATAAATACATGTATAACAAGTAGAGAGTGAGATCCTGTTAACATCATGCATTGAGGAATAAGATCAATCTGCACCGAAAGGCGGGCTTCAACTGAGAGCGTCTGGCTACATTTGATGATATGACAGCGATAAAAGAGGGGAGGATACATCGGATGACATGCCGTCGCCTGGAGACATGTATTAAGCGTCGCGCCACGAGATAACTTTGAACCCACGGTCGATTGCATCAACGAACAAAGCACATCCATCTCCGTGATAGACATCCGGCCAGACTCGACATTGAGCAAAGTAGATAGGGTCAGGGGGAGCAAGTTCAGGTGGAGGTTAGGGTGATCGGTGGGGCAAGGTATCACTCACGGGATTTGGGATGATTTACTTGTTGGGGTGTCCACACGACAAAATAGGGGAACAAAAGGTTTAGGGGAGGGGAGGAAGGGGAACTTGGGTTGAGGGGAAACATGGCGCACCTAGAGGGAATGACGTCAAGATAAGAGGTGGAAAATGCCGACAGAAGAGGTGGGTCGCTCAACCTAGCGGGGGAGGCGAGGAAGGGTGGCGTAAGGCGGAGTGGGAAGAGGGAGAGAGGCAGGGGGAGGGACAAAGGGTGACGCTTGGGGAGTTGCGAATGGGGACACTGGGGAAGATAGGTGGGCAGATGATGGAGGGTGGAGGTTGGAGATAGGAGGGGCAAGGGTATCGGGAGGGAGGGAGGGGGAGCATAAGGGAGTGGGAAGATGGGGAGGGGGGGGGGGAGAGTCCGGAAGGGTGCTCCCCCCACCCAAGCTTCTACTGCCGGAGACGACAAGGGTTCCGCTGGTGAGATGTCGACGATGTTTCCGCTGACGCGAGGCCGATGATGGGGCGATGGGGCTGCCAATGTGAGGCCGGCGAAGGAGACTAGGACAGAGTAGGTGGCAGCTGCTCCCACCTATTCCCTTCCACTAGAAGATATTACCGTGAAGCTATGCAAGACTGACGCTAAGTTGGTCCCTGAGGTTGATCACCACAAGTGATGAGTAATACTTGGGTGCTATTGGTTGGGGTGGGCACCATGCCACATCAATACCCCCTACTACATTAGTCTTTAGCTGGACCAATATGATAGGGGTGCATTAACACAGCTGTACACCAAGAGTGTATAGCTTGTTCCAAGCCAAACACTCCCTGTTTTCATTAGATGCCACCCCACTCTCAACTGAAGAATGACCTGTATCATAATGAGATTGGAAATTATGAGCAGTACTGGTGTAAACAAAACAGAGATGTTAGATTCCTGCATTTTCGTTGAAGGCCAACCCCCACAAGCAAACCAGCACCACTATTGAAATATGATAAGGTTCGTGTGAAGTTATGTCTCAATCATTCAGTCACTGTATAGCTCGGCAGCATGCATCACATTTTGAGTCCAGGATGAAATGCATTAGGCTATCGGCCAAACAGTTCCCTACGCATGTGCCTTCGTGCCTCAATTTCTCTTGGGCCCTGTTTGACAATGAGGTAGGGCAGCATGTTCGAGCCCAGGGGATCAAATGCACTACCCGATCGCAGGTAATTTTCATGTGTGTGAGGAGTGTCCGTGGGGCCCACATATCTCTCTCATGAGATAGCGTATCTTAACTCATCCTAATCCAACAACAAAGTGGACCTTACAGAGTATGTGTGGGAATCTTACCGTGGCAGAGCCAATAGGGCGTTTGGTTACAAATAAAAAAGGAGAAACACCGACTACTCTCGAGTAGAAAAGTTACCCGTCTAATGTATTATTGGTCTATGTCATTGACACGTGAGTTTCACCCATTAAATTTCTTAAATGCTTCTTAAATGTTTATGTACACTTTCATCTATTTGTCACCTTTATTCATGTATTTGTCACCCTTAGATAGTTATTTTCCATCTTTAGATAGTTATTTGTCACCCTTAAATAGTATTGGAAGTCTCGTACGTCGTCTCGAGAATGCGTAAAAATTGAACTATTTGTCATCTTTACGTAGATATTTGTCACTCTTAGATAGTTATTTTCACCTTTAAATAGTTATATGTCACCTTTAAATAGTATTAAAAATCTCATTCGTCGTCTCTGGAATGTGCAAAAACTGGCAGGAGTTGATTATTTATCACCCTAACATAACTATTTGTCACTCTTAGATAACTATTTTTCATCCTTAAATAGTTATTTGTCACTCTTATAACATTAAAAATCTCATTAAAAATATGTACAAAACTGATAAAAAGTGGGACCCACACACTGCATATGTGGCCCAACGAGAGATAGGACGGGTAATAAACTTACCCTCTTGCACGGGCAATAATTTTTTTTCATAAAAAATGAGGATAAAGGCTTTATTTTGATTTTTATAAATTTATTTAGCATAAATGTTTTTCTGTAAATTTGTTAGTTTTTCTACATAAACAATATTCAATCTCGTCCCAGTCCAAGTTAGTTTACGGAAAACCAACTTGTGGAGTAGTTCTAGGTTTACCGTAAACTCCTTTTTATTCCTCCAAAAAAGTAGTTACTGTAAACTTTTTGTAGTAAATTCAAGTCCACTTATGCCTTGCATCCAAACAAGGCCATGAAATGATAATCTTGACGATCATCAAGAGTGATCTGAGCTCTTGATGGCCACCCACACCAAAGCGCCATAGAGATTCGTAGGCACGATTAGATCTATGTATGAAAGGACATGGAAGGATTTTGGATACTTGTATGACGTCCCAGATCGTACCTAGTTGCGAATTAGCTTTTGAGTAGTGAAAACTGATCTCAGTGAGTTAACAGAGCAAACTAAAGTTGCTAGCTATATTAAGCCATTTGTCGCGTAGCCCATTGTGTCAAGCGAGGCCAAAGAAAAAAAAGTATAACTAATATAAAAGATAAACACGAGATAATTATCAATTACCCCAAAGTAGAAATTATCTCTTTTTTTGCATTTTGGGTTGGGAATGGGATAGGCAGCACTCGAGGTTTTTGTTACCTTTTCTTTTGGTGTGTACTCCTTCACTCTTTTGAAGTTCAAATAAGATATGTTTTGAGCTATACTCAACACAGGGAAAATTATCCTACTGGCATAAGACACTAAGGCCGTGTTTGACAACGGGGTTGTCCACCGGTTAGCCGACATCGCTAACCGGTGGGCCCCGCCTCCGCCCCCCCTCCCCCTCACACACGGGCGCTTAACCGAGGGCGGTTACCAAACACGCCCTAAGAAAGTAGTAAAACCTTCCCACCCCTTAATGGCCGTCACTCACTAAGGGCGACTTTGACAACCGATTAAACCGGAGTAGGTTGAGTTACACGACGCTGGGTGAGATACGCTCGTTTGACGGGGAGCGTACATTACCCGGCCTCGGTTGGGTTACCACCCTAACCGGCCGATTAACTCACTCCACCCCTCACCATCGTCTAAGTTGCACGACCCCGGTTAATGCCTCTCCTCCACGGTACTTTCCCTTTTCACCCCTGACACTTCTTCCTTTCTCTGGTTTTTGTTCATCCCACCCAGCGGCGGAGGGGGCGAGAAGGCATTCCCGTGGGTGGTTTCGTGGTCAATCGTCGGCGTCGACCCTGGTTAAGGCCTGCGTTCTTCTCTCCCTGAGCATTTGACACCCCCGACTTCTTATCTCTGGTTTCCAATCTTCCCAGGCAGCAAAAACCGGAAGGCAGTGAGAGGGGCAACACAAGATTGCCAGTCCACTCCACCGCCGGCGCCGACCACAGTTATTAAGGCTTGTCTTCTTCTTTCCGGCACGGGACTTACCCTTTTCACCCCCGATCCTTCTTGTGTCTGCTTTCCATTCTTCCCAGCCAGCGGCACCGGAGGGGTTGAGGTATGTACATCGTTGCAGTAAGGCCGCAGATCTTGCGATGGCCAAATGATCGTCGACCAGTTTCCTCTCTGGTCATTCTGCTGTTTTGTGTTGTTATTTCTCTATCACAAGACTACACGATCGGAGGGGAAGGGCATGCTCGTAGTAAGGCGACAGATCCAACGATCCCTCATAACCTTTTGTCTGATCATTCTACTGTGTGCAGGTCTTCTTTCCCCGGCCTGGGACCGTCCGGTTGTCAGGCATAGGGTTTCTTTCCTCCTCCCTACCGTTCTGTGTTTGACTGCACGCAGCCTTGGGATAGGGGCATCTGTGTGGTCTTCTCACTGTCAGGCATCGGGAGTTCTGAATCCTTATCACACAGAGACGTGGGTAACAGCAAAAGCCCCTTTCCCTACGCCCGAGAGTTACAGGTCCCTTCCCTGTAGCACGCATTGCTCTTTCTTATATTTTACCAAGACAGGCTTCAAACAGCAGAAGAGGCTTCGTCTGTAATATTCAATTCGACCGAGGGGGCCTTCATCTCATCTATAAGTTGGGCGCTCTTCTTCTTTGCATCTCCCTGCGTCCACTGCACAACATCAACCACGGCAACCATTTCCTCTTCCTCCTCTAATTCTCCTGTCATCACCCGGTTCGCCCTTTAACTTAAGTCCATTTGAACTGTATGCTGCTTTGTTGGCTTGGTTTCTTGCTAGTAGTTTTCTTATCTTTATTTCAATAGAAATGTTGTATCCCAAGCTTGACTTACTCTACATTATTTCTGCTGACACTCATACTGCTGAAGGGGGAGGAAGCGTAGGCGCCCAAATATGTCCGCAGCAGGTACATTTGCCATTTTACTTCACATTTGTATATACACCATCCATGGCATTTTATCCAATTTTTCATAAGTTAGGCCCTCTTGTATGTAGCCACTTTAATATGTTAATCCATGGATCATCTACATATATGCTCGAAATTTTTTTTTGTCTGTAGAATGGTAATAGATAGGATTTTATTATTAGGGAATGATTGTATTTTTTTGAGAAGGAGAATTGTGATTCAAAATGGTATTAACACTGTCACAGGGATTAGTATGTTGGAACTGTTTTTTTGTGAATGTACATACATTGTATTTCCATGGTTTGTAGAGTTAGCATGAACTATGTACTGCAATTTGTGTGTAATGGATTAAATTAGCACTGTTTGCTTCTATCATTGTGTGCATGGATTTGCTTTGTTTTATCAAGGAATGGGTCGATGCTTGATGTATGATGAGAAGTTAATTTTCTCAAGTTATCTAAAGTGAAGATTTTAGTGTCGTTTGAAGATTCATACCATGTGATTCATGCTTACTTCTTTAACTCTGGAATCAACTCCTTTTTGTTCTTGGTTCAAAGATGGCAAAGAAAGGGCTAGTAGGTGACATATTTCAGAAAATACAGGTGATGCCCCTCATTTTATAATTAGTTAGCCACCCCTTTGGCCCCAGTTGTTAGGATCACATGCCCTTGTAGGTGACACATTTCAGAAAATTTCATGCCATGTTGGGAAATTAATTTCCTAGATTTTCCATCACCCAAGTTGGCCAGGTTTTATGAGTTTTGAAAGTCCACTGTTTCAAGAGTGAGTCCACACATGTATTAACCCAAGGCTCTCACACCACGTGTAGCTACATACCCAATAATATATGACTGGCTAATCATATGTTAGGAAATCATGATTTGCTAGGTTAGATGGTGCAAATTCCTTCATGAAGAAGCCCTGCCAGGTTAACCTCTTCATCTAGCCATCGAACTCAATGATTCAGTGGACCCTCTATCACATCTCTGTTCCTCAATATGGCAAATGTGTTGAGCAGAATAGCTTATTAGGAACAGCAGAATAGGATCACAAGTATATACTCCGGCAGATCTTAAGTTCAGTCTCACCTACACAAATGACAAGATTTTCATCCTCAAATGAGACAGAAGTGATTTTCAGTAGAAAATTTATGCTCTGGTACAAGGGTTTACGTCAAGGTCTGAGACAAATAACAGCAAATATGAGGTGATCTCATAAATCTTTTATCATGTGTCCACTTCTATATAGACAAACTATCACTTCTGTGGAGGTCCAATATATCATCTATCCACTTTAATCCTGCTTTTCTGTTGTTCAGATATTAGACTTTGATAGAAGAATATCATCTATCCACCTTGATATTATCCTCATATTTAGCTTGTATTTGATTTCAAATGTCAAATAGGATGTTCATCGGCAAGAGGGGGGAGGGGAAAGAGTCGCGCACCAAATTGGACAGACTTTCAAGATGCAAAATTACTAGAACTGCTGACAGAACAATATGATAAGAATAATATATCAGATGGGACCTTCAAGCCTCAAGCATGGAATGAGTGCGTGCCAAAGTTTAATGCAGCCACAGGTTTAGATTATAATAGGCACCAGCTATACAATCGTTGGAAAAACTTGCGAAAAGTTTATGGGTTATATGACCAATTGACGAGAAAAAGTGGGTGGGGGTGGGACCATGATGCCCACATACCTGTGCCGGGGTATGAAGGGGCCTGGGAGGAGCTGCCGGAGGTAATAAATATTTTCATGGCTAATTGTGAAATCTATTTAGGATGTCACCTTTATACATTATTCACTCATTACTTTATTATTTTCTCATCTCAGAGATGTCCTGAATATAGGACCATAAAGGGCAAACCCTTCATGTTCCTGAAAGAAATGGAGTATTTGTGTTCAGGTAACATCGCCCGGGGGGGAGACTGTGAAGGGAGTGTTATCCGTCAGGCCATACCAGCCCAATCTCACCCTTCTATTCAGGATTACTTAAATGCACTAACCGGGGGAGTAGGTATTGAAGGGTTGCATTTCAGTAGTGATGGCTCTCTTGATCCCAGTGCACCTGGTTACCAAGCACCGGCTCGTACAAATAATGCAACCCATACATCTATGAATCCGCCGACGCAGCCAACGAATGCTGAAGGTACATCCAATGCAAAGAGGCGGCTTTCTGGCTGTGGCTCACAGTCACGTTCTAAGAGGATTGGGGATGAATCTGTGATGGCTTTTGCTACTGCTAGTCGTGAGTGGGCGGGTATGATGAAGATGCTATGTCGGGAACAACCATGTGATGAATCTGGAATGCCTAGTGGATCGAGTGTTGAAACAGTCCCCACAGTTCAGGAGTGCATTGTAGCCTTAAAGGCTCTCCCAGGGCTCAACCGTGCAACCGTCGTCAAAGCATTCGACCTCTTCAGTGAAACTAAACATAGGTCTCTGTTCATGTTACTTACTGAGGAAGATAAAGTGGACTGGGTTCATCTTCATACAATGTAGGGAACGGCTTTGGGTGGTGGTGTTTTATAACGGCATTGGGTAGTGGGTCCTCTAGCTATAGGTGTCAGCAATAGTTGTTGTTAGTGATGTCTTGTTTATGGAGCTCCTTTGTACCAGTATGTCTACTTTTGATGGATTTTTCTTTAAGACGTTCACTTGTGTTTGGACTTATCTTGTCCGCACTTTTGTAACTTATCCTATTTCTGATTTCAGTAGCATGTTTACATGTTTAATAGGTTGTATGTCATTAAACATGAATTCCGTCGCTTTCTATATCTGAAATGCAGGTCAGTAAACTCTGGTGGGATGGGAAAGTATTGTTGCTATGTTGTTTGGATTGGACGTCAACCGGGTATATACCTCACATGGCCAGAATGTTATGCTCAAGTACATGGATATCCGGGGGCTCAGTACAAGGGTTTTCAGTGTATGGAGGAGGCCCAACATTCATATTATGCATATTTTCGAGGGCCCTCCAATAATTCTACGACAGTCCATCGACCGCAAGTCGTAACTCTGCCACTAGCACCAACTACCCATCCAAAACCAACAGTCAACAAGTTTATGGATTTATCCTCTACATCATGTATCATTATTGGACTTATGTTGTTACTTGTGCTACTGTTGTTTCTAATACTTGTAGGTGTCTTTTTCATTCTTATCGTGCATCACTAGTTTCAGTGGTGATGGTATTTCATTATGTATGCGTTCAAGTATGTGACTGCTCGTATTTTCACAAGGGTTTTCATGTTTTTCACTTTGACAATTACATCAATGAAGAATGTATCCAAGTAACATGATATTGTACTTGTATGTTGTAGAATTTAATGAGGTACTTATGGTGTAACGACCCGAGAATCCGATTACCGGGAAGGCCCGATAACCCGAGACTCGTACCGCCACCCACGAGTCCGAAGACTCGGAAGGGTTAAAAGGATGGTGTGGAAACTACACAAGTATCACAAATAATTACAGAAATTAAACAGTTATAATATTAAGCAGGAAATAAATTAACATTTTACATGGTCCACAATAAAATAACAACAACAGCAACAGTAGTCCACGACTAGTACAGTGACAAGAAAGAAAAGTACAGCTACACGGGGCATCCCCCAGCTCTGACCTCTGGCACTACCGCTGGGCACCCGCACCACGCTGCGCTCCTGACGCGCTCCCCGAAGGTGGCGTCTCACCTGAAACACGGTGAAAACACGCAGGAAATGAGTCTCGGAACAAGACTCAGTAGGGATCACTCGAACCCTACCTCGAAAAATGAGAAACCACTACTCTAGCAGTAGGAAAGTACCTCGGAAAGGAAAGCCCTGTACTCTACAGAACTAGACCCTACGGCACGCAAACCAACACACGTGCCGCGGTACGAGAAGACCGAAACTCAACGGTCGAACCGTCAAAACCCGAAGGTCGGAAACACACGACTGACAGTCTGACACTCCGTACTCGACAGGAGTACCACCCACTAGAAGCACAGCCGGTAGCGTCCCCTGACGTCTTACACTGCACCGCAGGTGAACCGCCTGACGTGGTAGGTCCTACCCGAGGCGCGAACACCGTACAAGTAACCACAAACAAGTGACTAGCTGGGGTCACGCCCGTCGACGTGGGTCCAACCGCCCCCAACCACGTGTGCACACACAGACCACGCGTCCCAGGTCTGGCCCTCTGACCGGTTTTCCCCTCAGCCGGACTCTGGCTGCAAGACGTGGGGCCCAACGGTAACCGGTCCACAAACCGTCTCGAAAGGTCGGCCCGTACACCACTCCCTGGTGCGACTAGCACCCGCGTACTAGTAGGCTACGACTAGTGGAGGGTCACTGAAGGAGTAGACTCTCGAGTCAACGGAAAACGACGTCCGAATCCGACAACGTGTGGGAATCACCCCACGCCCCAGCCCCGTCGCACGGTGACCACGGTCGGAAAAGAAACAGACGCATTGCCCACAGTCAAACGCCTAACCGAGGCAAACGGGACTTCCGAACACCAAAGACACGGTCACGGAACTCCACGGGGTGCCCGGGGCGCACACACGGCCCAAGAGAAACACCCAACAACAGGCAAGATCGCGCTAGGGACACCTAGCGCGACAGGGAAGATCGTGCTAGGTCGCCCAAGCGCGACAGGAACCATCGCGCTAGGGAACCCTAGCGCGACAAGGACCATCGCGCTAGGTCCTCCTAGCGCGACAAGGACGATCGCGCTATGACCCCATAACGCGACAGGAACCGCCTCCTGTTCATCTTCTCCGATGAACGCGCTCGGTCGGGGCGGCGCGACCTCGAAGAACGCGCTACTGGAGTATAGCGCGTTCTCAGTCTGCGGCCGAAAACGGTAGAAACGCCCAAAAATTCCAACCACACCCCCATGCCTCCAAAGGAGAGGGGGAAAACAAAGGGGAAGACCCCTGGGGACCCCTAGCATGATTCTAGGCCATCAAAACACGAAATCATGCATTAAATCCATAGATCGGGCGAGCTCTCCCCAAATCATGGAAAAACCCAAAAACGCTCCAATGATCCCCTCTCGGCCTCCCCGCGGCCTATAAATCACGGAAAAGAACGGCATGAGACTAAGGAACGTCACCCTACCTCAATGGAGCGAATGCTCCGCCGGATCGATCACGAATCACGAAGAACGCTCGAAGCTTCACGAACTCCCCACGCTTCCCACGCTCGCCGCACGCCCACGAGATCGCCTCACCGTCGCCCACGCGTCCGCGCCGTCGCCCCGCCGCCGTCCGTAGCCGGAGAGGGGTTCGCCGCGTCCGAATGGGAGAGAGGGAGAGAGAGGGGGCTCACGGTCGCGAGAGAGAGGGAGAGGAAGAAGAAAGAGAAAAGGGAAAAAGAAAAGAAAAAGGATTAGGATTTATAGAAAATCCGAATTTTTGGAAAAATACCAAAAAATAGAAAAATACATTTCTGGAATCCTCGGAACGCACCGATCGCAACGGTACCACTCGTGCCCGGGTGAACGGCCCAGTTAACCCGCAGCGAGCGTCCGAAGGAAAAGCCGAAACCCGCGCCGGAAATCGGGAAACACGCGCGAAAAAGTCGCGGAATGCCTCTGGGCCTCCGAAACGACTCCGGATCCCGCCGATCCGAACACGAAAGATGTCCGAAACGAAATTTCAGACACAACAGAGCCGGACGCTCCGAAAACCAGATCCGGGACCCACGAAGAAGGATCCGAAAGGTCCGGGATATTACAGCCCTCCCCCCTTAAGGAATTTCGTCTTCGAAATTGAGAACAACCAACGGGGAAAGAAGAGGAAGACTCACTCAAACAGATATGGGAACTGCTGACGCATCTCGTCCTCACGTTCCCACGAAGCCTCACCATCAGAGTGTCGCTGCCACACGACCTTTACCAAGGGAATGACCTTGTTCCGCAGGCGCTGCTCTCGCCTATCCTCCACGCGGATCGGAAACTCTGGGAGAGAAAGATCTGGAGTCACCTCAGGCCAAACAGAAAACTCGAGCACATGAGAGTCATCGGGCATATACTTCCGCAACATCGAGACGTGGAACACGTCATGCATCGACGCCAACTCAGGAGGTAACTGCAACCGGTAAGCAACCTCACCGATGCGCTCCACAATCGCGAAAGGACCAATATAGCGGGGACTCAGCTTCCCACGCCGTCCAAAACGCATCACCCCCTTCATCGGAGAAACTCTCAAGAACACACGATCGCCCACGGCGAACTCAAGGGGCTGCCTCCTACGGTCAGCATAGCTCTTCTGCCGACTCTGGGCCGCCAACATGTTCTGACGAACCAGGTGCACAACATCCACACATTGCCGCACCAATTCTGGTCCCGTCAAAACACGCTCACCCACCTCAAACCAATCAAGTGGAGTCTGACAAGGACGCCCATACAGAGCCTCATAGGGAGCCATGCCGATGCTCGAATGATAGCTGTTGTTATAGGCAAACTCCACCAACGGTAGGTGATGAATCCAACTCCCCTGCCACTCCAGGCAGCAGGATCTCAGCATGTCCTCCAAAGTCTGAATGGTCCTCTCAGACTGACCATCTGACTGGGGATGATACGCCGAGCTAAATGCCAACTCCGTGCCAAGAGCTCGCTGGAAACCCCTCCAGAATCCAGAAGTGAAGCGCGGATCTCGATCCGACACGATCGAAATGGGAACCCCATGCAACGGCACGATCCGCTCCACATACAGACGAGCCAACCTGGACACGCTCCAGCTGACCTTGACCGGTAACAATCGAGTCACCTTCGTCAGCCGATCCACCAGCAACCAAATACTGTCCTGCCCACTCGGGGTCCTCGGCAACCCCACCACAAAATCCGTGGTCACATGGTCCCACTTCCAAGCAGGAACATCCAAAGGCTGGAGAGTACCTCCTGGTCGCTGATGCTCCGCCTTCACCTGCTGACAGATCAGGCACCTGGCCACAAATTCGGCAACATCTCTCTTCATGCCAGGCCACCAGAACTGCCTCCGCAAGTTCCGATACATCTTCGTCGCACCCGGGTGCACAGTGTACCTGCTCCCATGAGCCTCGCGTAACACCGCACGACGAACCTGTTCCTCGGCTGGGACGTACAGCCTGCCACGAAACCTCGCAGCACCGTCCTCGCTAAGCGCTACGTCAGCCATAGCCAGAATCCGGGGCAACTCAGGGTCCGCATGCTGAGCCTCTGTTACCTGACGACGGATAGCAGGAGTGACAGTCAGACTCGCAAGCACTGCCAACCCTGGCTCCTGGGGAATCTTGAGCCTGAAAGATACCTCGGGCACTTGTTCCCAGAGCCTCCACTTCCTCAACATCAAGGTACTGACCGCAACCTTCCTACTCAAGGCATCGGCGACGACATTCATCCTGCCCGGCTGATAAGACAGGGTGAAGTCATAGTCCTTCATGAACTCCATCCAACGCCTCTGTCTGAGGTTCAGATCTCTCTACGAGAACACATACCTCAAACTCTGATGGTCAGTGAACACCTAGAACTTCTCACCGTACAGATAATGCCTCCAGATCTTCAGCGCGAAGATCACTGCTGCCAACTCAAGATCATGGGTAGGGTAGTTCTCCTCATGGGGCTTTAGCTGCCGAGATGCATAAGCCACCACTCTACCATGCTGCATCAGAACAGCACCCAATCCAACGCCGGAAGCATCTGTACACACCACAAAACCTCCCGATCCAGAAGGCAAAACCAACACCGGAGCCGAGGTGAGCAATCTCTTCAGTTCACTGAAGCTCTGCTCACACTCCTCGAACCAAACGAAAGGCACATCCTTCTGCGTGAGCCTAGTCATCGGGGTCGCAATGCGAGAAAAATCCTGGATAAACCGACGATAATACCCCGCAAGCCCCAAGAAACTCCGGATCTCCGTCACCGACCTCGGCCTCGGCCATTGCATCACAGCCTCGACCTTGGCGGGATCCACAGAAATGCCATCACCAGAAATCACGTGCCCCAGAAAGTGCACCTCGCTGAGCCAAAACTCGCACTTGCTGAGCTTCGCATACAACTGGTGATCTCGCAACGTCTGCAGCACCACACCCAAATGGTACGCATGCTCCTCAGCAGACCGTGAATAAACAAGGATGTCATCCACGAAGATGACCACGAACTGGTCTAAATACGGATGAAACACCCTCTGCATCAAGTCCATGAAGGCTGCTGGGGCATTGGTGAGCCCAAACGGCATCACCAAGAACTCATAATGCCCGTACCTCGTACTGAACGCAGTCTTCTCCACATCGGACTCGCGAATTCTCAGCTGATAGTAACCGGACCGCAAATCAATCCGCGAGAACACTCGCGCAGACTGAAGTTGGTCGAACAAATCATCAATCCGCGGCAACGGATACTTGTTCTTAATGGTCACTTCATTCAGCTGCCGGTAGTCAATGCATAGCCGCAGACTACCGTCCTTCTTCTTCACAAACAACACGGGCGCACCCCAAGGGGAAAAGCTCGGACGAATATACCCCTTGGCCAACAGTTCCTGCAACTGCGCCCTCAACTCCCTCAACTCAGCGGGGGCCATACGGTAGGGAGCCTTCGCCAAAGGTCCCGTACCAGGTACAACCTCGATCACAAAATCGATCTCCCGCTGGGGAGGTAATCCAGGCAACTCCTCAGGAAAAACATCGAGAAACTCGCGCACCACCGCAATGTCCTCGACATTCGGCTCCATCCGGTCAGACACAACCACGGACGCGAGAAAACCCTGACAACCGGAATCAAGCAACCGACGGGCTCGAATAGCAGAGATAAGAAATCGAGAAGAGGCGGAACGGATACCTTGGAAATAGAAGGTCCGCTTGCTCGGATGCTGGAAGTAGACCCTCTTCATCCCACAGTCCACCACCGCTCCATGAGTCTCGAGCCAATCCATGCCTAGAATCACGTCGTAATCCCGAAGCTGCAACGCATACAACCTGCCTGGCATACTCCGCCCATCGATCCACACCGGAACCTGGTCGAAGCAATACGGAGTGATCATAAAATCACCCGAAGGCAACTCCACTGCCAAATCACAGGACAACTGGGTCACCGGCTCCTCGACGCTCGACGCGAAATCCTCCGAAATAAACGAATGAGACGCGCCAGAATCGAATAAAA
Source organism: Amorphophallus konjac (assembly GCA_022559845.1). NCBI lineage: Eukaryota > Viridiplantae > Streptophyta > Magnoliopsida > Alismatales > Araceae > Amorphophallus > Amorphophallus konjac. The sequence goes on along the minus strand of CM040122.1, from coordinate 28,694,498 downwards.
CCCGAGCCGCACAACCCAAAATCTGAACGGTACCTTCCACGAGCTGCGACGCCACTGCCTCTGCCCTGGTCAAGTGCGTGATCTGGCCACGAGCCCTCTGCCTGCCTCCCACACTAGCTGACCTGGGTAGCGGCGGATACTGTCCCTGCTGCTGCTGCTGCTGGGGAACATGCTGCTGCGGCGGCCTCTGAGGACAGTCACGCGCCATGTGCCCTGGCTGGTCACACCGAAAACAGATAATCGGCGCCGTGCACTGCCTGCCTGGGTGGGTCCCACCACACCGTGGACAAGGTCCTCGCGATCCACCCACTGATCCCTGACGCTGCAAAGGAATCGGCTGCTGTACACTGCCCGATGAAGCCTGCCCTTGATCTCTGGACTTCTTCTTGCCGAACCCCTTCTTGAAGAACTTCTTGACCTTCGAGCCGAAGGACGCAGATCCTGTCACCGAAGCTGCATGTGCCGGCACTCCTGAACCACTCATCGCATGCTGGAAGGAACCCTGCTGCTGGGTAGCCGACTGCTGGCTGCGACCTGACACAGACTGCCCCTGGCTGATCGGTCCTCGAGTCCTCTGCATATCCATCTCCAGGAAAATCGCAACACGAGACGCTGTCTCTAGATCAGTGGCCCCATTCGCGATCAAATGGTGCCTCAGCTCCAACCTCAAGCCCTGCACAAACTGCGTGGTCCTCACCCTCTCATGCTCCATGATATGAGGTGCATACCGACCCAGCTCGACAAATCGGGCCCTATACTGCAACACGGACATGTCACCCTGCACCAGCTCCAGAAACTCCCGCATCTGCTGCGTAGCAACAACATCTGGACAGTTCGTACGCTCGAAAGCACTGACAAAGTCATCCCACTCGACCTGCTCAAGTGGACGAAGCTGAAAGGACGTCTTCCACTCGGAAGACCACCACCTCCGAGCCGTACCCTGCAACTGGTTGTAGGCCAACACCACTCTGTCCTCGGCAGTACTCTTCGTAGAACTGAACACCCGTTCCATCTCATCGAGCCAATCACGAGCCGCATCAGGGTCTGCCTGGCCGCTAAAGTAAGGTGGATGGAACTGCATGAAGTCCCTCACTGCTCGACCTGGCCCACCCCTAGCAAACGAGCCCTCAACAGCCTCTCCGCCAAACTGCTGAGACATGAGATGGTACATGCCTCGGAAGAAATCCTCGGCCCTGGAGCCCTCGCAGCATCCGCGGCCTCGGTCGCTCCCGGAACTCTGCTATGCTCCTCCTGGTCCCTCTGGACCCCTTGCTGGATCTCCTGACCCCCAGCCGACTGCCCCTGCTGAGAGCGAGAACTCCTCCTCGGCGCCATCCTCGCTCCTGAAGCACAAGACAGAAAAACACGGAAACGGCAATGTCAAAATAAACACACGGTGCCCAATGCCAGCGTCATCTGTACATCATCGCTGTGGACTAGTGGACCACTACAATTACCTATGATTCTCATGTAATTCCACAACCGCGCTCTGATACCAGCTGTAACGACCCGAGAATCCGATTACCGGGAAGGCCCGATAACCCGAGACTCGTACCGCCACCCACGAGTCCGAAGACTCGGAAGGGTTAAAAGGATGGTGTGGAAACTACACAAGTATCACAAATAATTGCAGAAATTAAACAGTTATAATATTAAGCAGGAAATAAATTAACATTTTACATGGTCCACAATAAAATAACAACAACAGCAACAGTAGTCCACGACTAGTACAGTGACAAGAAAGAAAAGTACAGCTACACGGGGCATCCCCCGGCTCTGACCTCTGGCACTACCGCTGGGCACCCGCACCACGCTGCGCTCCTGACGCGCTCCCCGAAGGTGGCGCCTCACCTGAAACACGGTGAAAACACGCAGGGAATGAGTCTCGGAACAAGACTCAGTAGGGATCACTCGAACCCTACCTCGAAAAACGAGAAACCACTACTCTAGCGGTAGGAAAGTACCTCGGAAAGGAAAGCCCTGTACTCTACAGAACTAGACCCTATGGCACGCAAATCGACACACGTGCCACGGTACGAGAAGACCGAAACTCAACGGTCGAACCGTCAAAACCCGAAGGTCGGAAACACACGACTGACAGTCTGACACTCCGTACTCGACAGGAGTACCACTCACTAGAAGCACAGCCGGTAGCGTCCCCTGACGTCTTACACCGCACCGCAGGTGAACCGCCTGACGTGGTAGGTCCTACCCGAGGCGCGAACACCGTACAAGTAACCACAAACAAGTGACTAGCTGGGGTCACGCCCGTCGACGTGGGTCCAACCGCCCCCAACCACGTGTGCACACACAGACCACGCGTCCCAGGTCTGGCCCTCTGACCGGTTTTCCCCTCAGCCGGACTCTGGCTGCAAGACGTGGGGCCCAACGGTAACCGGTCCACAAACCGTCTCGAAAGGTCGGCCCGTACACCACTCCCTGGTGCGACTAGCACCCGCGTACTAGTAGGCTACGACTAGTGGAGGGTCACTGAAGGAGTAGACTCTCGAGTCAACGGAAAACGACGTCCGAATCCGACAACGTGTGGGAATCACCCCACGCCCCAGCCCCGTCGCACGGTGGCCACGGTCGGAAAAGAAACAGACGCATTGCCCACGGTCAAACGCCTAACCGAGGCAAACGGGACTTCCGGACACCAAAGACACGGTCACGGAACTCCACGGGGTGCCCGGGGCGCACACACGGCCCAAGAGAAACACCCAACAATAGGCAAGATTGCGCTAGGGACACCTAGCGCGACAGGGAAGATCGTGCTAGGTCGCCCAAGCGCGACAGGAACCATCGCGCTAGGGAACCCTAGCGCGACAAGGACCATCGCGCTAGGTCCTCCTAGCGCGACAAGGACGATCGCGCTATGACCCCATAACGCGACAGGAACCGCCTCCTGTTCATCTTCTCCGATGAACGCGCTCGGTCCGGGCGGCGCGACATCGAAGAACGCGCTACTGGAGTATAGCGCGTTCTCAGTCCGCGGCCGAAAACGGTAGAAACGCCCAAAAATTCCAACCACACCCCCATGCCTCCAAAGGAGAGGGGGAAAACAAAGGGGAAGACCCCTGGGGACCCCTAGCATGATTCTAGGCCATCAAAACACGAAATCATGCATCAAATCCATAGATCGGGCGAGCTCTCCCCAAATCATGGAAAAACCCAAAAACGCTCCAATGATCCCCTCTCGGCCTCCCCGCGGCCTATAAATCACGGAAAAGAACGGCATGAGACTAAGGAACGTCACCCTACCTCAATGGAGCGAATGCTCCGCCGGATCGATCACGAATCACGAAGAACGCTCGAAGCTTCACGAACTCCCCACGCTTCCCACGCTCGCCGCACGCCCACGAGATCGCCTCACCGTCGCCCACGCGTCCGCGCCGTCGCCCCGCCGCCGTCCGTAGCCGGAGAGGGGTTCGCCGCGTCCGAATGGGAGAGAGGGAGAGAGAGGGGGCTCACGGTCGCGAGAGAGAGGGAGAGGAAGAAGAAAGAGAAAAGGGAAAAAGAAAAGAAAAAGGATTAGGATTTATAGAAAATCCGAATTTTTGGAAAAATACCAAAAAATAGAAAAATACATTTCTGGAATCCTCGGAACGCACCGATCGCAACGGTACCACTCGTGCCCGGGTGAACGGCCCAGTTAACCCGCAGCGAGCGTCCGAAGGAAAAGCCGAAACCCGCGCCGGAAATCGGGAAACACGCGCGAAAAAGTCGCGGAACGCCTCCGGGCCTCCGAAACGACTCCGGATCGCGCCGATCCGAACACGAAAGATGTCCGAAACGAAATTTCGGACACAACAGAGCCGGACGCTCCGAAAACCAGATCCGGGACCCACGAAGAAGGATCCGAAAGGTCCGGGATATTACATATGGAATTCATTCAAGTGCACGATCAAATACACAATGACATTGCGGAGGCTATCTTCGAACAGATTGAAGCAGAAAATGCACATGTTGTTCCTAGGCGACGGATGCACACGTCCTCATACAATGGTCATGCAATGATTCATGATATCTTAAATGGACATGAAAGAAGGTGCTACAATATGTTTAGGTTACACCCCACTATATTTTTTCAATTGAAAGACATGCTAGTGAGTAGGGGTTTGTTGAGTGACTCACGTCATGTTACTGCTAATGAACAACTTGCAATGTTTTTATATACTGTTGGCCACGGTGTTTCAACCGGTGCATTATGTGAGACATTTCAGCACTCCTCCCAAACAATCAGCTACTATGTGAATCGTCTCGCACTTGCATTGGCATCATTGAAGGACGATTTCATCCAACTCCCAACACAAACAAATGAATGCCACCCCTACATACGTGACAAGGACATGTTCTACCCATTTTTTAAGGTGAGTTGTATGTGATGATGGCTTTATCTGATAACGCAACTTTAATAGACATTTAACAATACGTTTCAACTGTAGGATTCATTGGGTGCGATCGATGGGACCCATATTCCTGCAAACGTGCCGGTTTGTGACCAAGGTCGCTTCCGCAACCGCAAACAATGTATTACACAAAATGTAATGGCTGTGGTATCCTTTGACATGCTATTTCAGTATGTTTACGTTGGGATGGAAGGTTCAGCTGCCGACATGAAGGTCCTAAGATGGAGCATAGACGAAGGAGGCTTCACTGTACCTCAGGGTAAATATTATCTAGTGGATGCTGGGTATGCGAACACCCGATCATTTTTGGCTCCCTATCGAGGCCATCGATACCACATATCCGAATTTCGTGGTAGACGGGGGGTGCCATTTGCAAACAAGAAGGAGAAGTTTAATCATCGCCATGCACAACTCCGGAATGTCGTGGAACGTACCTTTGGTGTGTTAAAGATGCGATTTCAAACGTTGCGCGAGGGAAATTGTTATCCTTGGTTCATACAACGGAAATTTGTACTTGCATGCTGCGTAATCCAAAATTTTATACGCCGGGAGCAAGGGTATGACTGGTACTTCAATAGGGTGACAGATGTTGATGTGACAAATGAAGAAGCTGGTGATGTTGAGGTCCCACTTGACATACCTCTTAGCCAACACGATGTTGCAGCTGGGGAGCATCTTAGAACCCACATTGCTGATGCAATTTGGGCCGGCAATATATAGGAGTACTTGTTTTTTTGTTGCATGCATGAATGTATTTGTAAACTTATTCTTGGGCTTTGTTTATTGTATGTTTCGAAAACTAACCTTCATTTTCATAATTATGCTTTATTTGTAAACTTTCTCACAATTATGCTTTGTTATTGTATGTTATTCAGTCTGCTCGTCTTAAACCAACACATGTTCATCTGAACATATTACAGCTACTTGAATATGGTTACAATTAGGCTTGTTATCTGTCATATTTGAAATATCTGCTTCTCATTGCCTAGTTTGTATATTGACCCAGCACAACGGATTTATGTAATATCTGGCTATGTAAATGCAGGCTGGTCATACCTTGTTCAAGACAGTTGTTTCAGCCATAATGGTAGGGGGATGGGCAATGATGCAATCCATGATATCTGATAATCACCACACTGGAGTGAATGCATGTGCCATTGCAACATGGTGAATACCATTATACAACTGTGGAGGTTCCTAGGAGCATATATGTTGTATGGGTATGAACTATGAGGGCTGGCATATGACATCATTCCTGTCAATGGTATGATTGTATCAGCCCGGTCTGAGCCCAATATTGCACAACAGGCAATCCTTCATTGCCATTATTTACATGACTTATTCAATCTCTCTCCCGCAACATGCCTCGCTGTTGAATATAATGTGATCTCTAGTGTACATATATAAATGTGTTGCTGCTGGCCTTTCTTATGTGTACATACCTTACAAAATGGATATCTCTGGCTTGGGTCATTGGACTTTGTATATCAATCTGAGTTGCTGCAGTGACACATGGTGCAGTCAGTTTCAGTGCATGGTGCAAGTAGGTGCAAGTCATTGTTCCGGAAGAAAGGGTAACTTGGGTATAGCAAATATGTACAGACTTTGTTTGCATGGAACATGTGAGCACATATGTGTAGAGGTAAGTGCAGGTAGGGTACCCTGGGCCACCTTGACAACCGGTTAAACCCAATTAGTGTAGTGAGATATATCCTTATTTAGATGTAAACATTGGTTTATGTATTTTTGTGAATGCAGGTTTAAGTGACATGAAATATGATAGAAGGAATAGCACTAGTAGTGATGGCTTTACTGCTCAAGATTAATGTCCAGTCGAGTGCACCATCCCCCAGCAGGGGACAATGTTCTCACTCCCCCAGACTAACACTGTGGCCATAGAATTTTTGAATATAGGCTCATCGGGGCATACCCCTGTTACAAGTTCCAAATATGAACAAAGTGAAGTCTATACAATGCTTAGTCTATACAATGCATTGAGAAGTTTATACATTACAGAGTTGAAGTCTGTACAGTTGAGAAGTCTATACATTGCATTTGTGAAGTCTGTACACTGCCCTCTCTTATGCAACTGAAGTCTATACATTGTAAGAAGTCCATTCGCTACTGAAGTCTATACTATACAATGCAATGAGAAGTCTGTAGGATGCATTAAGAAGTCTATACATTGCAGAGTTGAAGTCTGTACAGTTGAGAAGTCTATACAATGCATTGAGAAGTCTATACATTGCATTTGTGAAGTCTGTACACTGCCCTCTCTTATGCAACTGAAGTCTGTACATTGTAAGAAGTTTATTCGCTGCTGAAGTCTATACAATGCAATGAGAAGTCTATACAATGCATTAAGAAGTCTATACATTGCAGAGTTGAAGTCTGTACAGTTGAGAAGTCTATACAATGCATTGTGAAGTCTGTACACTGCCCTCTCTTATGCAACTGAAGTCTGTACATTGTAAGAAGTCCATTCGCTGCTGAAGTCTGTATACTGCGCTCCCATTCGCAGCTGAAGTCCCAAAAGGAAACAAAGGGCTTATAATGTAGGTTTATGCATTTTTGTGAATGCAGGTTCAAGTGACATGAAATATGATAGAAGGAATAGCACTAGTAGTGATGGCTTTACTACTCGAGATTATTTGCATGTTAAGTAAGCTGTTTGAAATGCCATGGGTATATATTTGATGTCTGGTGTTGTTTACAGGCGAGTTTTGATAGCTTGCGTTTGAAGGCATATTTCTGAGGATTATGACATTAGAAAGTATGAAGGGCTTGCAAATACACATATATATGTTGCAGAGCAAAGCTGTTAATATAATACACGGATTAACCTACCAGACAGAGGTAAGTGCAGGTAGGGTACCCTGGGCCACCTTGACAACCGGTTAAACCCAATTAGTGTAGTGAGATATATCCTTATTTAGATGTAAACATTGGTTTATGCATTTTTGTGAATGCAAGTTTAAGTGACATGAAATATGGTAGAAGGAACAGCACTAGTAGTGATGGCTTTACTGCTCTAGAATATTTGCAAGCTAAGTAGCTGTTTGAAATGCCATGGACATATATTTGATGTCTGGTGTTGTTTCTTCACTGCAGGAACATGAGTTTTTTTTTTAATAAGCACCGACCAACAGAGTTAATGTCCAGTCGAGTGCACCATCCCCCGGTTGTGTCCCCTGTGGTTCTGGAGTTTTGTTGATGACAAATATTATGAGTCATTATGTTTACATCCTTGATGATATAATCTTGATGTTTATGATAAACTAACAGAACAGCCTTTTAGAATGACTCACAGGTCATGAAGTCAATTCAAGTCAAAAGGCAACCAGTGACAGGTAAGATCAGTGCACAGTCAGATCAGGTAATGTTCTGTCTAATCTCAGATCTGTGCATAGGTTAATCTTTGTATAGAAATGTTGGTGCATGTGATAAGCCAATGCATTTCATGTCTCTCGTGCATTTTCAAGTCTATACACTTGTTACCTGCATTCACTGCATCGAGCATTCATTGAGCATGTGTGCATGTCTGCACATTCCTTTGTGGCTAGTCTGTACAACCTCAGATTGATTCATTCGATCAAGTCTATACAGCCACAGCCAGTTCTCTTCATGCAAATACAATGTCTGCTAAGTCTATACATTAGGTAGCAGCTCGTGGCTCAGCCAGTGCATCATTTACAAGTCTATACATCACTGCACATGCTTTCCACGAAGTCTGTACATTCCAAGCATAACATAGTAAGTGCATGCCTTCTTCAAAGTATGTACATTCCACGAAGTCTGTACATTCCAAGCATAACATAGTGCATGCCTTCTTCAAAGTCTGTACATTCCATGAAGTCTGTACATTCCAAGCATAACATAGTATAAATGCATGCATCATCCATCAAGTCTGTACAACGACAGTGCTCTTCATCCATGTGCTTGCATTGTCTTTTAGACTGCAAGTCTATACATTCCTTAATAAGTCTATACATTGCCCCTATGTGTGTGCATCACTTATTAGTAAGTCTATACATTCTGTGTGGGTTGTTCATGCATATGCATTGTCCGAACATCATAGTAGTTAGTGCTCTTGGGATGTTGTTTTTGCCCAGATCCCCACTTTTTTGTTTCGATTACTTCCTTTAAAAGTGGAGATTTTCTCATTGAGCTATCTACTCGTATGATATAATCTTTGTGAGGAATCTGACTACTTTCACCAGCATAAATTTCTATTCTTTGTTGACTTGTGACTCGGTTTTTGTTTCCAGTGGTTCACGAAGAGACGCAAGAAGGCTTTGTTTGAAGCTCTCGAGAAGGTTAAAGCCGGTAAAGTGTCTTTATGTGTTGTGCATGATGATATTTCTGGGCGGATGAGTAGCAACATTGAGATCAAGGGTTCTTCCTAGAACATTTTGTAGAGTTTCCTGTTTAAATCACTGGCGCCTGTAGTCAGATGGGTTGGTTAAAATCTAACATAGAAATAATACTTCCTTCTGTTCCTCCCATGATATAGGAACTATTTCGTCACTGTCACTTTTGTCTTTTATCTTCTATCTTTTCCAAACTTTACAAGAAAATGGGCTTATGACAGAAAGAACTGTCTTTTCTTGCAGAGTTGATGGTGCTTGGTTTCATTTCATTGTTACTGACATTTGGGCAAAGTTACATTGCCAAAATCTGTATACCAGAAAAGGCTGTAGATACAATGTTGCCCTGCCGTCTTAAGAAGAAAACTGAGGCGGCAGAGACAGGTGAACACCGTCGGAGGTCATTGTTTGATCTCCTTATGGATTTGGGTTCAAGTCGAAGGGTATTATCTGAAGGCAGCAGTAGTTCTTCATGTGCAGAAGTAAGACACTAGGAATATCAATAAGATGAGTTGCTTGCAGAAGTAAGACACCCAGTTGGATGACCGATCATCGGCATGTGTATATGTGTTGATGCTATCCATTTTATATGTACAAACATGGACGTATGTAATTTTTTTACAAAGAAATGCATGTTTCTGGTTTGAGTCACAGGGCTTTGTATATCAATTGGATTTGAGTCACAGGACTGTGTATATCAATGGGGGTCACTGGGGTAAATGTGCATTGACCCCCGTGCGCACCCTCAATTTTCGTCCACTTTCTGTATTGCATGTGGTGTGCAAATGGGCAATGCATGAGAAAATCGTTGTGTTTGTTCACGTGTGCAACCTTCCAAATGGAAGGGTAAGTTGGGTATACAAAAAGTAGAGGCCCTGTCCTAATCTCAGCCGGTTGTCAAAGTGCAGATGGGGGTATCCTACTTGGCTGTAACCCAGCCTTAGTTGTTGCTTTCTATCAAAATAAGGTTTAGGTAAACCCAGGTTATGCTACCCATAGTTATCCTAACCCACTTAATCTAACCGGTTGTCAAAGTCGCCCTAAGTGTACTTTTTCAAATATTATTCTTTTTTAAGGTATCTTTTGGGATTTTTACATATATACACTTATAAAAGATCATAGTTACATTCAAACCCCTACTTTTCACATATTATCAAGAATATCTCTAATATATCTAGTATTGTTACATATATATCCTCGCCGTAACCTACGTTACACTAACTTGGTTGCTGTACGGATCAAGAGTGCAAAAAATTAACATGCCCTCATGTTAGTCTCCCCCCTCTCTCTCTCCATCCATCCATCCATGGCCGTCATTGATAGTAGAGGGAGAGAGATAGGGGGTCTTGACGGAGTGGGGTGTCGACAAAGGGTCGAGAGGGGTGGGGGGGAGGGAGGTGGGTGCAATGTGGGCCCTACGATCGCCTGAGGGGGGAGGGATGTTGGGACCGGTGCGATGGATTCAGAGGGGGGTGAATGAATCCCCTTCAAAAACTTGTTCTAAAACTGAGTAATTGAAACTTAAATCAGATGACTATTGCAGAAGCAGAAACTAATAGACTTAGTTAACAACTTGACTCTCTGGATAAAAGACTGGCATCCTAACGTGATGCTTAGAGGTAAATGATCAGATAGTACACGTGCAGCTGAACTGCAACCAGATCACGAGTCACTCGATAGACATGCAATCAGATCACAATCCTAGTCAAGCATCTAGCAGAATCAAAATAACATGCAAACCACTGCACAAAAGATTTTTAGGTGGTTCGGTCCTCCAGATCTACGTCCACCCCACACTCAATCCAGAGTGTGGATTACTGCTGACTAACAGCTTGAAAACCGCTGGGCGATACAGCTTGCCTACAAACCGCTGACTAACAGCTTGACCGCTGGGCATTACAGCTTCGCCATCCGCTGGGGCTTACAGCTTAACCTGTCCAGAGGAATCCTCCTCTGCCCGCTGAGCGTCACAGCTTGCTCTGCTGACAAACAGCTTGAAACAAAGGTAAAAAGAAACACAAGAAATGGGAAATCACAGCGACATAAAGCTGTATACGATAAAACACAAAGTGGCTCTCAAAGAGCTGACTGGTCTGGATTTGATCCACGGTCCAGTAGAGATAAAGCTTCAGAAGACTCTCTTCTTCTTCTTCTAAACTCTTGATTTCTCTTTCTTCTTCTTCTTCTTCTTCTTTACTGCTCACTCTTTCTTTTTCGAACACTCTCCTCCTTTGCTCTTCTTCTGCTCTCTCTTTTCTTCTCTCTTCTTCTTCTTTCTTTCTCTTCTTTTGGATCGTGCAGGCTCTCTCTCTGCTTCTGCTCTTTCAGATAGGTTCCCCTACTTCGATCACTCTTTTTCACGATCCATGTTCTCTGGATGGAGAGGCCCACCTTTTATAGCAACAGCAGATAGATGGGCGTGTGTCTTCCACGAATTCCCGCCCTAGCGCCTTGACCACGTGGCAGCATTTCAGCCTGTTGCAATACACGTGTCACGATCCTGTCACTTCCTCCATTCTTGGATCACGTGCCCTTCTCAAACTCCTCGAGCAGCAGTCCTGTTAGAACAGACTTGTTATCAGTGTGAATTAATCTGAAAGGAGAGAAAAGATACATCGAGTAGGTTTGATATTTGAACTGAGCCTGTACAGACTTGATGCACAAAATGCAGTGTGCATATAAGAAAGTATGTACAACGAGAATGAATGCACGGACATGTCATCCACGAGTGTACAGACTTTGAATGCATGTAATGCATTTTGCATATGGAGAAGTATGCACATTGAAAGTGAATGTACAGACATGCCATCAACGAGTGTACAGACTTTGCGTACAATGTACAAATGATGTACAGACTTTCTATGCCTAACGCTTAAGCCCGAATGCATCATGTATAGACTTGCTAAGACATCAAGGCAATCGTGTGCAGACTTAGTGTATGTGCGAGACAATTCAATGCAGTATGCATATAGTAAGGTATGCACATTGAAAGTGAATGCACTGATATGCCATCAACAAGTGTACAGACATTTAAATGCATGCAATGCACTTTTGCATAGATGAAAGTATGCACATTGAAGATGAATGCTCAGGCATGCTGCCAAAGAATGTACAGACTTTGCGTGCATGCACCAAGACGATGTACAGACTTTGCGTGCATGTGCCAAGACGATGTACAGACTTTGCTACCTAGTGTTTATGCATGAATGCATCCTGTATAGACTTGATGAAGTGATGTATGAACTTAAATGCACATATCAATAACGGTTGTACAGACTTTGGGTGCTTGTGTATGCATGAAGGCGATGCACTGACTATGTATATGCGTGAAGAACACTGGCTCTGGCTGTATAGACTTGATTGAATGAATCAACCGGAGGTTATACAGACTAGCCACTAAGGAATGTGCAGACATGCACACATGCACAATGAACATGGATTGCACTACCTAAGTCACGAGCTGAGCTAACGGATGTATAGACTTGCTCAGTTATCAGCTAATGGATGTATAGACTTAGTGTACGCATGAGACAGACGAGTGCACTGACTATGGCTAATATATGCAAACATGCGTTGATCAGAAATATGCACGAATTGGTCAATGCACCGACGCACTCTATATGCTCAGACCTGATGTGTGTGGTAGAGCTTGAAACGTACTAGATAAATGACAGAGCATGCAATCATTCAATCTTTCATGCAAACACAAACATATGGTGACTCATAGTGTTTGCTATCATCAAAATCACAGGGGCACAACAATCTCCCCCTTTTTGATGATGGCAACACTATGAGTCACACAGACTCATGTCAAACTATTCTCCCCCTTTGACTTCATCAAAAAGAAAATAGTTTGAGACGAGAGCTACAATACTCCATGATCTGAATGAAGCAAGGCTTTCAAGGGTGTAAGGAGAGGGATATGTCAAGAAGACATTCAGGAAGGATGACATGGCAGCATTCAGAATACATGATCTAAGGAAATAGAAGATTTTCAATAAGATACTTATTTCATAAATCTGAATAAACGGATGGTTCAGACTCTTCCATTATAGGGGCTTATGAATTTTTATTTGAACATCATGGTTTAAATATGATGTATACATAGTTTGTCAATAAACTTCTGTATTCATATCTGAACATCAATGTTTAATAAAAGTTAACCAAGCCCTCATATTTATATCTTGTCTAACCTCCTTTCATCTTACTCAGTCAATTTCAATGACTTCTTTAGAAATTACAATCATTCATACTTTCATGCAAACACAAACATATGGTGACTCATAGTGTTTGCTATCATCAAAATCACAGGGGCACAACAGGGGAGGGAGGGGGGGGTCCCTACATGCAGCAAAGGGGGCACAGGGGGAGGTGGTCACGGCAACTGGCTGGGGCGTTCGCAGGGGCGAGGAGGGGGAAGGAGTCGACGTCTTTTATTCAGATTTTTGGTGGTGGAGGAGGTTGCGATCGGTCGGCACCAATGTAGCAGGCAATAGTGGACGAAGGACCGGCTGACTGGTGGAGTAGTTAAAATCACAGTGATGGTGGCGGTGGGTTCCCCGTGGACAGCCGAGGGGGAGGAGATAGAGGATGGTTGGCAACTAGTGTCGAGGAAGAAGGTGGCGGGGCTTGTCCGAAGGGGTAATAGGGTGGTCCAACGTGGGCTTCTGCGATTGAAGGGGTGGGGTAGAAGCGACGGCAAGGGTTCATAAGGGGAAAGGGGGCTCGACATGGAAAAGAAAGGTGGGGCGGTGTAGGAGGGTGAGTGGGGTCTAGGGTTTAGGGGGTATGGTCTCAGTGGGAAGGGGGGGGAGGAAGGTGGTCTCAGGAGGGGTGGGGGAACTTGCTCACCGGGAGGGGAAGATGCGGGCCAGGAGGGGTGGCGTGCATGCGATCGGAGGGAGAACTGCGGCCAGTGGGATGGGGTAGCAAGCTCTGTTGGGGGGGGGGGCGTGGAGATGGTGTAGAGAGAGGTGCTGGGGGCTTGATATGCGAAAGTTCGTCGTTTAAAAAAACACGTGTGCCAATCTTAAAATTCCAACTCGCACTAGATGAAAATGAGACGTAATATGATGATGAGAAGGGTCGAATCCACATGGAAGAAGAGATTTTTAAAGTTAAAAACCTTAGAATCCTTTGAAAAATATTTGTGATTTGATTGCTCGAAGAAAAGTGATGAAACAACAAACGGTTCTAAGATTAATTAAAAACGTCTATGATTATGAGCCTATGCTATAGAAAATAATTACATAAAGTGGAAAATAAGAGATAGAAAAAGGAGTAAGAGAGGGAATATGAACAAGATCTAGATCAAATGAACACTTCTTTTATTAACTTAAAGAAAAGAGTACATGAAATGCAAGACAAGCTTACAATAAAAATGTGACGAGATTACAATGAAGTAAAATGAAACAAAAGTAATAAAAATAAGAGGAGCATGAGGTGTTAAGATGGTAGTAGCAATGATGATGATGGCTCCGTCCTCTCTTGGCCTTGGATCACGAACCACCACGTGAGGATGTCATCTACACCGGGAGGAAGTTGCCTTCAACTTTGGGGCCGCCCTTTGAGGATGCTTCAAGAGGAATTAGAGGATGACGAAGAAGAAAAAGTTGAATAGGGTGAAGAGAGGAAGAACTTTTGTAAAGAGCACATAGGGAGAAAAATACTGGAAGAGGGTGAAAACGTGCGAAGAATAGGGGGGCACTGGTACGGATGAACAATAAATGTGAAAGATAGACCTTTAAAAACTAGAAGTTAACGCGAAAAGGAAATAGGATTAGAGGAAGATGAAGAAGAAGAAATTGTAGAATATTTAAAAATGGAGAACTTTCATGAAGAGAGGAAGTCAAAACGAGAATCAGAAAGGGGTAAAAAATGGCGGCCTGGGGTTAGGAGATGTGAGTCTAGCAAAAAGGCAAGCAAAAGATCCTTTTCTCTCCATAGAATGTAGTATTTATAGGCAAAAATGGACCAATGGAGGGTTAGGATTGATTTAGAGGAGATGAGTGGCTAGGATAGAGGGAGAAAATGAGGTGATGGAAGGGAGAGAGAGGCGGTGGGCGCCCCCTTCTCTCTTTCCTAATCGGGTGGAGATTCTCCCCCAATCTCTTCCTTAATTCTCTCCTTGATCTCCTCCTTCATTTCCTCATTGATTTTCTCTATTTCAAACTTTGAATTTTTTTTCCCTCCAACAAAATAGGTGGCGGCTGCACATTTGACTTGGTCAACATGAATGGAGAATGAGGGGGGTGCCCTAGGGTTTCCCTCCCTTGTTTTCGGACCGTTTTGCCCCCGACCTGTATTGCAATTTCCTTCAGTGTCCTGTACACACAAAATTCTGATTTAATCCATAAAATTATCATAATTTACACATAAATCATAAATGCTCATGGTTATGCAATGGAGAATTAATGCTCATGGCCCCCAACTTCAAAAATTGATACGCGAAAGTTTGTCATTTAAAAAAACACGCGTGCCAATCTTAACATTCCAACTCGCACTAGATGAAAATGAGACGTAATATGATGGCGAGAAGGGTCGAATCCATAGGAAAGAAGAGATTTTTAAAGTTAAAAATCTAAGAATCCATTAAAAAATATTTGTGATTTGATTGCTCGAAGAAAAGTGATGAAACAACAAACGGTTCTAATAATTAATTAAAAATATGTATGATTATGAGCCTATGCTATAGAAAATAATTGCATAAAGTGGAAAAGAAGAGATAGAAGAAGGAGGAAGAGAGGGAAGATGAACAAGATCTAGATCAAATGAACACTTCTTTCATTAACTTAAAGAAAAGAGTACATGAAATGCAAGACAAGCTTACAATAAAAATGTGACAAGATTACAATGAAGTAAAATGAAATGAAAGTAATAAAAATAAGAGGATCCTGAGGTGTGAAGATGGTAACAGCAATGGTGATGATGGCGCTGTCCTCTCTTGACCTTGGATCATGAACCACCACGCGAGGATGTCGTCTACACCGGGAGGAAGTTGCCTTCACCTTTGGGGCCGCCCTTTGAAGATGCTGAAAGAGGAATTAGAGGATGACGAAGAAGAAGAAGTTGAAGAGGGTGAAGAGAGCAAGAACTTTTGCGAAGAGCACGGAGGGAGAAAAATACTGAAAGAGGGAAAAATATGCGAAGAACATGGGGCGCTGGTACGGATTGTGAGCGACGTCACGTGGAATGCCGGAGGAGGCGAAGCGGAGCGCGGGGGCTCGTTTTACTGCAACACAGAAAGAAGAGAGAAGAGGAGAGAGACCACCATGGGAGATTGCTCCGGCGGGCGTGCGGGACAGATGCAATGTAATAAGATATGAGGATTAAACGGCCATAGCGGGAAATGACTCTCCGCGACCTCGGGGGATGGGAAAAGTGTAGAATTTAAGTGACAGAAATTTAAACGGCCATTGCGGGAAATGACTCGCCGCGGCCTCGAGAATATAACAGATATAAGAAGCACAGAATGTAAGTGACAGAAACTTAAACGGCCATTGCGGGAAATGACTCGCCGCGGCCTCGAGAATATAACAGATGTAAGAATAACACAGAATATTAATGACAGAAATTTAAACGGCCATTGCGGGAAATGACTCGCCGCGGCCTCGAGAATATAGCAGATACAAGAACAGCACAGAATATAAGTGACAGAAATTTAAACGACCATTGCGGAAAATGACTCTCCGCGGCCTCGAGAATATAGCAGATATAAGAACATCACAGAATATAAATGACGAAAATTTAAACGGCCATTGCGGGAAATGACTCTCCGCGGCCTCGAGAATATGATGTGATCGCCAGGGGCCGGAGACCCCAAAATAAAGAAAGTGATCGCGCCTACCTCAAAAGCGGGAGATGGCGGGTTGCTTCTTCCTCTCCCTTCGGCCGGCCGATGGAGAGGGCTTTCCTTGGTTACCCTTGCAAAAGAAGAAACAGACAAATAACAGGTGGATCAGAAAAGATGGCAGTGTAGTATTAGTCCCTTGATGAAGAATAATGAAATCGTGGCAAGACACACACCTGGTTGGTGTTGTTTTTAAACCCCTCTCGGACACGAGTAGGAGGAAAATGCTATGATGAATGGGGGATCGTGCAAACGTGCATAAAAAAGGATCTCCCTTATGAAAGGAGATGACGGATGACGGATGATGCATGCGATAGAAATGACAAAAGAGAAGGGGAGAGAATGGCTTATTGAAGGTGCCGATGGCGGGATCCGGCGGAGCTTCGGCAGCGTGGGGACGACGTGGAAGCAGAACGGATGGAGCTAGCCTTCCTCTCGCGAGCGTGGGCACCAGAGAAGCCGGCAGAACCTCCCCCTGCAAAAGACCCACGGGTTAGAAAGGGATCGGCAGAGTCTCTCCTTCCTCTGTCGGATCTGAAGCCCCTTCCCTTCGAGGGAGGGGGTCCTCTATTTATAGAAGGAAAGCTGATTGGGGCGTCCAGGCTCTTGGACGCCTCACTGTTGAGGCGTCCATGAGAACGGACTGCCTCAATAAATATTTTTTAATATTTTTTATTTTTTATCTGAATATATTCATTGAGGCGTCCAGGCTCTTGGACGCCTCAATGATGAGGCGTCCGGGGCCCTGGACGCGCCCATTTTCGCCCACCGAATCACCACCGAAAGCCGTAGTCAGTGGAGAAAGCGAGTGGTTTCGAGGTGCACCCGTGACTCACGAGTGGCGCGTCAACTGACAGGACGTCGTTAAGTTTTGGATTTTTGCACAACGTCAAATCAGACGGCGGATCGGGCTTGTCCGGACCTGGATCATGGGGGCGTCCAGGCCCCTAGACGCCTCAAGCATTATATATATTTATTATTATTATTATTATTTATTGATTGAGGCGTCTAGGCAAGTTGACACCTCAAATAACTCCTGCCGGACTCGTCCTGAAAGGTCGTCGGCATTAAACCGTCAAACGTCTTCGAGTTCGGATTTTTTTGGTACGTCCAGTTGGTAGCGACGTCGTCCGCATACCGTGTGATTTCTTGAGTGAGGGGGCTTTTCTCAGATTCCGAAGAAGTGCCACACTCTCGGAAGAAGACCAAAGAAAATGAAGCACTCTAGCGATTCGAAATGTGAAACACTGTGGGACGTCATATTGTAATATGAGATTTACTCAAGACGATGTCAGAAATAGCGTGTCTACAGCTGCCCCGTCTTGGCGTCTGCTTTGCAAGAGAGTGACACGTGAGTGACACGTAGTGGAATGGCATTGGAGTGAAGTGGAATGGAGTGAGAGTGGACTAAAAAGTTGATGCCAAGGTGTGATGAGACACGCTTTCAACATTATGGTTTGGAAAGTTTTCAGAGTTTTCAAGGAGATGACCTTGAAGAAGGTCTTCTGAATTCAACAATTGCTTGGACGGAAATCAAACAAGGAAGGGGAAAATGTGCGCTCAGGCACAAGTAGAAAAAGAGACCAACTTCTCTGTGTGGAAGTACCCGGGTCGTAAACCTGCAGGTTTCACCTTTGGGGAGCGGTTACCAGCCAATGTGGAAGTGCTGCGGCCAAGGTGGGTCAAATGGAGTAAAAGTAAATGAATATTTGAGGTTCAATCCAAACAAGGGTCTCTTTCGAAAGAACAGCGTAGGGCCGTCTCAAGGAAGCTCAGTGTTTCATTCGGAGTGGAATATCTCATATTTGTAAGAACTGGAGCACAGTGGTCTTCACAATCGAATTACTTTGAATGATCTTCCGCAATGGAATCAAAGTCCTACATGAATGCATGCTGGGTTTAAAGGAAAACTTAAACAAATTAAAATAGAAAATAGCCAAGGATAATATTGTCAAGTTGTTAAGAATGGGTCAGGATACCGATCCGGTGAGCTGATACTGAGCCGGGGTCCGTTTATCCACGCACCAACTCATCGAATGGAACCATCGTCCCCTTACTTTCGCAACTTAACGGCCTATCCGTACAACCCAAATTCCTCTGAAATATCATTATTTTTGTTGAAGGGGAACTCAAATTCCAGATCCGTTCAGGTCGTAAGGTCCTTGACATGTTCTAATAGCATAAATATCATATAATATAATGCATGACATGGTGGGACTAGTTACCGGATGGTGGCACATGATGGGACGGTGGCGTCCATTAGTGAAACCTGCACTGATCAACATGATTAAAAGCAGCAGAGTTGCACCACAGTACAAGGGAGATCAAGACAAAATACCTTTTGCTGAAGTCAACGACGACGACTCGACATTGATGTGACGTCTCTTGGCCTTTACCCCCTTCCCTTCCTATAAGTACCCCCCTTAGGCTAGTTCAGCCAAATGCACCAAGGAGAGCTTTGAAAGCTCAAGAGGAGGAGGAGAGGAGAATCTAGGGATTTCCAGGATGGAAGGAGAGTCTTCCCGCCCTGTGAAGAGGAGCAGGCCTAGCAGCGACTTTAGGCGACTCTCCGACCTTGAAGGTCATCTGAGTGGGATGATCCGGTCGCATATGGTGAGTTGACTCATTTCAAATTTCATGTACGACTTCTCCCTCACTTCTTCCTTCTTTTGTTTTCTTCCCTTTTCCAGCCGTACCCTCTCTTCCCAGGTCCGAGGAAATTCTCGAAACTGCCGTGGCTTTCGAAGCTGACTTCCAACATTACCATCGGCATGAGGGCCATAATCACGAGGTGGCACCTTCAGGGGCTCCTAGTTCACGCCAAACATTACGAGAAGATTCGTATGGACTGGGCGGCTATGGGCGCGCTGGTGGAGATCTGGCATCCTCAAACTCACACCTTCATCTTCCCTTCTTTCGAGGCGACCATCCTTCTCGAGGAGGTAGAACTCCTACTCGGGTTAAAAAGGTTCAAAAGTGATGGCAGGATAAAGATTACGCGAATGCTGAAGAGGGTGACTTCCGAGGAGGTCCTTGGAAGCTTCATGCCGCCTGGTGCCATTAGAAACGTCCGTACTCAGAAGGGGATCGATCTGCAAAAACTCACGGAATGGGTCATGGACGCCCTGAGAGGATCGCCAGACGATGACCGCTTGGAGGAAATCATGAGGGGATTCACAATCTGTTTGGCGGGAGCTCTCTTATTCCCTTACACTGACAACATAGTGGAGGAAGACCAGCTGAGCGCGATTTGCGGATTTGGAACGGCAGAAGGGTGGGACCCACCGTCCTTGCCTACCTTTACAGTGGTCTTACTGCTTCCAGCATGGGTAAGCCTCCCTTCGGTTGCGCACTTCTCCTGAATTGCTGGATCGATTTGCATTTCAAATTTGATCACCGCGAGGGGATGCTAACTGCCTCGAAGATCTTCCAACAAAGTCCCCTCTACCACATAGCCGACGTGTTAGGCTTTGGTGGTAATGTAATGAATCGCGTCCCGTGGCTGAGGAAGCGTGAAGACTGGCGGTCCCACTTCAAGACCATGACGCAAAGCTTCTTCACTTGTGCACCGGCATGCCTACTTTCGCGCGAACTCCTCACGAGGTCTTCCCCGAAGCTGAACTCCAACTGATCGGCGCGACTGAGTTTGCTTTGTACAATGCGCATCGGTGCTGCATCCAAATCGGCCTTCCCCGCCACTTGTTCCCACCGTTATCTGATATTGCTCCTCTGACGAAGAGAGAGTCGGGTACGGAAGCGGATGCCAAGGAAGTGAAGATTATCAAATCATCATGGAAGATAAGCACTTCGGGAAAGGCGTTAGTGCATGTGGAGGAAGAGCGCGAACTGTGGAGAGCTTATGTAACCGAACTGGAGAAATTAAGGCCCGAAGCATCTAAACCCCTGATGTAGCCCACTCTGTTTTGAATGAAATAAAATGTGGGGTTGTGTGCAAAATTGGTTCCATTTTTTTTATGATTTTTCTGTGGTTCTTGATGTTTTTATTTTACCTTTTGTTATTTTTCTTTTGCTTGCCCCCCTTTTTTTTATCTTGAACACGTCCACAGAGGTGGACGCTTTTTTTATTTTATTTTTATTTTGTTATTTATTTTTGTTATTTTTTTTTAATTTTTAATTGAAGCGTCCACGAGATTGGACGCTTATATATATATATTTTATATTTTATTTTTCTTTTATTTTCTTTTCGCCCCCCCTTTATATATATATATATATATTATTTTTTTTATTTTGATGCGTCGAGGACCCTAGACGCGTCTTTAATTATTATTATTATTATTATTATTATTTATTTTAGGAAACCCTTTTTTTTTGTTTGAACGCGTCCATGCGCCTGGACGCGTTCAAAAGAGTGTTTTTTTAAATATGAGAGGCCGCCTATGCGGCCTCTCACTTTCCACACATCTTCCTCTCTCCTCTCTGGGTTCTTCCACCTTCTTTCGACCCTTTTACCCTTGTTCTGGACCCATGGAGCGCGGGGAATCGAGCCAGGGAGTCGAGAAGCGGAAGCGGCTCGCCCGTCGTCCGCGGAGGACTCGAGATCGTGCAGAGGAGGCTCCTGTGGACGAGGAGATGATCCCACTAGCTGTGGAGGGCCCCGAGGGACCTGGCGACGCGGGAGAGGATGAGCATGACTCGGTAAGCACCTTAGAACTCATCTATTGCATTATTGTGTGATTTCATGCGGGAAATGAGGGCGAGAGATGGCGTTGGAAGGGAGGTGAAAGAGAGAGAAGACTGACTGTTGAGGCGTCCAACCCAGTGGACGCCTCCATGTTTTTTTATTATTTTATGTATTTTTTTGTTATTTACGGAATTAATTAAATAAAATAAGATAAATACATAGAGGCGTCCAGGTCCTTGGACGCCTCAAACAATTTTTTATTATTTTTATTATTTTTGATTTAAAAAAATAAAGAAAATAAAGAGGCGTCCAGGCCCCTGGACGCCTCAAAAAGTAATTAAAAATTAAATATTTTTATGGTCTTTTTTTATTTATTTTTGTTGTTATTATGTTCATTAATTACATCCCTATTTTTACTGATGTGATTTTTGTGTTTGTTCTTTGTGGTGTGCAGGGCGTGATGAAGAGCCGGATCAGCTGGTCCTTGGTAGTCGCAGCGTACCGAGGGTTACCAGACTTCCAGAGGGCGCGGGTGGACGCCATGGGGTTTGGGGCGTTCCTGAGGATTGAGCCCTTCCGGCTCGACCTTCCCCTTATCCAGGCGCTGAGGGAGCGGTGGCATGCGCCGAGTCGAGCGTTCCTGATGCCCTGGGGGCATATGGTGCCGACACTAGAGGACGTAGCTCGGATCACCGGCCTGCGAGTGGACGGAGAGGCCGTCAGCGGGGTCACTTACCCCGACTACAGAGAGAGCGCCTTCGAGCTATTGTGGCTGGAGACGACCGCGACCGACAGAGACAGCAGGACAGTCGGCCGGGTAGACATCATGGAGGCGCTCGGATTCGTTGACCCGCGCCAGCGGGTTAGCGAGACTGGAGCAGAGTTTCTGGCACGACTGGAGGGAGACGCCCGTGCGGCTTTTACCCAGGACCCGAGCGAGCGAGAGCTGGCGGATCTGGACCTCCGGAGGTTCCTCTTCTTTTTTCTGGGCCGCCTTCTGCTGGGGACGAAGGGGGACGGCATCCATTGCCGCTTCCTCGGGATCCTAGCGGACCTGGACCGAGTGGGGGATTATGCGTGGGGAGCAGCTCTACTCGCCCACTTGATTGCCGATCTCTCTCAGGGTACAGAGAGGGAGACGACAGTTAGTGGCTTTGCACCTTTTCTCCAGGTAAACATTTTATTTATGCATTTTACCGTAATTATAGTTATGCCATTATTTATGCTAATGATGCATGATGGATGCAGGTATGGAGTTACTATTACTTCCCGATGGGGAGAGCCAGGCAGTGGAACCGGAGAGCCGTGCCCTTAGCGCGGCGGTGGAGGCCGGTCACAGTTGCAGCACCGGGCAGCTACCAGCTGACGTCACTTCGGCGTGAGTTGACTGAGTACCCTGAGGCCATGGTATGATGCATATGATTTCTTTTCGTTTTATGACTATGACTTAGTTTAGCAAAATGGTAACTAATATGATGCACGTATGGTGATGCAGGTGGTATGGAGGCCCTACCTGGGTATGGCCGATGCTGGCTAGCCTTGGGTCGTAGCGGGCCGACCTCGTTTTGGGCGGGACTTGTGGGTCCACTGCCTGAACGAGATCGAGCCGCTGCGGCTTAGGCTGGTCATGAGGACTTTGGGGCTTGCCCATGAGTGGGTTGGTGTAGATGAGCCGGGCCATGTCGGGCGGAAGACCCGAGGCAAGGCGAAGATCGTTGACTGGCGTACGTGCTTCCCTGCACAGTACCAGGACTGGCAGCAGGGTGGAGTCCCGGTGGTGTCCTACGCACCGGACAGCACCGACTACCTGCGACGGTACCGGGCTACGTACGCGGAGCGTCTCTACCTCGGTGGGGCGGCAGGGGTAAGTATGAGATGAAGATCCTTTTCTCTCCTTTCTTTTTTTTTATATGTATGCAAATTAATCTATATGCATGAATGCAGGATGCTCGTGACACCGTCATTGCCGACTTGCGGGCCCAGCTGGCAGACGCCAGGCAGCAGCTGGCAGCCGTCCGGCAGGAGTTGGAGATCCTGGTGAGCTTATGCAGTGCACTACACATTTTTTTTATTGTGACCTGGATTTTCGATGCTTAGCCTTTGACTGTTGCTCCTATGTTTCAGCGGGCCCATCAGACGGCAGCAGCCGGGATGGCTGGCGGGGCAGGTTCTAGTTCCTGGGGCCCTCCTCCGGAGGTCCCTTCTCTCCAGGAGCAGCTGGCGTATGCGGTGGCCCGGGCTGAGGAGGCCGAGCGTGACCGCGCAACTCGAGTGAGTGTTTGCTTGACCCAGGCTCCCCTTCCAGTTGCTCTCCTTCCTTCACTGATCTTTTACGGGGCATGTGGGGTTTTTGACAGGTGGCGGAGATTCGAGATGCCCTGGCTCGTGCGGTTCGTGCCGAGGAGGAGCGTGATGCCTGCGACGCTTGGGTGGCAGAGCGTGATGCGCGGATAGCAGAGCTAGAGGAGGAGCGACGACGGGAGGCTGAGGAGCTTCCTCGCGACGTGCTGGAGCTACGGATTGCCCTCGAGCTGTCGAGGAGAGAGGCGATGAGAGAGAGAGAGGAGAGGGAGGACAGGAGGGTAGAGCGGCAGCGAGATTGGGACGAGAGGAGGGCTCTGGAGGCCCAGATGATGGAGCTCCGATTGAGCCTTGGCTCAGCGAGGGGAGGCTTCGGGAGAGTGAGGAGCGGTATCAGAGGGCGAAGGAGCGCGGGGCGCGACTTCGTCAGTCTGGTTCCTTATCCATGGGCAGTTTCCTGGTTTCTTCGGCCGAGGAGCGTCGTCGCGCCTTTGAGGCTGATGTGGCACCACAGGGCGAGGCGAGCACCGCCTCTCAGAGTTCGCGGAGGCCCCCTAGGGATCCCGTCGGAGGGGGGAGGAGAGAGATGATCAGGAGGGTGGTAGCGAGAGTTAGAGAGTTACTTGTACACCCCACCCTCTTCACTTTATGATGTACGACTACCTATTTGTTATGTGAAATGGAATGGTTTCTTCTACCTTGTGTGCACTTTCCTTTCCCACACTTCTTCTCTCACACCTGTTCTTTCGAGGTACACTTCACGAGACCTCGCCCTGAAAAGCGGGGAATTACGCCTTGCGCGGAGGGACGACCTTTCTCTTTTTTTGGACGCGTCTAGGCGCGAGGACGCGTCTCAAGCTCTTGAATTTGAATTTAAAGCTCGGGCGGCCCTCCTTTCGTGTCTTGCCTGCAAACGAGCCCGCTTCCCGTCGAGATTTACTCACCTATCTTCGTCTTCTTCCACTCTCGATCGATGGAGTTTGGTGGGCCAAATCGTGGTGAAGGGAGAGAGGGGTGAGGAACTCCTTGCCCGAGGAGGGACGCGCAAGAGCACGGAGAGACGTCCATGGAAGAGGAAGGGCCCCTTCGGGCACTTGAGGGACCCGAGGGGCCCGATGGCACGGAGGGAGGTGAACACGGCCCGATAGGTCCTTCGATCTCCTCCTCTTTGATCCATTTTGAGTTTGGAGCGAGCCATGTGAGAGGGGAAAAGGGTTCGGCGAGTGTTGCACTCAAATGATGGACACGTCCTTGACAGCAGACGCGTTCTCGTTGTTTGACGTAAGACACTCCTTTCTTGATGTAGGGCAAGGCAAGAATCCCGGGCTTGGCCGATGAATGGGCGAGCGCAGGTGAGCCGAGCCGTGTCAGGAAGGAGAGTCGCGGCAAGGTGAAGCTCGAGGACTGGCGCATATGTCTCCCTGGACAGCAAGGGAGTGTACTGGTGTAGGACAACGCCGACTTCCTGCGGTAGCGGAGAGAGAGTCATGTGGGACCTCTCCAATCCGGGGATGCACGCGACATCAACGGCTTGTGTGCCCAACTAGCAGAGGCTGGGCGGCAGCTGACCGTCACTCAACAGGAACTGGCGATCCTGGTAAGTTAAGTGTTGCATTTTTTTATATTTAATTTTTGTTTGTTTTAAATTTGGAGCTTAGCCGATGGCCGTTGTTTGTTTGTTCCAGCGTGCCCAGCGGGCAGCGATGGCAGGAATGGCTGGCGGTGCATCTTCCAGCTCCTCGGCCCCTTTTCTTGAGATTGCCTCCCTCCGAGAGCAATTTGCCAGTGCGGTGGCCCGCGCGGCCCGGGCTGAAGAGGAGCGTGATGCCTGGGTAGCGACTATAGCGGAGCTGCGGCGTCATAGTGAAGAGAGGCCACATCCGGACATCCTAGAGTTGAGGGTGTTCCTCCAGGTGGCCAAGAGAGAGGCGGAAAGAGAAAGGCTAGAGAGGGAGAAGGAGAGGGGGGACAGAAGAGCCATGGAGGTCCAGGTGAGGGAGCTCCAGCTAGGCCTTCGAGCTATTAGACAGAGGCTAGAGGACATGGAGGCAAGCTATGAGAGGGCACAAGAATTCGGGGCGCGACTCCGCCAGTCTGGCCAGCTCCATATGGGTGGCTTCTTTGCTATGCCAGGGGAGCAGCAGTGGGTCGCCGCTGCTGAGCAGGCCCCACGAGGCGAGGCGAGTGCTGCTGTACGGGGCTCCAGAAGGCCCCTGAGGGACCCTCACCTTAGGGGGGAGCAGAGGGACGCCTAGAGGGATGAGCGTGAGTGTGATGGGAAGAATTAGCCGGTTGGTGGTCCCACCTTCCCTTTTGTGATGTTCATGACTGTAGTGTTCATGACAACTTATGTAGACCTATGAATGGAGTGATTTGTGTCCCTGTTGCTCATTTGTCCTCTTGTGCGTTCCTTCCTTCCTACGCTTCTTCTCTTTTACCGTTTCTATGTGACGCGCTCGACAAGGCCTAGCCGCGAAACAGAGACTCGTGCTTTGCCATGCCCCTTTTTCCACGAGAATCTGCCATCGAAGTCAACAACAACGGCCTTCGCCTATTCCCTATTGCATCCATTCGGACTTGATGGGTCATTTCTGAGTCATCGTGTCGCACCACTTAATCAGCTTCCCTGTGCGAGCGATGAAGTGACACATGGGACCGCAAGGAAGGTGCCCTAGCATGAGGGGGGTTATTGATGGAGGTAGTCATGGCTCGCACTTCTCCCATTCCCATAAATACCTCCCCTCTTTGTTCTCCCAAGGACATCGAAAGCCATCTTGAAGAGTAGGGGTTTCCACAGCACGAAAGAGCTAAGAGTTCTAAGACTTGGGATGGAGGCCGAATCTTCCCACTCTTCGAAGAGAAGCAGGTCCAGTGGTAGCAACTCTCGGAGACTCTCGGAGCTTCAAGGGCACCTCAATGAAAGGACCCAATCGTAACTTGTAAGCTGAGCTTGCTCGTCTCTTCTTCCAGTCTTTATTCCTCCCTTCTAACAAAACCTCTCCTTGTGTATGCGCAGGGTGTGTTGAAATCACACATTCCATAGGAGTTGGTAGTGGCCGCATACCGGGGTCTCCCAGATTTTCAGAAGGCCAGGCTAGACGTGATGGGGCTTGGAGTCTTTCTTCGGATCGAGCCAATCAGGCTCGACCTTACCCTCATCCAAGCATTGCGCGAAAGGTGGGATCCAATGAGCCATGCTTTCTTGATGCCTTGGGGGCACATGGTGCCCAACCTGGAAGATGTGATCCGAATTACGGGACTGAAAGTGGATGGCGAGGCGCTGACTGGCATTACGTACTCCGACTACCGAGAGGCTGCCCAGAGGTTGCTAGGAGTGGACCTGGATGATCGTAAGAACAGGTCTGTAGCCAAGACACCTATTATGGAGACGTTGGGGCTTACTAACATTCGTTCTCGTGATGATGAGTCCTTGGATGGAGGGGACTGAAAGAGGATGCCACACTCTCTACTGCGTAGACGCGAGTAATTGGGAGAGAGCCAACATGGATTTGAGGAGATTCCTGTTCTTCATGTTGGGGAAACTATTGTTGGGCTCGAAAGGAGACATCATTCATTGCCGTTTCTTAGAATTCCTGGTAGACCTTGAGAAAGTGGGACGATACGCCTGGGGAGCAGCTATGTTGACGCATCTATTTACGGGTCTGTCTGAAAGAGCAGATCGAGAGATAACAGTGAGTGGTTTCACGCCATTCATCCAGGTATCCTGCTTCTCTCCTTTTTTTGATTTTTTTTTTGATTTTTTGATATGTTAATGACACATGACGGTGCAGTTATGGAGCTATTATTACCTCCCAATGGGAAAAGCCCGTCATTGGCGACCGATGGCGGTGCTACTGGCGAGGCGGTGGCAACCTATCACGAGCCCAGCCTCTCTATCCTACCAGCTGATGGTGTTAAGGCGCGAGTTGCAAGAGTTCCCCGCGGCAATGGTGATTATTATTTCATCATCATCTTTTTCTCCCCCATTTTTTTTATTTTTATATTAAGAAGATGTGTGTGACCTGACCCAGGTGGTCTGGAGGCCTTATGCGGGCATGACTGACGCCGATCAGCCATGGGTCATAACTAGCCGTGCCCGGTTCGGACGCGACCTCTGGATGCACTGTTTGAACGAAATTGAGCCGCTTCGGCTACGATTGGCCATGAGGACTCTAGGGTTGGCCCAAGAATAGGTGGACATGACTACCACACCACGTGTCGGGAGGAAGACGCGTGGGTCGGTGATCTCCGTTGATTGGAGAGTGCGGTTCCCTGAGCAATATGAGGACTGGCAACGGGGTGGCACTCCCGTGGAGTCACATGCTCAAGACAGCGAGGATTATCTGCGCCTCTATAAGGCGATGTATGCAGAGCGACTCCATCCCGAGGGGACTGTGGAGGTGAGCATAATTTTCTTTTCTTTTTTCTTTTTTTTTGTTAACCTATGTCCTGGCCATAGGATGTTCACGACACTATGATAGCGAACCTGCAAGCTCGCCTGATAGGCATGGAGCGACAGTTACATGATACTCGCGCAGCCTTGAGTTCTTCGGTAAGCCTACATACATACGATCATAGACCAAGATTTCTGGCATTAGGTCCTCAGTGTCACCTTATGTGTGTTGCAGCGCGCCCAGCTTGATGCGGCTTCCTTAGCAATGGGGGCGGATGGTGTCTCTTCCAGTTTGTGGATCCCCACTTCCGAACTTGATTTGCTTCATGAGCAGCTTGCTCATACTACATAGCGAGCCGCGGAGGCAGAAGGCATGCTCTCCGCCTAGGTGAGAGTCTGGTCATTGAATTTCACTTATTCGTGCCTCCACATACCTGAGATGATGGTTATGGCAGACGAAAGAGGTGTAAGATGAACTTGCCTGCACCGCGCAGGGGGAAGCCAGAATAGCGGAACTGGAGGAAGAGTTACGGCATCGTCCAGACGATGGCTCTTCTTAGGACGCCGTGGAGCTGAGGATTACCCTTCAGCTGGAAAGGGAGGACCGAGAGAGAGAACGCGCGGAAAGGGAAAGAGACACCGAAAGACGGAGAGCCGACAGATTGGCTGAGGGGGAGGAGCGTAGGGCCATGGAGGCCCAACTATTTGAACTCCGGACCAGCCTCGGTCTTGCTGAACAATGGCTGAGAGATGGTGAAGAGCGCTACCGTAGAGCACGAGAGCGTGTCTTTCGTGTTAGTAGCTTCTTTGCTGCCCCTGTCGATCGACGGGGAGCAGAGACGGGAAGAGGGGTACAGAGCAACAGAGGCACCGCCTCGCATGGTTTAGCAACACCCTCCAGGGTTCTTCGCCTGGAGAGTGGAGAAAGGGGTAACACTGAGAGAGAGGACGGGACTTAATGTACAATTTTTAGAAGGAAATAAAGGAAGGAATGTTCAGTTTCATGTCTTCTACCTTCATTCCTTTTTTTCAATCCTGTACATATTGCTCAATGAAACAAGTCAGTTTTTCTGTTCTGACTTGGCCCCTTGCTCAAGAGTGGGTTATTGTTTTGAGACTAGCCTTGATAACGAGTCAAGGGGCCAAGCCCTTATTAATTAAGGCAAGGGCAAAGTTGACGAATGCAATATACGGGCACACAAATGGGAACATAACGTAAAAATGTAGCACACAAATGAGATCACACGGATGCATTTTTTATGTTGTTTGTTTATGCTTTCTTTTTGAAATTTTTTTATGAAATTTTTTTTCTTTGAAAGACACTTGTTATTACAATTGGCATGGTTCTTGGACCAGGGGTGTTTGAATCCTTCTTAAGTATCCTAATACGGGGTTAACGTGCTCCAAGAGGATTCCCACTTTGGGACTTACCTGGCGGCGTCTTCCGAGGGCCACTTCACAAATTTTTTTTTTTGGGATTAATGCCTAGCGACCAATCTTATGGCACATGACTCTTATGAAGACAGAGTTTCTTACTAACCCCCTAGGTATTCTGTGCGCACATTTAGATTGATTTGGGCCCCTAGCCTCCTCAAATGATAATCCTACCGGTTAAGACTTAACCTGATGACAAAACCGTCATGCCATGCTTAGGCTCCCAATTTCTTCCGACCGCAAGGATACACCGAAGGAGTGTTCGAGGTAAAAGATTTGCCTGACCCGGGTCTATTTCTTCACAACTCTAGATGGTATAGGATGAAACACCTTAGAACCCTAACTGTCAACCGCGTGACACTGACCCGGAATCAGACGCCGTCGCACCTATTGGTGACGCGCTTGCATTGACCTAAGCCCGAGGTTAAAGTGAGAATCCACCGAGGTGGTAGATAGAGGTCTTGACCGGCCAGAAACATCGAGACTCCTTTGCGGCAATGGCTTTTGACTTTCGAAGTAGATAATTATATGTGTGTTTTGCTAAAACGAGGTCGCTTGCCTTAGCGGGGTGCGCCTTTCAGGATTTCCACTGAGCTTTCATCTTTGAGGGGAGAAAGAAGAGTACGAGGGGTAAACCTTCCGAGAGGACCGACAAAACCGTTAACCCGACGAGCTAACCGGGACCTACTCGACCTCTCCCTTTTGGGCGACTTCGGACCAAACCTCGAACAGAATTGCGTTGCCCCTTTGTGGAATTTAGCTTTTGTTTTGAGGGGTTTCGCTTGTTGAACTTAGGCACGGCCACAACCAGGCTCCTCTTCTTTTTTTTGTTTTTGTTTTTTTGAGGGAGACATGATGATTTGATATGTAGGAATCCCTCTTGTATGCCTGCGGGGTCACTGCCCTCTTCTCGTGCTCTGACTCGAGTTCGAGGAGATGAATCTTACTCTCGCCTTCAGGGTATGGTATTTTGGTTCCCTTATGCTCAGTATTTTAAGGGCGCCGGCTGTCTCATTGGGTCGAGAAAGAAGAGAACAAAGATTACGACTTTCCTGGAGACCTTCGAGTATAGCCCCACAATAAGCAATACGACCAATTTTTTTTGGCTAAAACAGCGGCGTGTACGCGTGTTGCCTCCTTTTAGTGGGCGTAAGCCGACATGACCGAATAGGAATCTCCACGGTTCTGGCGGGCCAAGACCCGAGACCTACCGAGCCTTAATGGGTCCTATCCTACATGAAGGACAGATGCAAAGATTTGACTGCACGATGAACACTAGGCACTCCCCTTTTTTTCTTTTTTCTTTTTGGCCTCCCTCGAGTTCCAATTCGTTTGATCCCGAAAGCGAGGTGTGGGAGTATGCGCAGGTTAACCCAGAGTTAGACTACAAAGACCGAAGAGTGAATTTCTGGCCCCGATGGTCCTCGTACCATGCTAGTTGTTACACTTATCTAAGGGTAGTATTTCTTAAGATAAAGCCCGTTCCAGGGGTGGGATAACTCGGCCCCTTCGACATTGACTAGCTTATAGGCATTGCCAGGGTACACAGCTTGAACCACGTATGGTCCTTCCCAATTGGGTTGGAGTTTAGAACGCGGCCCTCCAGGTTTGACAAAAATTCTTTTTACAACCATCTCGCCAACTTTGAATTTTCTCTCAATGACCTTCTTTTGATAAAAACGAGCGAGTCTATTTTGATAAACACGTGCATGCTAGGCAGCGGCCAGCCGCTTCTCGTCTAAGAGTTCCAATTGGGCAAGGAGTGAATTACGACGTTCGTTGAGGGGAAATTCCTCATCCAATTGTACCCTGAGAGAAGGAATCAAAGTCTCGTACGGGACTACCACTTCCATTCCGTAAGTAAAGGCAAACGGAGTCTGTCCGGTGGGGGTACGGATTGAGGTGCGATAGGCCCATAAAGCTTCGATAAGCTTTTCTGGCCAGTTTGAAAACTTACTAGACTCGCAGGTTTTTTTTTATGATTTTGATCAATGTTTTGTTGGTGGCCTCTGCTTGGCCATTACCTTGTGGGTAATAAGGTGATGAATGATGCAATGCGATTGCGTACCTTTTGAAGAGGTCTTGAAGATCCTGGGAAATGAAATGTGGCCCATTGTCGGTGACGATTGTGCTTGGGACGTCGAACCTGGTGAGGATGTTCTTCATGATGAACTTGCAGACTGTTGACGCCTTGATTTCTGTGTAAGCTTCGGCTTTGGCCCATTTGGTGAAGTACTCCGTCGCAGTGAGGATGAAAGATTTCTGCTTGGTGAGGGAATTGGGATCACCTAGGGGACCAATGATGTCGAATGCCCACATGGAGAAAGGCCATGGGGAGAATATTGAATGAAGTGAGGAAGATGGTGAATGAATTTTATCGACGTGGAGTTGACACTTGACACACCTACGGACATTGACAGCACAATCCACTGCCATAGTGGGCCAGTAAAAGCCTTGCCGAATGATCTTCTTAGCGAGCATTTGGCTATTTACATGGCCACCGCATACACCTAAGTGTGCTTCCTCTACATATTTCCAGACTTCATCGTCATCAAGACACCTTAATAGAACACCAGTAAGGCCTCTCCTATAGAGTAGACCTCCAACCAAGGTGTATTTCTGGGCCACCCTTCTTATGGCTTTCTTATCTTCTGTGGTGGCTCCCTCAAGATAAGATTAGTCTTTGCAATATTTGGCGATTTCATAGAACCAAGGTTTCTCCTCATCAGCCAGTTCTTCTTCAAATTCTGCCAACATGATTTCGCTCTTCTCAAGGATTTCCCCTTCCTGAATCTTCCGTATGACTCTTTCTTTGATTTTTAAGAGGTAAGGGTCTTGAACAGCAGGGACGAGATACTTGTAGATGTTGATGGATTTAGACCATGCACCTAAAGGGAATTTGAAAGATGACGCCAAGGAGGCGAGGGCATCGGCCAGAATATTTTGTTCGCGAGGAACATGGACAAAGATCAACTTGGTGAACAATTTGGCATAAGCGGAGACCAGCTCTTGATAGGGCTTGAGCTTGGGATCGAGGGTGCGATATTTGGTAAGCACCTGGCGGTGAACAAGTTGACTATCACCCACGACTCGCAATTCGGTGATATAGAAAGAATGGGCTAGTTCCAGACCAGCTAGAAGAGCCTCATATTCAGTAATGTTGTTGGTGACTGGGAATGCGAGATTGTTGGTCCCTGGGTAGGCGAGTAGACAAGAAGGGGGGGTTGAATTGTCCCCCACGAACGATGGTAAATTAAAATCTAACACAACGGAATTAACAACTTTGAACGTGATTGAAGAAATTAGATTAAGCAAGGTAAACTTATTTCTCTCAATCTCACCGTTCACACACGAACATTCAACCAATATAAACAATTAAACATGCATCCACAAAAGCAAACCACAACACAAGGGTTTTTAAGGTGGTTCGGGACCATGATGGGCTCCCTACGTCCACCCCTCACCAAACTCGGTGAGGCTTCACTCGGGGAATGAATCCCCAACACGGAGACGACGCTCCAACACACACGGGGATAAATCCCCACACACACACGGAGTAAAACTCCAACACACACGCGTAGGGCGACGCCTACGCAACCACACGGGAGTAAACTCCCAACCACACACGGGGAACACACCCCACAATATGCCTAAGCACACACGCAGATATGCTCCGCACCACACGACGCATATGCGTCAACACAAACCACTTGGAGAACCCCTTTCTCCGAACACCCACACACAATATTCCTTCAGAAATGTATGACGCCTAGACAAATAGATACAATGAATCCCAAACAAAGTCTAA
This sequence comes from Amorphophallus konjac, assembly GCA_022559845.1. NCBI lineage: Eukaryota > Viridiplantae > Streptophyta > Magnoliopsida > Alismatales > Araceae > Amorphophallus > Amorphophallus konjac. Next base: position 28,661,295 of record CM040122.1, on the reverse strand, counting down.
AGACTGAAATGAAAAAAGTATAGCATGTAGAGAGCTCCCCCTTCTTCGATTCTTTTGGTTCCACTTGATTCGTTGTCGGATGATGGCGATTTTGGCCCTCTCTTCAAGAGGCTTCTTTTCTTCTTCTACCATGAGCTCCAAATCTTCATGGATGTAGATGATAACCCTTCCTCAAGAGCCCCTTGGTTGTTTTGCCCCTTTTCTCCACCTACAAGATAGAACAAAATGCATTAGGGCTTCTCCTCACACAAATTCGGAGTTCACATTCATATATATAGAGGAGTGGACAAAAGACACATAAAACCCTCCCAATACATGTTAGAAACCCTCTAATAACATTAGGAACCATTGGGGGGTAGAAGGGTAATGTTTAGAAGGGTTTAGAATGGGTTTTAAAGTCTCTCAGAAATTCCGTTCCGGAGGGGTCGACCCTCGGGCAGCAGAGGGCCAAACAGAACCTAAAATAGGTTCTGTCTTTACAGGGGTCGACCCTTGGGGTCGACCCATGCAGGTGGCTGGGCACAGCCCAAGGGGGGTCGACCCCAGGGGTCGACCCCTTCTGCAGAGGGTCAAGAAAATGCGGTTTTAGCCCCGATTAAGTGCCGAAAAAATTCCCAAAAATCAAGAATAAATTACCATGAATTCAACAAAGTATTAAGACCATCTAAACCACATTTCAACAAGATTTATGAGAGAACATTAAGCACATTGTAAAGGCTCAAAAATCTCATTTTAAGGATGCATAAAACACTTCCAATGCAATGCAACCTCATGAAAGATGTTCATGAAAACGACCCGGAACTTAACATAAAAATGGTTAGATGTTACCATCATCCACTTGAAATGAGAGGGTTTAAAAACCATCCTTGAACCTGTAAAAACATGATAAACCAAGAAGTTAGATGATAATCAAAACTCATGAACCAAACATCAACTCTTTGAACTAGTTCACATAAAAATACATCATTGAACACATTCAAGTATGTATTTGACTTCTCAATTCAACCATCAAAAACATATTCACCATATGACAAGATTTTGATATGATGAACATGGCATTTTGACATTCTATGATCAAATTGATATGCAGGAGAGCATATTGATACGTAGGAGAGCATATTAACACACAGAAGAGCATTTTGACATTCAGGAGAGCATATTTCATTATTTTGCCAAAACAAATGACCATGAGTCCAAATAATGACCAAGCATCATTAAAATAACAATCATCAAATTTCAAGTTATAAGGTTGAGGATATTTCAAGCCCAAAAATCTCATAAGGAGAATCCATGAAAATACCCAACCAAGACTTTAAAAGTCTATTTGATGAAATGTATGAAACATAGTGGGAGTCGACATAAGGCAATGAATGAGTTAACCCCCTTTTGCAAGAAGAGCTTCATTGATGGACTCCTTTAAGTTTCAAGCATGAGCCATGAATTTTATTCCTACAAGCCAAGATAAATATAGCATGAGTTCCTTAAACACCAAGGATTCATATGACTTTCAAGAGTAAATCTTGAAGCCATCTTTCAACTCATCAATCATAATATACACATGTTGCTCAATGAAACACATACACACACAAACACAATCGTTTTGCTATCATTGAAACCAAACATCAACTAGGGGATGTAACAATCTCTCCCTTTTTGATGATGACAAAACTGTAACGCCCGGTAATTTTGGAATAAGAATAAAAATATACATAATGATAAATACATACTCTTATAAGTATATAATGTTTAATAAATAAAATTTATTCAAATAAATAAATGGTCAAGTGATATTCCTTTAGGGTTGCTCAGACCGAACCTGTCTCTGATACCCAGGATAAGGACTAATAAATGTTAAAGAAATTGTGGGGAATAAAATCCCTATATACATACAAATTATTAATGGGTATATGAGGGTTAGTAAATAACAAATATGTTTATGAATATATAATTCAATATAAATAAATATAATACAACGTAAATAATCAAGGCCAGACTCGGTACACGACCCCCTGACATCCTGAGGAATCTCACAAAAAAAAGAACTCATGAACCCTACCATTGTATTATAATAATTTTAAGAATAACATGTTATTTTTAAGTAAGGCATTTAATGCATAATACCATTTTATTTGAATTGAGAATCATTAAATCTTGAAGAAAAGGTCAATTTATAATTTTTACTAATTTAACAAATTTAATATTCCACATTTATTACATTATAAAGGGAGGATATATATATTTACTTGTAGACATGGGAGGAACGTATAGACTTGGGAGGAATGTATAGACATGGGGGAATGTATGGACTTTGCATTATGTAGACTTGCATTGTGTAGACTTAGATGCTTAGGCTTGTGGAGTGTATAGACTTGGATTAGATGGATGTATAGACTTTGGACTGATGTACAGACTTTATGGATGAAGGAATGTGCAGACTTAGAATGTATGGACTTAGGCTTGTGGAGTGTATAGACTTTGTGAGTGTATAGACCTAGAGAATATATGGACTTGTGAGTGTACAGACTTTGTGAGTGTATAGACTTAGGGAATGTGTGGACTCGTGTAGACTTGTGAATGTGTAGACTTGGCATTGTATAGACTTGTGAATGTAAAGACTTTTTAGGGAATGTATGGACTTGTGAGTGTATAGACTTGTGGACTTATGAATGTATAGACTTGAGTGGGTAGAATGTATAGACTTTGGATGACTTTAGATAAAGGAAAGAATGTATAGACTTCAGGAATGTATAGACTTCCGGAATGCAAAGACTTTGACAATGTATAGACTTGTGTAATGGAATGGATGGACTTGAATGGATGTATGGACTTAGGGAATGCAATGTACAGACTTAGAAAATATTTAGACATGGGCTATGTATAGACTTGGAACGTGAGATGTTTGGAGAGTGTATAGACTTGTGTGATGGAATGTATAGACTTGGAGATGTATGGACTTGTGCATTATATAGTTATAGAAATAACAGGGATATATATATATACACTATTAATCTTTTGAAGGGCAGGTGAAAATACAAAAAAATGAAATGACGCCAACGCATGCAGGCGTCAATTACATAAGAAACGACTTAAGCTAAGTCGTTATTTTATTATAAAATGAATAGTGCCGATTTTACGACTAAAGAATTTTGGAAAAATAATGATATGGAAAAATAGAGAAAAATGGAAAATTAATACCCTTAAAATTTCATATATATATCACGTACAGAAAAAAAAGATAAAAATCCAGGAAGAAAGAGGCCAAAGTGAATAGCGCCCAACTATTTGGGCGTCCTTTTGGAAAGAAACGACGTAGTGCAGGTCGTCAATTCTTCTAGGAATGAATAGTGTGAGAGAATAGTGCCACTTTTGATTTAAAAGGAATTTTTAAAAACTAATTACATGGAAAAATCAAGAAAAATGGAAAACTGTTACCCATAAAATTTCATAACTAAACCTAATCAAATAAAAAAGATAAAAAAAATCCTCAAATATAGTAACTAAACCTAATTAACGTGAAATCTGGAATAGCGCCCGACGGAAGGGCGTTATTTCGTTAAAAACGACGATATGCAAGGCGTCAATTTACAAACTAACGCCCTTACCAAAGGCGTTAATTCAGTTTGAGTTTCGTTCAACCCAGTAAACTATCCAAGGCAAGTTTCTGGATAGGTACGTGGAAGACGGGTTATGGTAAGGACTCTAACAGGGAAATAGATATTCCAATCCAACTCTAACTCCATTAGGATTCCCAAAACCCTATAAATACCCCTTACGATCCAACCCTAATAGCTATTTTGGAAGGAAGCTCTGCTGTGGTCAACAAGAGGAACATGTAATGTTCTTCTCTTTCTCTTGCTTTCGGTTACGTATATGAAGATTATTCATCTTCTTCCTCTACAGGTTGCCTGTGGTGGGAAGACGTTCATCCCTTTTGACTGAAGAACGAGTATTCTTCTTCCTGCTGGTGGGACGTGAAGACGGTGGTCTTCCTCTCTTTCCTCCTTGCTGAACTGGTACCAGAAGGCAAATCCTTCTACGTGGAAGCTACTTCCATCCTCATCCTGCTGCACCAGACAAAGGACTTCTGCCTCTCCTTCATCTTCTGCAAGACATTGTACTCTGTTCGTAACAGAGTACCGTTTCTTCGTTCAGTTAAATCTTAACCAAGGTAGGTCTTCTCAAGAACGTAGCCCAAACGAGCTAAAATTATTAACAATATCATCTGTCATACATGCATACAGTTAATGCCTTTTTAAACATTTTTCTGTAATATTTTGAAAGAAACGCCCTTGTAAAGGGCGCTACTTAAAAGAAACGACCACGACTAGGTCGTCAAATCTAGTTTTGACGCCCTATACGCAGACGTTACTTTCTTAATTATTAATTACATACGTTAACAATTCTATATCTGTTTAAACCTGATTCTAATCAGTGCCTAATCGTATTTACCAATCCCTGATATTTTTCATGTACTATCCATGGAATTATTCCCTGAAAAATGTAAATCATGAAATTTCGTTACTGTTCATCTTCCTGGAACCTTATGAATTAACGACCTGATCAAGGTCGTCTATTATACATATAACGCCCTGTACCAGGACGTGATTTTAATATGAACGCCCCTCTGTGAGGCGCTATTCATGCAAAATCCAGAAATTTCAATTATGCAAAACATTGTAAAATAAAATGGACGCCTGCTATTGTAGTCGTCAAATTGCATAGGAACGCCCTTGAATAAGGCGTTAATTTTATAATTAATGACTTAGGTAAAGTCGTTAGTTTCCTGTAAAAATATTTTTACACTGTTTCTGATTAACCGAGGGTTTCATATCGATATATATATTCATATATAGGCACTATATCTCCATTCCGTGAATATAGTCCCACGTTTCACGATGTTTTAACACTTACCCCTCAATTCTCGGTGACATACAAGCTCTCCATTGGACATTCCGTTCCTTTGGACTAGTGAGTTAGTCATAGAGACCTCCGTAAGACTCCTCGAGCCTTGGATTCCCTCAAGGCCGACTGAGCTGGTTGTACCATAAAAACCCATTACACAATCTTTGCCATGTCGCTCTATAGAAACATGGTATACCGGCCCTCATATCATGCTATATGTATGATATGAGAATTAAATTCAATGGGGAAAACATGACGTTGTTATGATGTTCTTGTTGACCCCAATTCTATGTCAAAAATTGATGTTCTTGTGGACCTCAATTCTATATAAAAGAGTGACCATCTACATATGGGCACTTATTTGTTATGGTACCCGGTTAGGGAACCAATTCCACCTAGTTTATCGATATGTCACGGTTTATATGCTTCGCGTGGATTTTATCGCCAGTATATCCTTGCTCAAGGGTCGTGCCCTTGAATTCCATGAAAAATCTTATCTTATCATCCTATTAAATCTTGTTCTTGGAACTCCTTATTGGCTATAAACTATCGTGGATGTCTAGATCTATCGTGAATGCTGTGCATATAGGGCCCGATCTGGTCCTGGGAGGAGCACCCGAAAGTACTAGTGCCCATGGGAGTTGAATGATAACGGTGTCTAGCATTGCACCGGAGTACTCTTTCTCTTGATCTTTGGCATTCCACAAACTCTCTCTTTCTCGCGTGCGTGACTCGACTTGCGTGACTTGACTAGCGTGGCCCGACACGGGCAAATTACTTGCGTGAAATAGCCAATAATCTATAAAGTTTCTCATGAATATCTCTTGTTTAAGACTTGCTTGGAAGTTTTATACGACGTATTATTTTATTGATTTTTTTCACTTGTTCAGTTATTTCTACATGCATAGCCATATTGCATTAACATGTGAAAAATTGTAATTACTTAAACCCATTGCTAGTTCTTGAGATATAATTTCCTACTGAGCGTTCGCTCACTCCGTTTTATTCCAACATTTTTCAGGTAATCAGGTGGCTAGTGAGACCGAGACTCACACGGGCGGGACAAGTGTGCAAGCGAGCTTCGGAAACTAGTGAACCCGAGTCTTTTATCTTTCTTGAGTCTAGATAGTATTGTCTAGTTAAGTTAACTTGTCGTCTCTCATTCAGTTATTTTGTCTAAAGTCTGTTAGTATGTCGTTTCTTTTCTTTCCATTGTGTTGGAGTCTCTAAGTTGGAAAAACAAGTTCTTGTAAGAGATTTATATTAGAAATAAAATCCCTATCGTTTGTTCAAAATTATTTTAGTCTTATGCGATTGCTCTTGGTCATTCACGACTGTAACTGCCACGTTCCGAGCAAACGACACGTTCCGCTGCTATCGGTTCGGGGCGTGACAGAGGTGGTATCAGAGCTTCGGCTTTCATATCCTCCAGTTATTAAGTCCAAGAGATAGGTTAAGTATCCTTGTCGGTCGTCCTATAGGAATTTCGTGAGAGATGGGTAGAACTTGGGGTAAAAGTTATAAAAGAAAGATAAAATATTTACATTTCAATAATATTAATTCTTGAGTAAATAAATTATCTCCCCAATCATCTTTGCAGGAACCTAGATAAAATGGAAGCATCTAAGCCAAGCTTTGTTCATGAGATGATCTTAGTGGATATCCAAGCTTACGCGGACCTTGTCAAGAGAGTTCAAGAGCTAGAGAAAATGGTGGAAGAAAAAGAAAGAGTTGAAGGGAAGGATCGAACAGATGACTCTGAAAAGTTCACCGTTACTAAGAAAAGGATAAACGAGGGTGATATTTCACAAAGGTGTAAGAAATGCCAGAAATGTAAGAAGTGTAATAAGAAGGAAACTTCGACAGATCGCTCACAAGATAAGTGTAAATCTTGTGGAAGATATGGTCACAAATCGAAGGAATGTTGGTGGAGTTCGGGTGCATGTCTGCGTTGCGGGAACTTAGATCACAAGATAGCGGATTGCCCCAAGAAGCCTCCGAGAGGAGTTCAAGATTTAACCAAACTTGCCAAAGGGAAGGTTGCGGAAGGTACCCCTCACCCGAAATCATAAACGAGCTCTTTTTCCATACTTAAGATTTCTTCTGTATAAGCTCATAATAGTTCTCTGTTAGGAATGGAAGATAATGTGAATTTGGGGACCAAATTCTTTAAGTGGGGGAGGGTGTAACGCCCGGTAATTTTGGAATAAGAATAAAATATATACATAATGATAAATACATACTCTTATAAGTATATAATGTTTAATAAATAAAATTTATTCAAATAAATAAATGGTCAAGTGATATTCCTTTAGGGTTGCTCAGATCGAACCTGCCTCTGATACCCAGGATAAGGACTAATAAATGTTAAAGAAATTGTGGGGAATAAAATCCCTATATACATACAAATTATTAATGGGTATATGAGGGTTAGTAAATAACAAATATGTTTATGAATATATAATTCAATATAAATAAATATAATACAACGTAAATAATCAAGGCCAGACTCGGTACACGACCCCCTGACATCCTGAGGAATCTCACAAAAAGAACTCATGAACCCTACCATTGTATTATAATAATTTTAAGAATAACATGTTATTTTTAAGTAAGGCATTTAATGCATAATACCATTTTATTTGAATTGAGAATCATTAAATCTTGAAGAAAAGGTCAATTTATAATTTTTACTAATTTAACAAATTTAATATTCCACATTTATTACATTATAAAGGGAGGATATATATATATATATATATATATATATATATATTTACTTGTAGACATGGGAGGAATGTATAGACTTGGGAGGAATGTATAGACATGGGGGAATGTATGGACTTTGCATTATGTAGACTTGCATTGTGTAGACTTAGATGCTTAGGCTTGTGGAGGGTATAGACTTGGATTAGATGGATGTATAGACTTTGGACTGATGTACAGACTTTATGGATGAAGGAATGTGCAGACTTAGAATGTATGGACTTAGGCTTGTGGAGTGTATAGACTTTGTGAGTGTATAGACCTAGAGAATATATGGACTTGTGAGTGTACAGACTTTGTGAGTGTATAGACTTAGGGAATGTGTGGACTTGTGTAGACTTGTGAATGTGTAGACTTGGCATTGTATAGACTTGTGAATGTGTAGACTTGGCATTGTATAGACTTGTGAGTGTAAAGACTTTTTAGGGAATGTATGGACTTGTGAGTGTATAGACTTGTGGACTTATGAATGTATAGACTTGAGTGGGTAGAATGTATAGACTTTGGATGACTTTAGATAAAGGAAAGAATGTATAGACTTCAGGAATGTGTAGACTTCCGGAATGCAAAGACTTTGACAATGTATAGACTTGTGTAATGGAATGGATGGACTTGAATGGATGTATGGACTTAGGTAATGCAATGTACAGACTTAGAAAATATTTAGACATGGGCTATGTATAGACTTGGAATGTGAGATGCTTGGAGAGTGTTTAGACTTGTGTGATGGAATGTATAGACTTGGAGATGTATGGACTTGTGCATTATATAGTTATAGAAATAACAGGGATATATATATATACACTATTAATCTTTTGAAGGGCAGGTGAAAATAAAAAAAAATGAAATGACGCCAACGCATGCAGGCGTCAATTACATAAGAAACGACTTAAGCTAAGTCGTTATTTTATTATAAAATGAATAGTGCCGATTTTACGACTAAAGAATTTTGGAAAAATAATGATATGAAAAAATAGAGAAAAATGGAAAATTAATACCCTTAAAATTTCATATATATATCACGTACAGAAAAAAAGATAAAAATCAGGAAGAAAGAGGCCAAAGTGAATAGCGCCCAACTATTTGGGCGTCCTTTTGGAAAGAAACGACGTAGTGCAGGTCGTCAATTCTTCTAGGAATGAATAGTGTGAGAGAATAGTGCCACTTTTGATTTAAAAGGAATTTTTAAAAACTAATTACATGGAAAAATCAAGAAAAATGGAAAACTGTTACCCATAAAATTTCATAACTAAACCTAATCAAATAAAAAAGATAAAAATCCTCAAATATAGTAACTAAACCTAATTAACGTGAAATCTGGAATAGCGCCCGACGGAAGGGCGTTATTTCGTTAAAAACGACGATATGCAAGGCGTCAATTTACAAACTAACGCCCTTACCAAAGGCGTTAATTCAGTTTGAGTTTCGTTCAACCCAGTAAACTATCCAAGGCAAGTTTCTGGATAGGTACGTGGAAGACGGGTTATGGTAAGGACTCTAACAGGGAAATAGATATTCCAATCCAACTCTAACTCCATTAGGATTCCCAAAACCCTATAAATACCCCTTACGATCCAACCCTAATAGCTATTTTGGAAGGAAGCTCTGCTGTGGTCAACAAGAGGAACAGGTAATGTTCTTCTCTTTCTCTTGCTTTCGGTTACGTATATGAAGATTATTCATCTTCTTCCTCTACAGGTTGCCTGTGGTGGGAAGACGTTCATCCCTTTTGACTGAAGAACGAGTATTCTTCTTCCTGCTGGTGGGACGTGAAGACGGTGGTCTTCCTCTCTTTCCTCCTTGCTGAACTGGTACCAGAAGGCAAATCCTTCTACGTGGAAGCTACTTCCATCCTCATCCTGCTGCACCAGACAAAGGACTTCTGCCTCTCCTTCATCTTCTGCAAGACATTGTACTCTGTTCGTAACAGAGTACCGTTTCTTCGTTCAGTTAAATCTTAACCAAGGTAGGTCTTCTCAAGAACGTAGCCCAAACGAGCTAAAATTATTAACAATATCATCTGTCATACATGCATACAGTTAATGCCTTTTTAAACATTTTTCTGTAATATTTTGAAAGAAACGCCCTTGTAAAGGGCGCTACTTAAAAGAAACGACCACGACTAGGTCGTCAAATCTAGTTTTGACGCCCTATACGCAGACGTTACTTTCTTAATTATTAATTACATACGTTAACAATTCTATATCTGTTTAAACCTGATTCTAATCAGTGCCTAATCGTATTTACCAATCCCTGATATTTTTCATGTACTATCCATGGAATTATTCCCTGAAAAATGTAAATCATGAAATTTCGTTACTGTTCATCTTCCTGGAACCTTATGAATTAACGACCTGATCAAGGTCGTCTATTATACATATAACGCCCTGTACCAGGACGTGATTTTAATATGAACGCCCCTCTGTGAGGCGCTATTCATGCAAAATCCAGAAATTTCAATTATGCAAAACATTGTAAAATAAAATGGACGCCTGCTATTGTAGTCGTCAAATTGCATAGGAACGCCCTTGAATAAGGCGTTAATTTTATAATTAATGACTTAGGTAAAGTCGTTAGTTTCCTGTAAAAATATTTTTACACTGTTTCTGATTAACCGAGGGTTTCATATCGATATATATATTCATATATAGGCACTATATCTCCATTCCGTGAATATAGTCCCACGTTTCACGATGTTTTAACACTTACCCCTCAATTCTCGGTGACATACAAGCTCTCCATTGGACATTCCGTTCCTTTGGACTAGTGAGTTAGTCATAGAGACCTCCGTAAGACTCCTCGAGCCTTGGATTCCCTCAAGGCCGACTGAGCTGGTTGTACCATAAAAACCCATTACACAATCTTTGCCATGTCGCTCTATAGAAACATGGTATACCGGCCCTCATATCATGCTATATGTATGATATGAGAATTAAATTCAATGGGGAAAACATGACGTTGTTATGATGTTCTTGTTGACCCCAATTCTATGTCAAAAATTGATGTTCTTGTGGACCTCAATTCTATATAAAAGAGTGACCATCTACATATGGGCACTTATTTGTTATGGTACCCGGTTAGGGAACCAATTCCACCTAGTTTATCGATATGTCACGGTTTATATGCTTCGCGTGGATTTTATCGCCAGTATATCCTTGCTCAAGGGTCGTGCCCTTGAATTCCATGAAAAATCTTATCTTATCATCCTATTAAATCTTGTTCTTGGAACTCCTTATTGGCTATAAACTATCGTGGATGTCTAGATCTATCGTGAATGCTGTGCATATAGGGCCCGATCTGGTCCTGGGAGGAGCACCCGAAAGTACTAGTGCCCATGGGAGTTGAATGATAACGGTGTCTAGCATTGCACCGGAGTACTCTTTCTCTTGATCTTTGGCATTCCACAAACTCTCTCTTTCTCGCGTGCGTGACTCGACTTGCGTGACTTGACTAGCGTGGCCCGACACGGGCAAATTACTTGCGTGAAATAGCCAATAATCTATAAAGTTTCTCATGAATATCTCTTGTTTAAGACTTGCTTGGAAGTTTTATACGACGTATTATTTTATTGATTTTTTTCACTTGTTCAGTTATTTCTACATGCATAGCCATATTGCATTAACATGTGAAAAATTGTAATTACTTAAACCCATTGCTAGTTCTTGAGATATAATTTCCTACTGAGCGTTCGCTCACTCCGTTTTATTCCAACATTTTTCAGGTAATCAGGTGGCTAGTGAGACCGAGACTCACACGGGCGGGACAAGTGTGCAAGCGAGCTTCGGAAACTAGTGAACCCGAGTCTTTTATCTTTCTTGAGTCTAGATAGTATTGTCTAGTTAAGTTAACTTGTCGTCTCTCATTCAGTTATTTTGTCTAAAGTCTGTTAGTATGTCGTTTCTTTTCTTTCCATTGTGTTGGAGTCTCTAAGTTGGAAAAACAAGTTCTTGTAAGAGATTTATATTAGAAATAAAATCCCTATCGTTTGTTCAAAATTGTTTTAGTCTTATGCGATTGCTCTTGGTCATTCACGACTGTAACTGCCACGTTCCGAGCAAACGACACGTTCCGCTGGTATCGGTTCGGGGCGTGACAGAGGTGGTATCAGAGCTTCGGCTTTCATATCCTCCAGTTATTAAGTCCAAGAGATAGGTTAAGTATCCTTGTCGGTCGTCCTATAGGAATTTCGTGAGAGATGGGTAGAACTTGGGGTAAAAGTTATAAAAGAAAGATAAAATATTTACATTTCAATAATATTAATTCTTGAGTAAATAAATTATCTCCCCAATCATCTTTGCAGGAACCTAGATAAAATGGAAGCATCTAAGCCAAGCTTTGTTCATGAGATGATCTTAGTGGATATCCAAGCTTACGCGGACCTTGTCAAGAGAGTTCAAGAGCTAGAGAAAATGGTGGAAGAAAAAGAAAGAGTTGAAGGGAAGGATCGAACAGATGACTCTGAAAAGTTCACCGTTACTAAGAAAAGGATAAACGAGGGTGATATTTCACAAAGGTGTAAGAAATGCCAGAAATGTAAGAAGTGTAATAAGAAGGAAACTTCGACAGATCGCTCACAAGATAAGTGTAAATCTTGTGGAAGATATGGTCACAAATCGAAGGAATGTTGGTGGAGTTCGGGTGCATGTCTGCGTTGCGGGAACTTAGATCACAAGATAGCGGATTGCCCCAAGAAGCCTCCGAGAGGAGTTCAAGATTTAACCAAACTTGCCAAAGGGAAGGTTGCGGAAGGTACCCCTCACCCGAAATCATAAACGAGCTCTTTTTCCATACTTAGATTTCTTCTGTATAAGCTCATAATAGTTCTCTGTTAGGAATGGAAGATAATGTGAATTTGGGGACCAAATTCTTTTAAGTGGGGGAGGGTGTAACGCCCGATAATTTTGGAATAAGAATAAAAATATACATAATGATAAATACATACTCTTATAAGTATATAATGTTTAATAAATAAAATTTATTCAAATAAATAAATGGTCAAGTGATATTCCTTTAGGGTTGCTCAGATCGAACCTGCCTCTGATACCCAGGATAAGGACTAATAAATGTTAAAGAAATTGTGGGGAATAAAATCCCTATATACATACAAATTATTAATGGGTATATGAGGGTTAGTAAATAACAAATATGTTTATGAATACATAATTCAATATAAATAAATATAATACAACGTAAATAATCAAGGCCAGACTCGGTACACGACCCCCTGACATCCTGAGGAATCTCACAAAAAAAAGAACTCATGAACCCTACCATTGTATTATAATAATTTTAAGAATAACATGTTATTTTTAAGTAAGGCATTTAATGCATAATACCATTTTATTTGAATTGAGAATCATTAAATCTTGAAGAAAAGATCAATTTATAATTTTTACTAATTTAACAAATTTAATATTCCACATTTATTACATTATAAAGGGAGGATATATATATATATATATATATATATATATATATATATATATATATATATATATATATTTACTTGTAGACATGGGAGGAACGTATAGACTTGGGAGGAATGTATAGACATGGGGGAATGTATGGACTTTGCATTATGTAGACTTGCATTGTGTAGACTTAGATGCTTAGGCTTGTGGAGTGTATAGACTTGGATTAGATGGATGTATAGACTTTGGACTGATGTACAGACTTTATGGATGAAGGAATGTGCAGACTTAGAATGTATGGACTTAGGCTTGTGGAGTGTATAGACTTTGTGAGTGTATAGACCTAGAGAATATATGGACTTGTGAGTGTACAGACTTTGTGAGTGTATAGACTTAGGGAATGTGTGGACTTGTGTAGACTTGTGAATGTGTAGACTTGGCATTGTATAGACTTGTGAATGTGTAGACTTGGCATTGTATAGACTTGTGAGTGTAAAGACTTTTTAGGGAATGTATGGACTTGTGAGTGTATAGACTTGTGGACTTATGAATGTATAGACTTGAGTGGGTAGAATGTATAGACTTTGGATGACTTTAGATAAAGGAAAGAATGTATAGACTTCAGGAATGTATAGACTTCCGGAATGCAAAGACTTTGACAATGTATAGACTTGTGTAATGGAATGGATGGACTTGAATGGATGTATGGACTTAGGGAATGCAATGTACAGACTTAGAAAATATTTAGACATGGGCTATGTATAGACTTGGAACGTGAGATGCTTGGAGAGTGTATAGACTTGTGTGATGGAATGTATAGACTTGGAGATGTATGGACTTGTGCATTATATAGTTATAGAAATAACAGGGATATATATATATACACTATTAATCTTTTGAAGGGCAGGTGAAAATACAAAAAAATGAAATGACGCCAACGCATGCAGGCGTCAATTACATAAGAAACGACTTAAGCTAAGTCGTTATTTTATTATAAAATGAATAGTGCCGATTTTACGACTAAAGAATTTTGGAAAAATAATGATATGGAAAAATAGAGAAAAATGGAAAATTAATACCCTTAAAATTTCATATATATATCACGTACAGAAAAAAAGATAAAAATCCAGGAAGAAAGAGGCCAAAGTGAATAGCGCCCAACTATTTGGGCGTCCTTTTGGAAAGAAACGACGTAGTGCAGGTCGTCAATTCTTCTAGGAATGAATAGTGTGAGAGAATAGTGCCACTTTTGATTTAAAAGGAATTTTTAAAAACTAATTACATGGAAAAATCAAGAAAAATGGAAAACTGTTACCCATAAAATTTCATAACTAAACCTAATCAAATAAAAAAGATAAAAATCCTCAAATATAGTAACTAAACCTAATTAACGTGAAATCTGGAATAGCGCCCGACGGAAGGGCGTTATTTCGTTAAAAACGACGATATGCAAGGCGTCAATTTACAAACTAACGCCCTTACCAAAGGCGTTAATTCAGTTTGAGTTTCGTTCAACCCAGTAAACTATCCAAGGCAAGTTTCTGGATAGGTACGTGGAAGACGGGTTATGGTAAGGACTCTAACAGGGAAATAGATATTCCAATCCAACTCTAACTCCATTAGGATTCCCAAAACCCTATAAATACCCCTTACGATCCAACCCTAATAGCTATTTTGGAAGGAAGCTCTGCTGTGGTCAACAAGAGGAACAGGTAATGTTCTTCTCTTTCTCTTGCTTTCGGTTACGTATATGAAGATTATTCATCTTCTTCCTCTACAGGTTGCCTGTGGTGGGAAGACGTTCATCCCTTTTGACTGAAGAACGAGTATTCTTCTTCCTGCTGGTGGGACGTGAAGACGGTGGTCTTCCTCTCTTTCCTCCTTGCTGAACTGGTACCAGAAGGCAAATCCTTCTACGTGGAAGCTACTTCCATCCTCATCCTGCTGCACCAGACAAAGGACTTCTGCCTCTCCTTCATCTTCTGCAAGACATTGTACTCTGTTCGTAACAGAGTACCGTTTCTTCGTTCAGTTAAATCTTAACCAAGGTAGGTCTTCTCAAGAACGTAGCCCAAACGAGCTAAAATTATTAACAATATCATCTGTCATACATGCATACAGTTAATGCCTTTTTAAACATTTTTCTGTAATATTTTGAAAGAAACGCCCTTGTAAAGGGCGCTACCTTAAAAGAAACGACCACGACTAGGTCGTCAAATCTAGTTTTGACGCCCTATACGCAGACGTTACTTTCTTAATTATTAATTACATACGTTAACAATTCTATATCTGTTTAAACCTGATTCTAATCAGTGCCTAATCGTATTTACCAATCCCTGATATTTTTCATGTACTATCCATGGAATTATTCCCTGAAAAATGTAAATCATGAAATTTCGTTACTGTTCATCTTCCTGGAACCTTATGAATTAACGACCTGATCAAGGTCGTCTATTATACATATAACGCCCTGTACCAGGACGTGATTTTAATATGAACGCCCCTCTGTGAGGCGCTATTCATGCAAAATCCAGAAATTTCAATTATGCAAAACATTGTAAAATAAAATGGACGCCTGCTATTGTAGTCGTCAAATTGCATAGGAACGCCCTTGAATAAGGCGTTAATTTTATAATTAATGACTTAGGTAAAGTCGTTAGTTTCCTGTAAAAATATTTTTACACTGTTTCTGATTAACCGAGGGTTTCATATCGATATATATATTCATATATAGGCACTATATCTCCATTCCGTGAATATAGTCCCACGTTTCACGATGTTTTAACACTTACCCCTCAATTCTCGGTGACATACAAGCTCTCCATTGGACATTCCGTTCCTTTGGACTAGTGAGTTAGTCATAGAGACCTCCGTAAGACTCCTCGAGCCTTGGATTCCCTCAAGGCCGACTGAGCTGGTTGTACCATAAAAACCCATTACACAATCTTTGCCATGTCGCTCTATAGAAACATGGTATACCGGCCCTCATATCATGCTATATGTATGATATGAGAATTAAATTCAATGGGGAAAACATGACGTTGTTATGATGTTCTTGTTGACCCCAATTCTATGTCAAAAATTGATGTTCTTGTGGACCTCAATTCTATATAAAAGAGTGACCATCTACATATGGGCACTTATTTGTTATGGTACCCGGTTAGGGAACCAATTCCACCTAGTTTATCGATATGTCACGGTTTATATGCTTCGCGTGGATTTTATCGCCAGTATATCCTTGCTCAAGGGTCGTGCCCTTGAATTCCATGAAAAATCTTATCTTATCATCCTATTAAATCTTGTTCTTGGAACTCCTTATTGGCTATAAACTATCGTGGATGTCTAGATCTATCGTGAATGCTGTGCATATAGGGCCCGATCTGGTCCTGGGAGGAGCACCCGAAAGTACTAGTGCCCATGGGAGTTGAATGATAACGGTGTCTAGCATTGCACCGGAGTACTCTTTCTCTTGATCTTTGGCATTCCACAAACTCTCTCTTTCTCGCGTGCGTGACTCGACTTGCGTGACTTGACTAGCGTGGCCCGACACGGGCAAATTACTTGCGTGAAATAGCCAATAATCTATAAAGTTTCTCATGAATATCTCTTGTTTAAGACTTGCTTGGAAGTTTTATACGACGTATTATTTTATTGATTTTTTTCACTTGTTCAGTTATTTCTACATGCATAGCCATATTGCATTAACATGTGAAAAATTGTAATTACTTAAACCCATTGCTAGTTCTTGAGATATAATTTCCTACTGAGCGTTCGCTCACTCCGTTTTATTCCAACATTTTTCAGGTAATCAGGTGGCTAGTGAGACCGAGACTCACACGGGCGGGACAAGTGTGCAAGCGAGCTTCGGAAACTAGTGAACCCGAGTCTTTTATCTTTCTTGAGTCTAGATAGTATTGTCTAGTTAAGTTAACTTGTCGTCTCTCATTCAGTTATTTTGTCTAAAGTCTGTTAGTATGTCGTTTCTTTTCTTTCCATTGTGTTGGAGTCTCTAAGTTGGAAAAACAAGTTCTTGTAAGAGATTTATATTAGAAATAAAATCCCTATCGTTTGTTCAAAATTGTTTTAGTCTTATGCGATTGCTCTTGGTCATTCACGACTGTAACTGCCACGTTCCGAGCAAACGACACGTTCCGCTGCTATCGGTTCGGGGCGTGACAAAAACGATGTGTGTGATAGAGTAGTATTGCAAACATCTTATGAAAATATCAAGCATTAACATGAACATTGAGCACATACATCAATTCTCTAATTCTCTCCAAAATAATAACATTCATAAGACAATGAACACACACAAACATTCTCCCCCCTTTTGTCATCTACAAAAAGACATGGGGTTATGTGACATGGTATGAACGTGTTAGGGCAAAAGATATGATACCAATGTAAATACCAAGTGATAACAATCAAAGGCCCAAAAGTATGATACCAAATATTGTTCAGATGCCAATTGGTGGTCAAATTGGCGGATACCAATTGTTAGGGTCAAATCAAAGGCCCAAAGATTTACAATTGCCATTCTTGAGAAAATTGGCCCAAAGATGTGATACCAAAAGTTAGAAGAACTCATTTCAGCATTCATGCAACATACCAATTGTTGAACAGTATGAATTGCTCAAGATGATGTCATGTGTAAACTATATGCATGTTGAAAATGCCATACATGAAAATATGCACATGATGAGCTTCATCTTTCAATTACAATGAATATGCAATATGTGAATGCTAATCATGCAAGATATGAAGCTATGCACATGATGACTTCTTTCCTTCAAATGCAAGGTTTATGCTCAGAATTAGATTCAAGGGGAATGCATGAACATGCAAGCATACAAGCACAATCGTCATGCACACATAATATTACATATAGTAACTCCCCCTAAATGAGGCACGGGTTAAGAAATGAGCATGTGATTCAAATTCAAGAATGTAAGACATGAAGCATAACTAAGAGATTTGTGCATACACAACTAGAAGTACTACATAAACCATGAACGTACACAAATTAATAAAATACATACATCACAAAAATGCCCATGTGAGATGTGATGTAATGAATAATGAGCTTCAAAATATATGGATTTTCAGATTTTCTAAAGAACACTAGAAAGTAATCTCCTCTCTACACTTTCACTTTAGATTCTCGACTTTCGATAGCTTCTCACAACCCCTATTTTGTTTCTTTTAATAGACTTCACCGTTTGACGCGAGTTTCCTCATATGTCTCAATGGGGATTCCCGGCTACTTGGATTCGTCACACATGTGGATTTTTGCTTCTCCTTTTGACACGAGTTTCCTCCTTTGTTTCAGGGGGGATTCTCGGTTACTCGGATCCACATTCCACTTATTAAAATTTTGTGGGGTAGGCAATTTTTTCCTCACGATTACTCTTTAATGTCCATGTAGAGATTCAAGTTCCCTTTAAAGTGTTAGAAGGAATTTCTTAAATCCTTATCAATGAAGGTCATTAAATTCATTATGTGCAAGAGTGTGGGGGTAAATTTTTATTTTGCATGTATAAAATGAATTCGACAAGACATAGCTATGAGTTCCCCTAAATGTATGCACGATCAGAATCAAATCCTCCCCCTTAATATATAACATGTATCACATATGAATAAAATCACTGCATTGTTATTTATCAAGGAGGTGAGGTCTTAGAATTTTCCAAGAAAGGTTTTATAAAATAAATACTTACAAGCATGCAAGGATTCATGAAACATTCATGCAAGCATTCATGAGTCATGATATGCGATTATCATGAAATATATGCATATAATCTATATGCATGAATATGCAATATGCATATTTTTATCATTTTATATGCATAGTATGTATATGCAAAAATGTCAATGCATTCTTTTTATGCAAGTTTTCAATTTTTGCAATGACTTGAGCATTTGAGAAAGGCATGAAGCAAGTGAATGCATGAGATAGATTTTCAATGAATTTAGCACTGAACCATGAACAGTTTATGTTAGATTTCATCATGGAAAATCATTTTCCTCACAACCCAAACGTTCAGCCTTGATCATTCAAAACAGTATTGCATGAGACATGTGTTCCAGTTTGAACAAATCAAGCAACCAGTCATTCATGCAAGGCAACCACACAAGGTCAATGAGCTTTAAGATAAGCCATGGTCAACATTCAATACCAATTGTTGCATTTAATCAAGCAATTCCATAGTTCAAAAAATTTTGCCCTTTTGAAACAAGACGGTTTTTCAAATTCAATTTGAAACCACATGCAAATCAAAGGCAAATTCAATTCATTCAAAGCACATGATTCCTCATAAGCCAGACAGTTGAATTTTCTGAATTTTGGTACTAGGCAGAGAACATAGGTCCAAAGACCACCATCACGCTTAGTGGAAGTATCTAGTTGAACGTAGTCCAACCTTCTCTAACTCCCATTTGATATACCAAATATTCATCTATTGAAGACATGTATGACTTGTGAAGAATTTAGAGCATAACATGGGAACACACCAAAATGTCATCCAAAAATATCAAAACCATCAAGTTTGACAATGAAAGAGTAAAGTTAGGATTTTACCATATGAGTGTGACTTGTTCCTTTTTATTGGAACACCTTTCATTTTTTATTTACCTCAAGGCACACCTTCACAACAACCGACTCATTTGTCAAATTTTGGCACCCAAGCCTTATTGGGTCCTTGGATGTTGGTAGCATTTCTTCCAAATATTTTTTTTTGACTTTTTCATTGCCACCATATCATCATCTTTCATGATCCTGCAATCCTTAATGACATGTCCATGGTTTCCACAATAAAAGTATTGAGGGAAAGTATTTTTGCCAAAAGATTTCCTTTTAGGAGCAAAAGAATTTTCAAATGCATTCCATCTTCTATTTTTAAAGGATCTAGATTTAACAAAATTAAACCTAGCATTCATTCTAGAAACATGGAAATTCTCAGTTTTCAAAAATCAACATTCATTCATGACATGACCGTATTTCCCACAATGAAAGTAACAAGGAGTAGTGGATTTACGGAATGATTTTTCATTGTTTGCATGAGTGTTCGTGAATGAATTTTTCTTATGGGATGCAAACCTTTTAGCATGGGAAGCATGTTCATTTCTGAATTTTCTTTGAAAGTTAAACTTAGCATTCATGGCATGAAAATCATCATTTTGCTTCACAAAATAATTGTCAATGACATGACCAAGTTTGTGACAATAAGAACAAGAAACATTCCTTTTTCTCTTGAAAATTTTTTGTTCAACTTTCTGCTTTGAAAAACAACTTTTCATGGTGTGGCCTAGCTTACCATAATGAAAGCAAGAACCATTTCTTTGTGATTTGAAAATGTTTTTCCTCTTTGCATGCAAATTGATCATTCTCTTTCATGACAACACAATCATCCAACACATGTCTAAACACACAACAATAGAAACATTCAACATTAGACTTTGATTTTTGAAATCTATTTAGCATGGTTGGTTTAGTGTTGACATTTTTCTTTTTCTCAAAACTATTTTCAGAATTTTTGATTTGAGAAGTGGGAGGAGGTGGTTTGGAAGTGCTAGGAGTGTCGGATGCATGAACAAAAGAGGTTTTCAGTTTATGCTCAAAAGAATTTTTATTGACTGGAGTGTATCTAAGACCCTCTTTTTGAAAGTTCACTTTAAAACCTAGCACTTTGTCTAAGTTTTCCTTCTCTTTTACAAATTTAGACAGTGATGCATTCAAATCAACAATTTCAGATTCAAGAGATGAAACATGCAATTCATAGCTAGCTATCTCCTGTTCACTGCAAACAACACATTCATTTAATACTCTATTTACAGTTTTATAGCTTTCAATCTCTTGTTCCAACACAAGTAGTTTTTCAGATTCAACATTGACATCCAAAGCTTTTCCTCTTTCAAAAGTTAACAGTTTTTCAGACATGACGTTGTTTAATTATTTCAACTTTTTATTTTCAGATTTAAATAATGCATTTTCTTTTTCAATTTTTTCAAGGCATTTCAAGCTACCTTCAAGAAGAGAAATTTGAATTAGCATAGCACCATTATGCTTTTTGAGCTCCTCATTTTCAATCATGATCCTTTTGTTGTCAATTTCATTGTCAAGTAATTTATCAAACATTTTATCATCATCAGAAAGAGATGCTAGCTTGCTTTTAAGATGTTTTTCTGTTTCTTCAAGCAGTGAAATCTTAGACAACAAGAGTTTATTCTGCTCAAACAACTCATGACAATCATTCTCAGAATTCAATTTACGCATGTCAAAAATTTCTTTATCAAGCTCATCTATTCTAGATTCCATGTCTTCATTTTGTCTTTCTAAGCATTCATTTTCTGATTTCAAAGCTTCATTTTCTTTTTCCAAATTTTTACAGTTTTCACACGAAGAGTTGGCATGCACATTTTCACATGAAGCAGAGGAGTTCACAACATCTTCAATTTTCTTTGTCAGTTTCTTATTTTCAGATTTGACCCTTTTATATCTACCTAACAATTCCTCATAAAGCTCCATTAGCTCTTCAAAGGAAATTTCCTCACCTTCAGATCCTACCTCCGAGCTTTCTTTGGTTTCTTCATCATTGGTCATGAAACTTGAGCCGACTTGTGAAGTCCTTTCATTGGCTTCATACTTTGCCAGTTGATCCCACAAATCTCTTGCTGACCTGTACGAAGAAATTTGAGATAGAACATTAGATTCTATACAATTCCTTAAAACATTCAAAGCATGAAGATTAATTTTATTTTTCTTCACATGCTTGTCATTCCACTTAGCTTCATTTGATGGAAGTTTATGTGGACCGTTACATATGACTTCCCAAATTTCACATTCATTAAAGCCAAGGTAAACACACATGCTATTTCTCCAAGAAATAAAATCATGTCCATCAAAGCGAGAAGGAAGAGTAAAACTAGACATGTTGCTAAATGAAACTCGCCGAGGGATCACTCTAAAGGTCGTTAGACCCTATAGATAGAGCCGTGGCTCTGATACCAATTGTTGGTCTCTGTGTAGGCGAGTAGACAAGAAGGGGAGGGTTGAATTGTCCCCCACGAACGATGGTAAATTAAAATCTAACACAACGGAATTAACAACTTTGAACGTGATTGAAGAAATTAGAATAAGCAAGGTAAACTTAGTTCTCTCAATCTCACCGTTCACACACGAACATTCAGCCAATATAAACAATTAAACATGCATCCACAAAAGCAAACCACAACACAAGGGTTTTTAAGGTGGTTCGGGACCACGACGGGCTCCCTACGTCCACCCCTCACCAAACTCGGTGAGGCTTCACTCGGGGAATGAATCCCCAACACGGAGACGATGCTCCAACACACACGGGGATAAATCCCCACACACACACGGAGTAAAACTCCAACACACACGCGTAGGGCGACGCCTACGCAACCACACGGGAGTAAACTCCCAACCACACACGGGGAACACACCCCACAATATGCCTAAGCACACACGCGGATATGCTCCGCACCACACGACGCACATGCGTCAACATAAACCACTCGGAGAACCCCTTTCTTCGAACACCCACACACAATATTCCTTCAGAAATGTATGAAGCCTTGACAAATAGATACAATGAATCCCAAACAAAGTCTAAAGACTGAAATGAAGAAAGTATAGCATGTAGAGAGCTCCCCCTTCTTCGATTCTTTTGGTTCCTCTTGATTCGTTGTCGGATGATGGCGATTTTGGCATCCTCTTCGAGACGCTTATTTTCTTCTTCTACCATGAGCTCCAAATCTTCATGGATGTAGATGATAACCCTTCCTCAAGAGCCCCTTGGTTGTTTTGCCCCTTTTCTCCACCTACAAGATAGAACAAAATGCATTAGGGCTTCTCCTCACACAAATTCGGAGTTCACATTCATATATATAGAGGAGTGGACAAAAGACACATAAAACCCTCCCAATACATGTTAGAAACCCTCTAATAACATTAGGAACCATTGGGGGGTAGAATGGTAATGCTTAGAAGGGTTTAGAATGGGTTTTAAAGTCTCCCGGAAATTCTGTTCCAGAGGGGTTGACCCTTGGGGTCGACCCTCGGGCAACAGAGGGCCAAACAGAACCTAAAATAGGTTCTGTCTTTATAGGGGTCGACCATTGGGGTCGACCCTTGCAATGGGTGGACCCCAGGGGTCGACCCATGCAGGTGGCTGGGCACAGCCCAGGGGGGGGGTCGACCCCAGGGGTCGACCCCTTCTGCAGAGGGTCAAGAAAATGCGGTTTTTGCCCCGATTAAGTGCCGAAAAAATTCCCAAAAATCAAGAATAAATTACCATGAATTCAACAAAGTATTAAGACCATCTAAACCACATTTCAATAAGATTTATGAGAGAACATTAAGCACATTGTAAAGGCTCAAAAATCTCATTTTAAGGATGCATAAAACACTTCCAATGCAATGCAACCTTATGAAAGATGTTCATGAAAACGACCCGGAACTTAGCATAAAAATGGTTAGATGTTACCATCATCCACTTGACATGAGAGGGTTTAAAAACCATCCTTGAACCTATAAAAACATGATAAACCAAGAATTTAGATGATAATCAAAACTCATGAATCAAACATCAACTCTTTGAACTAGTTCATATAAAAATACATCATTGAACACATTCAAGTATGTATTTGACTTCTCAATTCAAACATCAAAAACATATTCACCATATGACAAGGTTTTGATATGATGAACATGGCATTTTGACATTCTTTGATCAAATTGATATGCAGGAGAGCATATTGATACGTAGGAGAGCATATTAACACACAGAAGAGCATTTTGACACTCATGAGAGCATATTTCATTATTTTGCCAAAACAAATGACCATGAGTCCAAATAATGACCAAGCATCATTAAAATAGCAATCATCAAATTTCAAGTTATAAGGTTGAGGATATTTCAAGCCCAAAAATCTCATAAGGAGAATCCATGAAAATACCCAACCAAGACTTTAAAAGTCTATTTGATGAAATGTATGAAACATAGTGGGAGTCGACATAAGGCAATGAATGAGTTAACCCCCTTTTGCAAGAAGAGCTTCATTGATGGACTCCTTTAAGTTCCAAGCATGAGCCATGGATTTTATTCCTACAAGCCAAGATAAATATAGCATTAGTTCCTTAAACACCAAGGATTCATATGACTTTCAAGAGTAAATCTTGAAGCCATCTTTCAACTCATCAATCATAATATACACATGTTTCTCAATGAAACATATACACACACAAACACAATCGTTTTGATATCATTGAAACCAAACACTAACTAGGGGATGCAACAGAGATGAAACGCTTCTGGGATGGTGATGCCTTCGGGCGTCAGAAGGACAATGCCAATGCCTTTCCCTTGGGAATTTAGAGCTCCGTCAAAATATAACGTCCACATTGGCTCATCGGATGGAGTGACAGACATTAGTTCCTCATCTGAAAACTCTGATTGGATAGGATCAAACTTGGGGAGAGGATGATAAGCAAGATGCTCGGCTATAGCATAGCCTTTAATCACATTTTGCTGAATGTAGGTGATGTCAAACTGAGATAGGAAACTTTTCCAGCGTGCTAGCATATCGGTAAGGATGGATTTCTCCAGGAGGAATTTGATAGGGTTCATGCGGGCGATCAAATGGACCTCATGAGCCAAGAAGTAGTGCTTCAATTTCTGTACTACCTAAACAAGAGCAGCACGGGTTTTCTCCATGGCTGTGTACTTCTGTTCACAGGGATTGAGGAGTTTGGACAAGTAATAGGTTGCCCGTTCCTTGCCTTCTTCATCGGCTTGTGCGAGGACGGCTCCCACGGAGTCATCCAAGACTGAGATGTAAAGGATCAGAGGTTTTTCTGGTTTGGGTGGAATGAGAACGGGTGGACTAGCCAGGTATTCCTTTAACCCTTCAAAAGTTTTTTGACACTTAGAATCCCAATGGAATTCTACTCCTGGCTTGGT
Source organism: Amorphophallus konjac (assembly GCA_022559845.1). Taxonomy (NCBI): domain Eukaryota; kingdom Viridiplantae; phylum Streptophyta; class Magnoliopsida; order Alismatales; family Araceae; genus Amorphophallus; species Amorphophallus konjac. The sequence continues at coordinate 28,636,235 of CM040122.1, read as the reverse complement.
CAACTCGTAGAAAGGTCTACACCTTTGTGAGTGCTGAGACACAAATCGACGGATGAATTGCAGCTTTCCAATTAAACCTCGAACTTCCCTCAAATTTTTGGGAGGCGGCATGTCCTTGATGGCCTTAGCTTTGTAGGGATCTATCTCGATCCCCCTTTTACTCACAATGAAACCCAGTAATTTACTCGATGATACGCCAAACACACACTTCTTCGGGTTCATTTTCAACTGAAACTCCCTTGATCTTTGCAACACCTTAGCCAAAACTTTCGGATGTTCCATCCTGGTTCTTGATTTCACCAATAAATCATCCGCATATAACTCCAGATATATATGCATCATGTCATGAAATATGGCCATCATAGCTCTTTGGTAAGTAGCTCCAGCATTTTTTAACCCAAACGGCATGACCACGTAACAATATGTTCCCCATGGTGTAGTGAATGACGTCTTCTCCTGATCCTCTTCTGCCAAACGAATTTTATTATATCCTGAAAATCCATCCATAAATGAGAGGGTCTCATAACCTGCTGTGTTATCGATTAACACATCAATGTGAGACAAGGAAAAATCATCCTTTGGACACGCGCAGTTAAGGTCCCGGAAGTCGATGCAAATCCTGACTTTCCCATCTTTCTTCATGACTGGGACAATATTCGTCACCCACTGAGGATAAAGGATGACTCTAATGAACCTGGCTTTGTGGAGCTTGTCGACCTCTTCTTTCATTTTTAAAGTCATCTGAGGGTGGAAACGCCTTAAACTTTATGTTACCGAGACTGACCCTGGTTTTAGAGTTAAGCGATGTTCAACCAAGGTGGAATCCAGACTCAGCATATCCTCGTAGCTCAATGCAAATGTGTCCTTATACTCTTTGAGAGCTTCGACCAATGCCTCTTCTTCAGAGGGTGGTAGATTATCACTTATGAGGATGATCCTAGGGTCTTCCTCAGTTCCCAAGTTGACTTCTTTGGTGGACTCTTCTACGGCGGCTGACGGCTCATCGAATCTCCTTATTCCACTAGCATATGCGTCGGCCGCGTCCTCATATTCTTCATCCTCGTCTCCAGTAGGGTATTGTTCATCGGTGATCTCATAAACCCCATATCCTTCATCAATCGCACAATTGCCCTCACATTCTATCTCCGGTAGCTGGATGAGATTTTCTAGCAACCGAGGGATGGATAGAAGGGCTTGACACCTAGTGGCTAAATCTAGAAGGAATCGACGGGGGATCTGTCTACCCTTGAATTTCCTTTTGGGTAGTACCCTTGACTTATTATCCTTAGCTTGACTCACATTATTTACAGAAGGAGAAAAGGCTGAAGGGGATGGTGAAGAATGTACATGGAAAGACCCCTTAGAGGAGGGGTAGAAAAGGTCGCTCATAGGACCTTGGATGGGTGGCCCGCAGGGCGGACGCACTCGTGGGAGATGTAGGAGGTTTTCTCAACAATGATGTGTTGTTGAGGAGCTTGAAAATTGACGTTTTTTTTTCGTTTTCATTTTTGATGACAAAATAATGAAAAGAAATCGGAGGAGGGGGAAAGGTGGTTATGGTTAAAGGATTGGGAGGCTCGTAGAGCAGATCATGATTGAAAACCTGGCGCGGGTTGAGAAACCCGCGCAGGTATGTAAGTAGAGAAGGGGACCTGGGAAGATCATCAGACAATCGTCTGGCCCAGGAGGAAGACATCAGCGAAGGCTGAGGTGAGTGAATGGGGAAGACGGCGGCTAATGAGCCGTCGATGGCAATGTTGATGCTGGATGAAGATCCGCTAGTGACAGAGTCCTCTTGGCGAGAATGGTTTGGAACTTTGGCAATAGTAGTGGTATTCCCTGGCATTTCAGAGATCAATGGCGGCCCTTCCACCTGCGGTGGTGAGAACATTCTTTCTAGTGCAATGGAAACATCTTGTATGTCAAACCATTTGTCCCATTCGCATTTTAGATCTTTGATCTTGCCTTTCTTACCGGCCCTTGAACATTTTTCAGCCAAGTACACAACATGCGATCCTCCACATGTTTCCTACGGGTAATCTCCCATCTGAACAACGGGCTCCTTCTTGAAGTGAGAGGATAGGGTCCACGTGAGGGGTTTCCCATCCGTCTCGAGCGGTCCTTTAAAGCCTAGGCCGAACTTGTGGCCTAACCTTTTTTCCTTTGGCGGCTTCAGCCTTCCTTGTAATTGCGCGCCCAAGCCTTTGCCTTGTTGATAGCCGATATTCCTTATTATCTCCCATCCTTTAGAATGGGAAGGGAGACGTGACATCGGTACTGAAGGTGGCTTCTTTGGTGTTAGCGGAATGCGGGACGGGTCATACACATCCAGTAGTGATAATATCGGCCGATGAGACGGCCAAATAGATGGCAAAGAGATGTTAACAACATCCACTATATGAATGACAGGCGTGCTGACCACTTTAATAATCCTCCCATTGTATGGGAACTTTAGGCATTGGTGGTTGGTGGAGGGTACAACATCCATGACTTCGATATAGGGGCAACCCAGTATAGCCTTGAATGTGGGATCCATGTCGAGGACATGGAATTCTATAGGGACTGACGCAGGGCCTAATTCTGCCTTCAGGATAATCATTCCCTGTGGTGGCCTTTTACTGTTGTCATAAGTTGTGACTGTGATCGAGGAAGGTCTTATCTGTTCCTCACCGACTCCACATAGCTGAACGGTGCTCATGGAGATCACATTTATGGATGCATCAGTGTCCACCAAACACGGGTGTATGGACACTCCATTGATTTTTATCGAAACACACAATGCATATTTTTGAGCTTCCTTGGGGGTAAGCTCGTGGTTGTGGAACACAATAGCCAGCTGTGTGTCTGTCGGCATCAGAACGGCCGAAATCTTCTCTACAGGGAGGTCCTCATTCACCATGACCTTTTGAAGATATTCCATTAAGGCTGTCTGATAGGATGTGGATCTCTGAAGCAGTTCAAGAATGGAGATCCGAGCAGGCGTCTTGTCCAAGTGTTTCAAAAAATCATACTGTGTTCCAGGAATAGATTTTTCTGGATGTTCTCCATTGTCCTTCTCTGACTGAGCCTGATCAGGGTTTTGACTATTCTAGGGGAAAACTCTGTGGAAAATCCTTCCACTCCGGAGCACCATTGCCTGCGGCTTTTGTACCTCTATGGGGGTAGCTGTGGGTTTTAACAGAGGTTTGAGGGGTAGCGGTGGAGGAATGGTTGATGAAGCCGGAGTAACGATGGGAGCAGGGATTCTGATGAGGGGTTTGTTCGGTGGAGGCATGGTGGAGGTAGAGGGGATATCATACGGGCTATGAAGGATAAGGGGTTTGGAAGGTGGAGGTGGAGGCAAAGTGGAAGTGGATAAGGCTTGAGGTGGGTAATGGTTTTGAGATGGATGGTGGGTGATGAGTGGTTTTGAAGGCATTGGTGGAGGTATTGTGGAGACATGCGGGGTCACGTATGGTTGACGGAGGGGTAGACGCAGTAGAGGGGGATGGCAAAATGGAGGAGTGAGAGAAGATGAGTGGGTGTGAGGGCATAGTGGAGGGTGTTGGCTGATAGGTCGCTGGTGAGTTAGTGGGAGGGATGCGAATGAGAGGGCGTGATGGCAATGAAAATGATGAAGGCGGTACTATAGGTTGTAATGCGGGTTGATGAGAGAGAGGTGCTACCTGGGCAAGGCGAGGGGGTTGCATGACGATAGGGTTGGCGGTAGAAAGAATAGAGGTACTTTCTGGGTGCCACACCTGCTCTCTCCTGACTTCCAGGAAGGAGGAGACGTGGTTGACCTGGTGATTGGGCTGTTGGTGCTCCGGCAATGGATTCTAGATTATGTCCATATTGGGATGTTGTTGTTGTGCCTGCTGAGGCTGTTGTTGTTGTTGTGGTTGTTGTTGTGGCTACTGTTGTAGTTGCTGGAACTGTGGCCTAGGAGGAGGTCTCCTGGCTTTGAGAGTGGCGACGTATCGCTCATTTCATCCCAGTCAATTCCGCCTTCATCATTCGTATCGTAGATGTAATCTTTAAACTGAAAGTAGTTCTCTACTGTGTGTCCTGGCTGCCTGTGATAGACACAGTATCTGGAGGTATCAACATTCGGGGGCCACGCAAGCCTTTCCCTGGGTAGGATGAGTGTGTTTGAGGCCATGAGGGCGCTGAAAATATCTGCCAAAGTTTCTGGCAATGGTGGGTAATAGGCTCTCTTGGGGCCAATCGGTCTCCTTTGTTGCTGTGGGGGGCCATAATTCCCTGGGGGTGGAACTTGGTGGTACTGAGGTGGCGGTTGTTGTTGCTGGGGTCGGGGTTATTGCTGGGGTTGAAGTGGTTGAGGCATATTGTTCTGGGGTTGATTGTTTTGGGGTGGAGGACGAGAGGGGAAAGGACCTTGTTTGAGGGGAAGTCGGGGCATTTGTTGAGGCATGGGGTTGAGTGCATAGTTGGCGTTGTTGACTGCACTCACCTGCTCATTTGTCACAACCACCCCTTCTGTCGCTCCACCAGTGCCTGTCTTTCTTACCACCTTGGGCTTCGGCGGCTCAAACATGTGCATAATGGGGAAGTCTTTTAACCGGGTCTGGATATATCGGGCCCTTTCATAGAGCTCTTCCATTGTGGTAAGCTTGTTCATGGCCAGGACGTGCCTGAACTGTGGGGTTGCATTGGACACAATCATTTTCACTTGTTCGGGCTCCGAGAGGGTATCTCTTATCCTTTCTGCCAGTGACCTCCATCTGTCGGCATAGCGGACAAAATCCTCGTCGGGCTTCATTTTCTCGGCCACTAGGTCGGTAATGGAAAGAGAGGGACCGACCCTATCCCGATACTTTTGCAAGAATCTTCTTTGCACCGTATCAAAGTTCTCGGCCTCGCCAGGCTCCAAAGAATAGAACCACTCTAGCGCAGGACCATCCAATGATCTCCGAAAGAGGTATGCCAGTGATCTCTAGTCATTTTGCCAATAGGAGGATTCATACATGAAGTCCTTGAGGTGAATAAAGGGGTTGCCAATGCCATTGTACCTGCGGTACGTAGGCATTTCGGAGGGAGGGAGATGGATCACCGGAAGGATTGGTAAAGCAACCTCCGGGGTGGATTTCACGTCCACCATTTTCTTTAAATTTTGAAATTGTTCGTCCATTCTATTGAACCTATTGAGGAGCGATTGGGCAAGCTCCTTGGGAGGTGAAGGTGCCACTGGGGAGGAAAATGTCTCCGGAGACTTGAAGGGGAAACCCCGAATGAGAGGGAGCTGCCGGACCGCCGGCAGTTGGCCCCGGCTGGAGCGGTATGTGGGGAACAACAGGGGTTTGAGATTGTGAAGGGAATTGGAATGAGGGTGGTTGTTGGCTCGCCTGCCCTTGAAGCGAGGGAGACTGGATGGCTTGCGCCAGTGAAAGAGATGGGATGGCCTGCACCGACTCTTGGAGGGGTGCGATGGCTGGAGTTGACTCCTGGGGGGCGGGAGAAACAGATTTCCCTTTCAGAATGGCCTGGAAGGCCCGGAGCTGCTCAGAGGTAAGCTCCGTGTTGGCGAGGACACCTAGCAAAGAAAAGATGTCCCGTGGTGGGGATGTGTCCCCTGTGGTAACTTGCACCTCACGTGAGGGCTCATAGGAAGAACCCGAGTCCATAGCATGGACTCGCGGCTCGACTGATTGACCACGGCCAGGGTGGTTCTCCTCAAAAGACTCGTGAGCCACGCTCAAAGTTCTTCCGGAACGTAAAAACATACACCAACAAGCAGATATCAGAAATTATCAAACAAGTGGATGCCTTTACGCCCTCTTTTTTATTTTAATTTTGATATTTTTTTTGTGTTTTTAACCAGATCTGAAGTTCACACAAAAATAGGGACCCTAGTTAGTTTTTGTTTCACCGCCGTGTCAACTAGGGTCTCTCGTCTCACCACGAATGGGTCGACTAACTCCGGGGAACTTCAATGGTACAACCAGCCCAGTGAGCGAAGAGGGAATCCTTCGCTGTCAGGGACTTACGGAGGTCCCGGTGGAGAAGATTCTAGTCCGTCGAGAGGAATTCCCGAACGGAGAGTCCTTCCTTCACCGAGAGAGGGTGATCCTTAGAAAAAAATAAAAAAAAAACTAGAAAAGGGGTGGATGCATGCAATGAAGTGCTGAACAGATATACAGAACATAAGAAAACAACAGATATAACAAAGATATAATCAACATCCAATGAATCACAAGGGACTAGGGGCGAAGTGCACGAGGTGCATGAGGGATAAGAACTGAAAGTGCTACTGTGAGTACAACTGGAGCGCGCGAGGGTGCAAAGGTGGAGGAGCACACGGCGGTGCTGAACTTGCAAGGGTAACTGAGGGAAAGCGAAAGTAGTCCCACCGTGATCGCCAATCTGTGAGCGACGTCACGCGGAATGCTGGAGGAGGCGAAGCGGAGCGCGGGGGCTCGTTTTGCTGCAACACAGAAAGAAGAGAGAAGAGGAGAGAGACCACCACGGGAGATTGCTCCGGCGGGGCTTGCGGGACAGATGCAATGTAATAAGATATGAGGATTAAACGGCCATAGCGGGAAATGACTCTCCGTGACCTCGGGGGATGGGAAAAGTGCAGAATTTAAGTGACAGAAATTTAAATGGCCATTGCGGGAAATGACTCGCCGTGGCCTCGAGAATATAACAGATATAAGAAGCACAGAATGTAAGTGACAGAAACTTAAACGGCCATTGCGGGAAATGACTCGCCGCGACCTCGAGAATATAACATATGTAAGAATAACACAGAATATTAATGACAGAAATTTAAACGGCCATTGCGGGAAATGACTCGCCGCGGCCTCGAGAATATAGCAGATACAAGAACAACACAGAATATAAGTGACGGAAATTTAAACAGCCATTGCGAGAAATGACTCTCCGCGGCCTCGAGAATATAGCAGATATAAGAACAGCACAGAATATAAATGACGGAAATTTAAACGGCCATTGCGGGAAATGACCCTCCGCGGCCTCGAGAATATGATGTGATCGCTAGGGGCCTGTAGACACGCCAAAATTGACGTTACTGTGAGTGCATCTCGTATTACCTTGTAATGCCCCAATTTGACCCTCCAATTAACTTTGTTTGAGTTATTTTCCCCAATTTTCTTGGATTTCTCCCTTTTTTCCCCTCTTCTTATTTTTCCCTATTTTTCTGGACTTTTTGGGCAGTTTTCTCTATTTTTTGAATTTCACGACTTGAAGTGGGGTGTGTTTTAATTAACGGCCTGGTCTGAGGCGCGTTTTGAAGAAAGGACGACTAGAGGCAAAGGCGTCAGTTTCTGGAATTTTTTGATTTCCAAAACAGAAAAATAAGAATTAACGACCCTCCTTGGGTCGTGTTTTTAAATAACGCCTCTCCCTCAGGCGTCTCTTCATCATTTTTAAATACAGAAAGTTTTTATTGCTAAAATTAAATCCGTGAATTAATGCCTTTGTCCCAGTCGTGATTTCAATTAACGCCTTGACCAAGGTCGTCAATTCTTGTTCAATTCCGAACTCCATCAGCACCCCTTCCCTTCCTCACTTACACTCTTTTTTCACTTGGGAAAGGGTTCCTATGACTTTCCAATGTTGAAGGGACACTTGCCTAAGGTTTATCTCTTCCAAATCCAACTAAAACATGTTTTCTTGTTTTCTCTTGGAATTAATTCCGAATTTCCCTTCATTTCCTCATTTAACCTCCTTTTCCACTTGGGAAAGAGTTCCTATAACTTTCCCAAGGTTGAAGGGACACTTGCCTAAGGTTTATCTCTTCCAAATCCCACTAAAACATGTTTTCCTAATTTCCCTTGGAATTAATTCCGAATTTCAACCCTATAAATAGAATCTCTCTCTCCCTTGTGAAAAATCATAAAGATCAATTCAAGAGGAGGTGCTGCCTGACCAAAGGCTCAAGGAGGAAGACTCCCATGCACCTAAAAGCTTCATCCATGGAGTTCTTCTTCCTCTATTGAAGATTTGAAGCCTCTACATCCATGGAGTTCTACATCATCTTCTTCCTCCATTGAAGATCTTCATCCTAGCTTGAAGCCAAATTGGAGAAAACCACTAAGCTTTCCCCTCCTATATCTTATTTTTGCTTTAGTTAATTGCATGCATCATATCATTTTTTCTTTTATTTCTTTATTGAGATCTTCCCCTATTGTGCACTCTAGCACATCTCCATAGTGCAACACTTGCACATCTCCCTATATTCTTCATCATACATCATCTTTTACCTACCCTTTTGCATACGGGTTTAAAGGCCAAACACCAATAAGGTGTGTTCATATCCATGCTTTCTATGTCCATATTTACATTTGGATTTGATGCTACACATCTTGGTTTCTAATCCATGTTTGTTTATTGGTGTTTGTTAATTTTGTAAGGGTAATCAATCAAGGAAAACTCTCTTCATCGGCTGGCCGATAGAAAAAGAAGGTGCACTCACAATCTCCCCCGCATTTAAGGTATTTATATCGCAATCCCTCCATTGATTATTTGTTATATCCTTTGAGGCCCTTGCGTCTCTGGCGATCACATTCCCCTTAGCATCCTCTCATGCTCCCCTTTTCTCCCTCTTTTCCCATTCTTCTATTCATTTTCTTTTTCCTTTTAATTGTTCTAAGTGGATTTCTTAGAATCTACAAATTGGTGATCACGGTGGGACACCTTTTATTTTTCTTTTGATTACCCTTTCCCCTTGGGCACCCACGTGTGCCATCTCCCCATTTGCACCCACGGTGTGTCTCCCTTTGTGCTCCACATAGCACTCTCCCTATGTGATTTGTCAGTTTGATAGGTTTTTAGAAATTCCATTTATCCATCTCTTTTTTTAAAAAAAAATAAAAAATGATGAGCATGCTATATCCCTTGTCATGTTTGATTGCCATGATTCTTATACTGAGATTGTGAGTGTTTTTCATTTCTGTCGGTATTTTCCACTGTTTGAGCCCTATGGCCGTTGAAGTATTGAAGTAATTAACGCCCCTCTCAGAGGCGTCTTTTATCAGTATAACGCCTCACATCAAGGCGTCTTTCACTTGAATAGCGCCTTACTGTAAGGCGTCATTTTTATTATCATTGTTTATTCGTGCTGATTACTGCCATTTGACGCCCCTACTCCCGGGCGTCCATTCTAGAGAAAGCGCTCACCCTAAGGCGCTATTTTACTCTGCTTGCACTTTTTACAGTGACTAGCGACTGACGCTCAAACGTGATTTATGGATGTAACAACCCTTCCCAGGTCGTCATTTATTTTTGTTCTGTGTTGTTATCTGCTTGATACTGTCTGCTGCGTTCATCCTTGCATTGGTTTGGGAGACCTCCTCTTCCCACACTTTTAGGAGTCACACCACCCTCTTGGTGAAGGAAGGACCCTCCATTGAGCACTCCGTCTCATTGGACCGGAAATTCCTAAACCAAGCCTCCATAAGTCCCCGCACCCGTGGATTCCCTCACGGACGCTGGGCAGGTTGTACCTTTGAAGTCCCGGGTTTAGTTGGCCTATGCATGGTGAGAGAGTGTTCCTAGTTGGCATCGGAGAAAACCACATTTGAAACTAGGTTCCCCCCTTGAGTGATCACATCAATTTGCATAAAATCAATTAATTTGCCAAGGTTCAAATAAAAGAAATCAAAGGTAACCCCATCCTAGCTTGTTTGCTATCTATGTGAGCTGTTTTGATTGCACATTGAATTGTTTGGGATACCTTGATAAGAAAGTCAACATGTTTAACTCAATTAATGGTCATGAGGGTGATCAGCCTAGCACATCTTATTCCCTTCAATTTCAACATATTCATCACAACTCTCACCATAATCTTTTAAAGGGACCACGCCCTCATCTTCACGGTTTTGCCCCACCCATGGGCAAAATCCAATCCCATGGTCCCTTGCCTCAATCGCGAGCCACTACTCCTACGGGACCGTGTCCTCCTGAAGACGAGAAGGTCTCCCAGATCTTGCATGCATTAGATCATATCACCCCTCAACAAATCCAAGCCCTTAAGGCCGTTGTTGAGGGTGCACCTCATTCCCCTCATCCTCCTTCCAATCCTACGCGGGTGGCCCATCACCCACTTCCCTCTTCTATTCACATTCCTACCCGGGTAGCCCATCACCCATCTCCTCCTATTCACACTTCTCCTCGGGTGGTCCAATACCCGCCTCCTTCGTCCACACCTACCCCTATTCAGGTGGCCCGTCACCAGCCTCCTTTTATTCCTCCTCTACCACGGCCCCAAGGCCCATTTATTCCTTGCAACCCGGCCCATCCGGGTTCTTCTATGGGTCATCCCATTAATCCCCTTCCACGGCCTTTTTGTGCGGCCCCTCCTTCAAGGCCCTGCCGACCCTCTGTTGCTCAAGTCACACCCCTCCAACAAACTCTTCTCAACAAAGTCACTTTGTTGGAGGAACAATTAAAGAGGGTTACGAGCCCACGACCCGCTCCTCCTACTCCAGTCAATCCCATTTATGCGGCTCTAAATGACATTACAAAGATGGAGAAAGATTGGAAGGATAGGAGAGACGGCTACGGCGTCGACAGTTCAAGCAAGCAAGAGCCGACATATTTCAACGTTCAAGTGGACGCTGTCCATCCTCCACTCATTCACCCCGTTCATTCATATGGCCCTCCGCCTCCGCCTACGCATTCACACTTGCATTCACCACATCATCTGCAATACCATTACATTCCACCACCTACTAATACATCTCCACCATGGCATCCACTTGAACTCGATAATGAAGAACCGGCAATTGAAGAATTCAAGACGGCACATGATGATGAAGCTCTGCAGGCATCCCTTCCTAGTTTTCTTCGTTTTCCTCTCCCTCCGCTACCACTGGATGAACCCCCTGCTCAAGATGATGCCATCGTCCTTAATATAACCCCCGCTTCTAAGACTTATTGGTGTTATGACGAGGGATCAATACTCCAATCACCCATGTCGGCGCACCAAGACATGTCTCCTACCCCAGACACCACTCGCCCCATCCGGCGTTTCCTCCGGACCAAACCTGATACTTTTACACCTCCTGCTATACCATCAGCCTCCACAGCACCGGCCTCCGCTAAACCTCCACCTGCTATACCATTAGCCTCCACTTCATCAGCTAACCTCCTATTACCGCCACCTCGGCCCTCCATTATACCTTTAACCCATGACCTAGCCACTCCTATTCCACTACTTAACCCTTCACCCTTACCCGTGGCTAATCCTGAGCAGGATTCACCCCTTTTTGCACTCGAGCCAACCCCGACTGCTTCCGAGCAAAGGGAGAAGCTCGACGTGTTTGAACCACCATTTCCACTCACCCTTTCTCCAACACCTTCCATTATACCTCCACCATCTATGGAACCTTCCGCCTCCGCTTCACCCCCCTTTACTACTCGGAACGGGTGTCCTTCTGTAAGTACTTGTGATGAAGATGATCAAGAGCCGGAAAAGAAAGATTTGGCCGCGGCCATGATGTTCAAGATGCAAGAACTTATTTGTCGAATGCCAATCCGGGTTGTTGTGCCAAGAATGGTCGAAGAGGCCAAGCCCCCACCGCTGCTCGCCAGAAGAGAATGCCAAGCGTTGATGCCGTATAAGTCTATGTCCAAGGGCCAGACAGGGCACCCCTTGTTCCGATCCTTCAATCTGGAACCTTCTATTTCATACAAGGGGCGAACGCCCGCTTTGTTCAACACTTTTCAAACACCACAATCCTTGGATATGACAATGCTTCACGCTCTAATTTTCCAATTCTCTCACATTGTCACTCTTCACCCTCCAAGGGAGTTGGCAGTGATTGTTAAAGCTTCATCACAGACTTTGATTTTATCCGGTTGTACACTTTTGCTGCCGTGGAGGGGTAGACATGCTTCCACTAAGGGACCTTCCACCTTCTATTCAACTTCACCCACATTCACATCTATCATCGATTTTTCATGGGCCACTCCATAGGCGAAGAGGAGGATCTCATCCTCTCATCCCTCGTATTCTTCACATTCTTTGCATTTCATGCATTCATTGCATATGTTGCATTGCATCAGCATACATTTGCACTTCTTCTTTCCCTGGTTTCCGGACCCGTATCTTCCCCACCTTCCGGAACCTCTGGATCTTCCGCATTTCCCATCTTATTCATCTTCATCCTCAGGATCTGCGGGTCCCCTTACACTGCCCGGGCATTGCACCCTCTCCAATCTTTCCTCAGGGCATCGCGCCCCTTTCCAACCATTGCATTCGGACTCCCGGAATTTCTCTCCCGTCCTCCCTGGGCATCGCGTCCCATGGTATCTTCCTCCTCCGGAACCTCCGGATCTCGCTCTTTGGGCATCGCGCCCCTGCACACCCTCAAGTCCGGATCTTCTGGGCTTCTTACTGATTCTCCCTGGGCATCGTGCCCCTTTCCGTCTTCTTCCTCCGGAACCTCCAGACTTTCTCCCAGGGCATCGCGCCCTTTTCTATCTTCTTCCCCCGGAACCTCCAGATCCTTCACCCCTCTCTCAATCCCTTGGGCATGACGCCCCTTTCCATTTTCTACCCCCGGAACTTCCGGACCTTCCATCTTTCCTCCAATTCATCCTCTTGCTTCTCCGGGACATCATGTCCTTCATTCTTTTCTTACTTTTCTATCATCTTTTTCCATTCCGAGGGCAACGCGTCCCTCGATATTTCCCTCCGGAACCTCCGGACCCTCTTGATCCTTTTCATCCACTCTTCCCTGGGCACCGTGTCCTTCGATATCTTATCCCTCCGGAGCCTCCGGATGATTCCTTCTATCACGATTCTCCTCCTTTACTCCCAGACCCTCCAGATCCGCCTCTTTCCATCTATCAATTTCTTCTTCTGATTCCCCCTAATCCTGGGTCCGACCCAACTTCTTCCACATCCACTGCCTTGGACATCTGCCCATTCTCTCACTGCTTTCGAGGCTTTAGTCCTCACTCCTCCTTCTAATTCTCCGCTTCTTCTGTAGACCTTTCATGTGATCAGGGTCTCCACACCTTAGTGAGGGAGTTCTAGCCCTCGCCTCTCTTCCTTTTTTCCTTATTCGTCTGAGTCTGGTCTTGGCACCACTCCTTCTTGTTAAGCCACTTTCAAACCCTTTGCTTCCAATCCTTTTGACTACCAAAGAGGACTATCCCACGATGATCAACCTCGCCTCTGACAGCTGCTTCTACAAAGGTTACAAGGTAATATATTGGCGTAAGTACGCATTATTATGATATCATTATCTCACGCATGATTTTCAAAGTGAAGTGCTTCTTAACATGATTAAGAGTGATATTTTAAGCCTTTATCCTAGGAATTTATCTGTATTGAATTTCATCTTTAAAAAAAAAACTGAAAGAGTCTTTATGCTTGCTCTGTAGCACCTTTGGTTAATAAAAAACCCCACGCTGGGAATTCAACGTTCTCTCCCTGCTTGTTAAGAGTAACCTTCAGCTGGGCATTCCACACACTTCACGGCGTCCTTAGCCAGCTCCTTTGGTTAAAACACCGTTGCTACTTTGGCCATGCCATGAGAATTCCTGAAAGTCTTTTTCTCTTCTTTACTCGGCCGAATGCAGGGGCAAGAGGTCGACGGGTGAGATGACCCACCCAGGGTAATCCCCAATACGAGAGGAGTCTTAAATAGGGGCAGTCTTGACCCAAAATCAATATGAGTTTTCATGATATACATCTCGCCAAAAGGGCTATTATGAAAATCAAGTCAAAATTTCGATAAAAGCAAAATTGTGAATTATGGCATGTCAAGAGTGGCAAAGTCCCCGCAGGGAAAACTCTGGTCGTATGCATGTCAAGGGTCTAAAAATCAAAGGCACAAAGCCCCGGCACAACAGACTACCTCTTTGAGGGGAAACACCTTGGAAGGAATTCAAGTCCCGACATCTCCCATCCTGCATAAAGCTTATCCTCAATTATTCTTCTCTTCTCCCTCTAAGATCGAATGTTTCTCGGGTATGGCCTTGGTAGGAGCACCGTTAATCAAGGGCAGTCAGTTATAGGGCGCCACCCTTCAATGCACGCTCGGCTTTGGGTAATTTTAGCAAAAGGGGAAGGAACAAGGACCCCTAGCCAGTAGTTCAAAAATACCATTTGATGCTGCATTAACAATGTCTAAACCAAAAAAATAAAAAAAATCAAAAGAAAAAAAACAAAAAAAAACTTGAATATTTCCTAAGTCAAAATCCAAAAAAATTTGAATATTTTCTAAGCCAAAATCCAAAAAAAATTGAATATTTCATGATCAAAATCCAACAAAAAATGAATATTTTCAAAATTCATAATAAAAATTCAAATATTTTTCAAAATCCACATAAAAATTCAAATATTTTCAAAACTCATAAAAATTTACATATTTCAAAATCCAAAAAATTGTATTGTATTTTTCTGATGGTGCTTTTGCAGGAACGACAACTTTGCAAGGACCAAGAGCACGGGATGAGTCCTCTCCATTCATTGCCATCTATCTCTTGATTCTTCCCATGTTCACAATTGATCACATCTTCATAATTTGCTACGCATTACTCCGATTATTCATCTCTAATTTTTTTTTATCAAATCTTGCTGATCACTCCGCCGATGGGCATTATCAGATCTTGATCATTCAACTCCAAATCTTGATTAGCCAAGTTGTCATCCTCATGACAAACGACAAACAATGATGCTATGCTATCTATGCTTTAATGATGCTATCTATGTTATTCATGTCTTTCACGCTGTGCACACTTGAATGCTATTCATGATATGATACATACCTGCTATTGATGCTTTGATTCATGCTATGCTCGCTATGCTTAAATGCCTTATTCATTGCTTGTTATCTTTTATATCTTGGCTGATGAATCTTTGAGCGCAGGAAGAAGCTCTTGGTCCCACCGACTAGGCATCATCATCCAAGCCCCACGGTGCTTGCACCTCATTTCTCAGTTCCCCCATGCTCATTGCTATCACCATCCCCCCTGTATGCATTCTACTATATGTTACATACGCTACTAGATTATATCAAGGACCTTGTGACTTTGGTAAATCTGGGATTTGAGTTCCCCTTCATCAAAAATAATGATGATTCCAGAGGAGTCTTAGTCACACGGATAGGCCGTTGAGCCGTCCAAGACTGGGGACGATGGTTCCCTTTTACGAGTTGATGCGTGGATAAACGGGCTTCGGCTTAGTATTGGCTCGCAGAATGGGTTTCTTGACCCAGTCTTGGCAGTTTAACAATATTATCCTTGATTATCTTATATTTTCATTTGTTTTAATTTTTTCTTTTAAACCCAGCATGCATTCATATAGGAGTTTGAAATAATTTTTAGAAAATCATTCTGATAAGCTGATTTGGAGAGTCAAATTGATCTTAATCTTTCCAGATATGAGATATTCATTGCTGATGGAATCCTCAGTTCGTTTTGTCACTGTTTTGGGTCATTTTCTCGAAAGCTCCTTATTTGGATTTCTATCATCTTATCTCAATCCTTTTACTTTGATCCACCTTGGCTGCAGCACGTCCACATTGGCTGGTAACCGCTCCCCAATGGTGAAACCTACAGGTTTGTGACCTGGGGTACTTCCACCGCGCTGGAAGTTGATCATTCTCCTTCGTGCCCGCGTGCACACTCCTCCTCTTATCCAAACATCGTTGATTTCATTGAATTTCTCGGGATTGCTTCATCTTGAGCTTTTGATTTCATTCTCATCAAGTGATGTTGATTACGTGTCTCATCACACCTTGGCATCTACTTTTCAGTTTGCTCTGCTCCCTTGCAAAGCAGACGCCAAGGCGGGGCAGCTGTAGACACGCCAAAATTGAAGTTACTGTGAGTGCATCTCGTATTAGCTTGTAATGCCCCAATTTGACCCTCCAATTAACTTTGTTTGAGTTATTTTTCTCAATTTTCTTAGATTTCTCACTTTTTTCCCCTCTTCTTATTTTTCCCTATTTTTCTGGATTTTTTAGGCAGTTTTCTCTATTTTTTGGATTTCACGACTTGAAGTGGGGCGTGTTTTAATTAACGGCCTGGTCTGAGGCGCGTTTTGAAGAAAGGACGACTAGAGGCAAAGGCGTCAGTTTCTGGAATTTTCTGGTTTCCAAAATAGAAAAATAAGAATTAACGACCCTCCTTGGGTCGTGTTTTTAAATAACGCCTCTCCCTCAGGCGTCTCTTCATCATTTTTAAATACAGAAAGTTTTTATTGCTAAAATTAAATCCGTGAATCAACGCCTTTGTCCCAGTCGTGATTTCAATTAACGCCTTGACCAAGGTCCTCAATTCTTGTTCAATTCCGAACTCCATCAGCACCCCTTCCCTTCCTCACTTACACTCCTTTTCCACTTGGGAAAGGGTTCCTATGACTTTCCAATGTTGAAGGACACTTGCCTAAGGTTTATCTCTTCCAAATCCAACTAAAACATGTTTTCTTGTTTTCTCTTGGAATTAATTCCGAATTTCCATTCCTTTCTTCATTTAACCTCCTTTTCCACTTGGGAAAGAGTTCCTATGACTTTCCCAAGGTTGAAGGGACACTTGCCTAAGGTTTATCTCTTCCAAATCTCACTAAAACATATTTTCCTAATTTTTCTTGGAATTAATTCCGAATTTCAACCCTATAAATAGAATCTCTCTCTCCCTTGTGAAAAATCATAAAGATCAATTCAAGAGGAGGTGCTGCCGGACCAAAGGCTCAAGGAGGAAGACTCCCATGCACCTAAAAGCTTCATCCATGGAGTTCTTCTTCCTCTATTGAAGATTTGAAGCCTCTACATCCATGGAGTTCTATATCATCTTCTTCCTCCATTGAAGATCTTCATCCTAGCTTGAAGCCAAATTGGAGAAAACCACTAAGCTTTCCCCTCTTATATCTTATTTTTGCTTTAGTTAATTGCATGCATCATATCATTTTTCTTTTATTTCTTTATTGAGATCTTCCCCTATTGTGCACTCTAGCACATCTCCATAGTGCAACACTTGCACATCTCCCTCTATTCTTCATCATACATCATCTTTTACCTACCCTTTTGCATACGGGTTTAAAGGCCAAACACCAATAAGGTGTGTTCATATCCATACTTTCTATGTCCATATTTACATTTGGATTTGATGCTACACATCTTGGTTTATAATTCATGTTTGTTTATTGGTGTTTGTTAATTTTGCAAGGGTAATCAATCAAGGAAAACTCTCTTCATCGGCCGGCCGATAGAAAGAGAAGTGCATTCACAATCTCCCCCGCATTTAAGGTATTTATATCGCGATCCCTCCATTGATTATTTGTTATATCCTTTGAGGCCCTCGCGTCTCTGGCGATCACATTCCCCATAGCATCCTCTCATGCTCCCCTTTTCTCCCTCTTTTCCCATTCTTCTATTCATTTTCTTTTTCCTTTTAATTGTTCTAAGTGGATTTCTTAGAATCTACAGGGCCGGAGACCCCAAAATAAAGAAAGTGATCGTGCCTACCTCAAAAGCGGGAGATGACGGGTTGCTTCTTCCTCTCCCTTCGGCCGGCCGATGGAGAGGGCTTTCCTTGGTTACCCATGCAAAAGAAGAAACAGACAAATAACAGGTGGATCAGAAAAGATGGCAGTGTAGTATTAGTCTCTTGATGAAGAATAATGAAATCGTGGCAAGACACACACCTGGTTGGTGTTGTTTTTAAACCCCTCTCGGACACGAGTAGGAGGAAAATGCTATGATGAATGGGGGATCGTGCAAACGTGCATAAAAATGGATCTTCCTTATGAAAGGAGATGACGGATGACGGGATGATGCATGTGACAGAAATGACAAAAGAGAAGGGGAGAGAATGGCTTATTGAAGGTGCCGATGGCGGGATCCGGTGGAGCTTCGGCAGCGTGGGGACGACGTAGAAGCAGAACGGATGGAGCTAGCCTTCCTCTCGCGAGCGCGGGCACCCGAGAAGCCGGCAGAACCTCCCCCTGTAAAAGACCCACGGGTTAGAAATGGGATCTGACAGAGTCTCTCCTTCCTCTGTCGGATCTGAAGCCCCTTCCCTTCGAGGGAGTGGGTCCTCTATTTATAGAAGGAAAGCTGATTGGGGCGTCCAGGCTCTTGGACGCCTCACTGTTGAGGCGTCCAGGAGAACGGACGCCTCAATAAATATTTTTTTTATATTTTTTATTTTTTATCTGAATATATTCATTGAGGCGTCCAGGCTCTTGGACGCCTCAATGATGAGGCGTCCGGGGCCCTGGACGCGCCCATTTTCGCCCACCGAATCACCGCCGAAAGCCGTAGTCAGTGGGTAAAGCGAGTGGTTTCAAGGTGCACCCGTGACTCACGAGTGGGCGCGTCCAACTGATAGGACGTCGTTAAGTTTTGGATTTTTGCACAACGTCAAATTGGATGGCGGATTGGGCTTGTCCGGATCTGGATCATTGGGGCGTCCAGGCCCTGGACGCCTCAAGCATTATATATATATATTATTATTATTATTATTATTATTATTATTATTATTTATTGATTGAGGCGTCCAGGCAAGTTGACGCCTCAAATAACTCCTGCTGGACTCGTCCTGACAGGTCGTCGGCATCAAACCGTCAGCCGTCTTCGAGTTCGGATTTTTTTGGTACGTCCGGTTGGTAGCGACGTCGTCCGCATGCCGTGTGATTTCCTGAGTGAGGGGGTTTTTCTCAGATTCCGAAGAAGTGCCACACTCTCGGAAGAAGACCAAAGAAAAGGAAGCACTCTAGCGATTCGAAATGCGAAAGCCACTGCGGGGCGTCATATTGTAATATGAGATTTACTCAAGACGATATCAGAAATAGCGTGTCTACACGGATGAACAGTAAATGTGAAAGACAGACCTTTAAAAATTGGAAGTTAACGCGAAAATGAAACAGAAATAGAGGAATACAAAGAATAAGAAATTGTAGAGCATTTAAAAACGGAGAACTTTCATGAAGAGAGGAAGTCGAAATGAGGATCAGAAAGGGGTGAAAAACGGCGGCCTAGGGTTAGGAGATGTGAGTCTCTAGCAAAAAGGCAAGCAAAAGATCATTTTCTCTCCATAGAATGGGGTATTTATAGGCAAAAATGGACCAATGGAGAGCTAGGATTGATTTAGAGGAGATGAGTGGCTAGAATAGAGGGAGAAAATGAGGTGATGGAAGGGAGAGAGAGGAGGTGGGTGCCCCCTTCTCTCTTTCCTAATCGGGTAGAGATTCTCCCCCAATCTCTTCCTTAATTCTCTCCTTGATCTCCTCCTTCATTTCCTCCTTGATTTTCTCTATTTCAAACCTTGAATTTTCTTCTCTCTCCAAAAAAATAGGTGGCCGCTTCACATTTGACTTGGTCAACATGGAGAGACAATGAGGGGGGTGCCCTAGGGTTTCCCTCCCTCGTTTTCGGACCGTTTTGCCCCCAGCATGTATTGCAATTTCCTTCAGTGTCCTGTACACACAAAATTCTAATTTATTCCATAAAAATCATCATAATATGCACATAAATCACAAACACCCATGATTATGCAATGGAGAATTAATGTTCATGGCCCTCAACTTCAATTCATCAGATTAATCAATTTGTGTGAAAGAACCAATTTACATGCGAAGTTGAGATTAACTATGAAATATGTATAATAACCTAATTATATGCACATAAAATGGTGTGTATGCAATGAATTATCATAGAAAATGGACACTTATCAGGGCTGCAACTCCCTAGAGGGGTGGGGGGGTGGTCGCCTGAGCCGGAGGGGCAGCATAGGGAGAGGGGGCAGATTGCCGGAGGGGGACATGGGGTAGGGAGGAGTTTGGTGGGGGGGTGCAGATCGCCGGAGGGAAGGAGGGGGCAAGGTGGGGGGTCTTCTCTCTCTCTCTCAAGGGCATTTTTGGTTCTTCATACATTCAAACGATTTCCTTGGCATATCCTCAGAATATTCGACTTTCGTTGACGGCTTGGAACCGGATGGTATAACTTCAACAATACGGTGTATATTAGAGATATTCTTGATAATATGATAAAAATAAGGGGATAAATGTAAGTATGGTGTTTTATAGGGGTTTATATGTAAAAATCTTTTTTTTTTAAACAACGGGTAGGAGGGCAACCCAGGACCTCCCCCAAAGGGGGGATATGGTGAGACCACCGTGACCAACTATGGGCTCAAATATTAATCTTGTTTTAAGTCATGAATATTAAGAATCTTGAAAGGCCACCTCTAAGAAACGAGAATACAGTGTTGGAATCATCTTTAGACAAGTTAATCAGTGTAGAGTGGAGGCTTGGGAACCCAACAAGATGATGAAACCGCATCTTGACATTCAAACTTGGTCCACCATCTGCAAGAAGTCCGACTGAGTGAGACCAACAGCCATTGTCATCCCTCATGGGCAGTCCATTTGATTGCCCCACTTGAGTATCCTACAGTTTGTAGATCACTTGTATACACTTATTGGAGAATGAATAGAGACCCCTATAAATACCTTCGTTCAACTTTCAGGTCACTAGAGGTTGGAAAAAAATACGAGTACTCCCCATGTAGCTAAGTCTACTTCATTTGGATATTGCATATAGAAACTAGCATGTTCTAAAGATCTTTTTTTTCTTTTTTTTGAAACAAAGGTTGTAAAGACTGAGCTTGGGAATTATATGTACGTGAGGTTGGGGGGGGACTTCTTTTTAATACAGAAAGGATCAAATTCTGGGATGGCCAAATAGAATACTGTTAGTCTCTTCTGAGTTCAAAGAACCATGGGTCAGAAGGCAAGGAAGGAGGCATGAAGATATTTCATTCATGGTGCTACTGCTAGAGAATCGTCCTCTTGGATAAGGACGGGTATAAACAAAATAGGAGGTCCACTCTTCTTGTCTTAAGACTTTTATATTACCTAATAATTCAATATGGTATCAGAATTTATGGTTGTGGCTATTGAGCTGCACATTTTGCAGTTGTCATTGTTTAAGTGACAGAGTCCAAACTGAGCCATCCATGAGGGACATATTAGAAAACATCATATTATTCACCATCTTAAATTTCTGAATTGAACTTCCTCATCATCATTAGAATTGCATGGGAAACTAAACTGAACTTTGGTACTCTCTTTTTTGGTGATATCAAACTTTAAGTTCCACCTTTCTTACTATTAGATCTTTAGATTGGATGGTTACTGAGGAGAGTAGTATGTCATGTCCCTTTGGGTGTGGCAATGCAGCATCTCTCGTTATCTTTTGACTGTGATGCTCAAAAGAGGCCAAGATATACTGAGAGAGGGAGACGCCCTAATTGCGAAAGCTTAGGGTGGAAAGCTCAGATGAGGTACTGCATCAACCTCATCTAGAATTGCGGTAGCTAGCTGCCCTAAAAGAGAAGCACACTGGAAAATCCTTCTATCTCTATAAGTCCTTCCTAATACAACTGCTTTTCAACTATATGGAGCACCTCAGGAGTCAGTTTATTTAGTGAGGTTTTTCACGCTAATGTTTGGGGATTGAATATAAAGAGTGTGGAATCCCTGAGTCGAACCTTCTAAACTTATGCAGACAATACTTTTTTGGTTAAGATAATCTAGTATGGAAGATGTGGAATGGGTCTGCAGACATATTCCATAGTTCTATGGGGAAGACTTGTTAGTTGAGCATGGAAGACCAAATGCAGTACCATCTGAATATCAAGTGGTTCATGTAGATATGTGGTTCAAAATTTATGACATACCAAAAGAATTCTTTATTCCTGAGACTGTCTACACTATGGCTTCTCAAATCGGATCCCTTTATGATCCCCCTCTAAGAGAGTGGCATCATGGAGCGCCTTTGCTCGCATAAAGGTTAGATTCAGGGTGGACACTCCATTAAAAACTAAAGTGAAAGCAAACTTACCAGACAACTACTAGAGTTTTTGAGGTGGCATATGAAAGATTGAAAAAAAATCTGTCATTATTGTGGGCACTTGGATCACATTCAACAAAATTGTAGTGAACTGACAACCTTCAAGGAGAATGTGAAAAAATATTTTTTGTCAGAGATCAATGAAAATCTTGAAACTTTGATTAGATATAATTTTGGATAATTGCTTTAAGCAGTAAGCACCCCACCAAGTTCAAGGAAAGAAAACTCACTCAGACAATAATAGGCAGTTCAAATAACATCAAGTCTTCGAAAAGTGACTCTGACAGACTTCGATCACTTATTGAGACCACCTCAAAGCTAGCCTATTGTAGATAACTGATGCTAACAATCACTCCACATAACATGGAGATTGGAGGAATGAAGTTTGATTATTGGGCCAACATACAAGGGGCCCCTTCAACTTTTCCTTCCTCGAATCCCACGAGGTATAAGGGAACTATCTCTCCACAGTTCTTCCAGTTCACCATATTCCCAGGCCCAATCAATGACTTGCTCGATCCTTCCACCCTTTCCACTATAAAAGTTCCCCTACATCCAAGGCCACACCCTAACATATCCCCCAACCCTGGACCAAGTCCTCTAATACATGAACAACATAGAACCTGGCTTATCTTTCGCAACCATCCCATCACTGGCTCCTCCCCCACCAAAAATCCCAGACACCCTAGTTCTTCCTAAAAGAAAGGATTCAATAAACCCACTATCACCTTCCCCCATAGATAAGAAGCAAAAAAGCATTTCCATGAACCAAACTATGGGGATACAGGGCCCAATAGGAATCTTCAATGGGGAATACCTTTACAAACCACTATTCAATAATATTGGTTTACCAAGGCCATCGCGGTTGACTTTAAATTGCCGCACAGTCAAAAATGAAGATTTTGTCATGGAACCACAGATCTATGAATGGGGCCTTGGCACTTTCCACTTTAAACCTGCTTGCCCCTTCAATATCTTCATCCATAACCTTTTTGTCTGAAAGCAAAGTCTGTAGAGTTCTTCCAAAAATAGAGCATTTCAAATTATTATTTTGTGAAAGCTGAAGGAATAGTAGGGGTCTCTGGCTCTGATGGAAAGACGGCGTTGCTATGCAATCTATCTCAACCTCAAGCAACCACATAGCATGTGTGGTGCAAAACCAGCCTGAACAGCAACAATAGCTACTGTTATGTGTATATGCACCTCCAACTTTGAGTCCAAGGAACTAATTTTGGAAGGAAATGTAATGTAATATGTGTATGTGGTGTGTGTGTTGGCTTACAGGTGTTTACAAATCTTTGTATGACCAAGACATTATATTAAGAGATCAGGAGTCCCCCCTCTGGGACATCCTATATTCTCCTTCCTCTCCTCCTTCTTCTTCTTCTCCTTATTCTTCTTCAACTTGGTATTAGAGCCAAGATCAAGAGTTTGCCCACGCTCACCCAGGCGCACCCAGATGGATGCATCGCCCCTTTGCCCAGGCGTGCCCAGCCGGGTGAGTCACCCCCGTCGAGGTATCTATGTAAACCTCTCTCTCTCTCTCTCTCTCTCTCTCTCTCTCTCTCTCTCTCTCTTATTTGTAGAAGTATCCCCTCGTCGAGGTATCTCCAGGGTTGTGTGTGTGCAATAAGCTATCATCTGAGGTGAGTAAGATGAGGGGTGCGGCCGGGTACATGTGCGCGGTTCTGCGGCAGTGCCATACTCGCGGCCCTTGTGCGAGACTTCCCCAGCCGGCATCTTTGTTGACGTCGTACCATTTGTTATGAAGATGTGTGGATGCTTGTGGGGGGTTTATTGGCAAAGATTGTTTGTTGATGTTTGAGATGTAGTTGTGTGGTGCGGTCTCCTTGGGTGGTTGTGTCCTATAGGGATGGCCGACCCGGTTACTATGTAGGACCTTGACGGTTTGATTGGGCGCCTTATCTCAGCACAGATAACCGCTGTACAATCTACCACTACTACAGGCAGTTCAACTCGTGAGATTGCTTCCCTTAATGCCTTGCAAGTGGCAGTCAAGCTTGATGGACCGGTGACATATTTGACTTGGGCGAGGAGTACTCATCTACTTGTGCAAGGACGGGGTTTGGAAGGATATCTAACTGGTGTGGTGAAAAAGTCAACTAGTGATTCATCCGGTGTGGCACAATGGAAGATGGAGAACTCGATTGTGTTGACATTTCTGCTTAATACGATGGTGCCCAATGTTGCCAAGAGTGTTCAGTTATTGGAGACCGCACATGAGGTGTGGGAGGCAGTGGCCCAAATGTTTTCATAGAAACTTAATTCTGCTAAGGTTTTTGAGATTCAGTCCCAATTGTGAGAACTTCGTCAGGGAGACTTGTCTGTGATAGAGTATGCCACAGAATTGAAGCGTCTTTGGTATGAGGCTGATCATTATAGAACCTATGCTCCTTCTTGCTCTGTTGATGTTGAGGGTTTCTAGAAATATGATGAACATGAATGGGTTTAAGACTTCCTTTATGGTTTGAATTCGGAGTTTGAGTCCGTTCATGTTCAGTTATTGGCTTGAGATGTTCTTCCTAGCTTGGGACATACATTCTCTACTATCCTAAGCGAGGAAACCCGATGGCAAGTCACCTCAGCAGCAGGTGCTCCAGTGTCATTAGCCCTTATTGTGCAGCCTCAGACGCAGCCATTAGGAGAGAGAATATGCCACCACTACAAGAAGTCTGGGAACATCAAGACCTATTACTGGGAGCTTCATGGTCGTCCTTTGCAGTCTGGCCATCGTGGTCATGGTCGTGGTCATGGTGATAGTGGTGGGCATCGTGGTGGTGTCTGGACTGGAGGCCGTGGTTGGGTTAGTCAACTGGGACAGGCTCATCTTTCTGAGGAGACTGAGGACAACATACCTAATATGTCTATCGAGGAGTATTAGACTCTGCGATGGTTGATGGAAAAGTATAAAGCATCTTATGGCACTACCTCTTCTATGATGGAGACACCTAGCCAACCCGAGAGGTATTTATATATTAGACTCATCTCACTTTGCCCAGTCAGGTATTACGTCCAGTATAGAATGTTTTTTTTTTAATAAACCCTGCCTGGGGTTGAATGGGAGAATGCACCCTTTGCCTTAGGTAAAGAGAATAGCCATTCCACCATTCAAACCTAAGAGGTAAATTTTATTGATAATGGAGAAGAAAATAATTACATCAATCAGATGCTAGGCATTCCTAGCTTGTCCAGTCGAGCAGTACCTTTGACAATCTTAGGAAGCTCATGAGAAGCAAAGAAAGAATTACACTTTGTACTACAGGCAAGAGATGCCAGTGAATCAGCAACCGTGTTGGCTTCTCTGAATATGTGAGAGAATTTGTCTGCAGAGTTGGATATTTTCCAAATATTTCTTACATAAGGGAGAATGATCCAAGGACATGTTGTTGTCTTAGAGATTGTCTGAATTAACACCTTGGAGTCACACTCAATAATGGCAGGCTGGTCCAAAATTGTTTGAAGATAAAGAAGACCATCTTGTAGTGCCCTTGCTTCAGCAATGAGGCTATTAGAGTGACCATAGTAATGTGAGAAGGCAAGAAGAACATTTCCTGCATGGTCTCGAATAACTCCACCACCGCCCGATATACCATTAGATTTGCATGCACCATCAATATTTAGTTTGATAAAGGGCCATGGAGGATTTAACCACTTTATGATCTTTAGGCGAGGACAATCTCTAGCATCAGCTTGGACTTCAAAGTCAGCCAAAACATTGCGCTTCTTGTGCGATTTTTCCTTGAGTCCTGAATGGGCTATAATTTCCTTCGCTTGGGCAGTGATTTTAAAGAGGATAGACTGTTTTGAAATTTTCCTCCCTTCAAATTTAGCAGAGTTCCTGGAGGTCTATAGCTCCCACAGTCCATAGCTAACAGTAGCAAGAGTGAAGCAATCCAGCTTGGATTGTCTGCTGATGGACTGAATTGTGTTGAGTATAAGGTCTTTGGCAGTTCTACCATGGATTTCCAAATCTTTGGAGTGGAGGGACGACCAGATAAATGAAGCAATTTCACTGGAAATAAAAATATGGTTGGCGGTTTCCTCAGAGGGAGGATTGCAACAGTGACATTTAGAACAAGTGGGAATACCAATGGCTTTGATTCGGTCATCAGTTGGAAGACATTGGTGAATGGTTTTCCAAAGATGGATTGATAACTTAGAAGGCAGCCAGCTAAACCATAAATTATTCCAATTGGTGACATGCTGCTGATCTTGAACAGTGAAGGCCTTTTTACAGACAGAGGAAACAGAACAGTCCCCAGTGGACGATAAACTCCAAACAGCTTGATCTCTGTCATGTGAGAGATTAATGATCTGAACAGTAGACATGATATCCTTTGGTAGAGATCTGTTAAGTAAGTTATAGAGATTAGTACTATGCTGGGTATAGAACTCATTGACTGACAGTTTGGAATTTTGAATCAGGTCTGCAGTAACAAATGAAGCCATAGTTTGGTTGCCCAGCCATTTATCATTCCAGAAATTGGTATTTAAGCCATCACCCAAAATTGTTATCTTGTGTTTGATGATGAGATCTTTAGCATGTAGCCAAGACTTCCGAGTAATACCTTTCATGTTTTTGAACTGAACTTCAGAGATGTGACTACCTTGAATATATTTAGCTCTAAAGTAGCTTGCCCACAGAGAATCAACATGAATAGCTCTCCATAACATTTTGACCCTCAAGGCTATCTCCATATGTCGAAGGGACATGACACCCAGTCCACCCTGATCTATAGGTTTGCAGATAGAGGCCCATCCCTTCCAATGCCTCTTATTGCCAAATGTGGAAGAACCCCAGAAGAAATTGGCAAAGCTTTTTTCCAGGGCATTGTATGTGCCCACATGAAGAGAGGAAGATGCCAAATAATAGATGGGGATGGTAGTCAGAACATGCTTTATCAGGCACAGCTTAGCTCCTTGAGATAGAAATTTGGCCGACCAACTTTGGATTCTTTTCTGGACAGAAGACAGGATGAAAGCAAAATGCACTTTTTTCTTCCTACCAATAATGAGAGGAAAGCCCAAATACTTATGGGGGAAAGTGTGCTTGGTGAATCCTGTTAAATCATGTACCTTCTGGACAGAAGACAGTATAGAATGTGCATTCAATTGTGTAGGTAGGGAATCCAACGCATGGATAATAGACTCAGGAGCCTCTAGTCACATGGCAGGTACATCTACCTTTTTTCGGTCATACCTTTTTTTGAGTCCATATTCCTGATGGATCCTTTACCTCTATCTCAGGCAAGGGATCTGTAGACTGTACAACTACCTTGAAATTATCTTCGATTTTGCATGTTCCTTCATTTCCTACAAATATACTTTCCATCAGTTCTATTACTCGAGATTTGAATTGTTCTGTAACTTTCTAGCCTTCTTATTGCCTTTTTCAGGAGCTAAAAATGGGGAAGACACTTGGATATGGTAAAATACACAATGGACTCTACTACTTGGAGGATGAAGTACATAGTTTGAAGCCTGATGTGGGTAGGTCTGCCTTTTATACCGATAGTGCTATCTCACAGATTGTGTTACAACATCGTAGGCTAGGACGTGTTCCATTTCCAGTTCTTGGTCGTATGTTTCCTTCTTTATCAAATAAGTGTAATACACATCTACTAGTTTGTGATCATTGTGAGTTGGCTAGACATACCCGAGAAGTTTATCCTGTTTCTAGAAATAGAAGTTATGCACCCTTTGACATTGTACATTCTGATGTGTTGGGTCCTTGTAGTACCATTGCTATTATAGGTCATTGGTGGTTTGTTACTTCTATTGATTGCTTCAGCCCAGTAACTTGGGTCTACTTGTTGAAGAGTAAAGGCAAAATTCTCAATTGCTTTAAGGAATTTCATAAGTTGGTGGACACAAAGTTCAGTGCCAAGATTAAGATTCTACATTCTAATAATGGGACTGAATACATTAACATGGAATTCTATGAGTACCTTCAAGTTCACGGGATTCTCCACCAGACAACTTGTGTTGATACTCCTGCTCAGAATGGGATGGTTGAGAGGAAGAATAGACACCTATTGAAGGTGACTCGTTCACTCTTGTTTACCATGACTATTCCAAAGTCTTTTTGGGGTAAGACAGTATTGACTGCTACCTACTTAATTAGCCGGATGCCTCTTAGGACCCTTGGTTTTGTATCTCCTCTTTAGTGCCTTAAGGGGTCAACGAATTATGTGGTCCCTCCTAAAGTGTTTGGGTGTGGTTGCTTTGCTCGAGATTATAGGCCATCTATTAGTAAACTGAACCCTCGAGTATTGAAGTGCGTGTTTGTTGGCTACTCTACTACTCAAAAAGGATATAAGTGTTATTACCCTCCTGAACGACATTTTTTGGTCACTATGGATATTGCCTTTCAGGTGGGTGGAGCCTACTATGAGACTCATCCCTCTGATGGTGGGACACTAGCCTTACTTCTTCTAGAAGAACTCCTCCTAGTTTCGGTGTCCAGAGAGAGTTTCATCATGGTGGTGATGACGTTTAGGAGGAGCCAAGAAATAGAATTACAAAGGAAAGAGACCGGTCCCATGTGCATCCATGTCCTACTACTGTCCAAGTGTCTTCACCGGTTGAAGCTCCATCCACTTCTTCCTCTGAGGTCTCTACGTCAAGTCATATCGGTAACAATGGTCCCATTTCCCCAGTTGTTTCTGACCTTGATATTCCTATTGCATAGTGAAAGTGCACACACCTAATTTATTCATCCTACTCGTTACCATTTTGATATTGCTAATTATGTTTCATATAAGTCTGTTTCTCCATCCTATCAGTGTTTTGTAGCTACATTAGACTCTGTTTGCATTCCTAATACATGGCAAGTGGTTATAGAAGATCCTAAGTGGAGGGAGGCTATGTCAGAGGAGATGAGTGTTTTATCCAAAAATTAGACATGGGAGTTGATCTCTCTACTAGTTGGAAAGCGTCTTATTGGGTGTAGATGGGTGTTTACTATGAAACAAACACCAGAAGGTAAAGTGGAAAGGTACAAAGCTCAGCTAGTAGCAAAAGGCTACACTCAGACATATGAAATGAACTATGATGAGATATTTACTCCTGTGGCAAAAATGAATTCTGTTCGTATCTTGATTTTATGTGCAGCTAATTATGGTTGGAAGCTAGGAAGAATGCATTTCTATATGGTGATCTTCAGGAGGAGGTCTATATGGAAATGCCACTTGGTTTTGACAGTGAAGTAACCACTGGAAAAGTCTGCAAACTGAAGTGCTCACTCTATGGTCTCAAATAGTCTCCTTGTGTTGGGTTTGATAGATTTAGCCGAGCTGTGAAAGGTATGGGATATAGATAAAGTAATGTAGATCACACTCTGTTCTGTAGGCATTTCAAGGGGAAGAAGACCATTCTGCTAGTGTATGTTGATGATATTATTGTTACAGGAGATGATCATGTCGAGATCAAGCAATTAAAGTCCAAGCTGAAGCAAGTGTTTGAGGTAAAAGACTTGGGCCTACTAAGATATTTCTTGGGTATAGAAGTTACAAGGTCATCCAGAGGAATCTTTTTGTAACAACGAAAGTATGCGTTAGACTTGCTCTCAGAACCTAGGATGTTGGGGTGTAAACATGGTGCTACCTCGATAGACCAGAAACATCGACTAGTGGTAGATGGTGGAGCGTCTCCTGACCGAGGGAGATGTCAGTGGCTGGTTGGGAGGTTGATCAATTTGTCACATACTCGACATGATATAACTTATGCAGTCAGTGTTATCAGCCAATATATGCATGATCTACAAAAGAGACATGCATTTGGAGGAATCTTATAGGGTGTTGCGCTACCTGAAGGGGTGCCCTGGTCAAGGCCTATTGTTCTCCCGACATAATAGCTTTCAGGTAGAAGGATTTGTTGATGCTGATTGGGCTGGATCATTGGATGACATGCGATCTATCTTTGGATATTGTATGTATGTTGGGGGTAACTTAGTTGCTTGGCAGAGTAAGAAACAATCTATGATAGCTCGATCAACAGTAGAAACAGAATATAGGGCAATGCCATTAGGAGTATGTGAACTTCTTTGGCTATAGAAACTACTCCAAGAGTTACAACTGTGGAATGGGTGCCCTCTTCGTTTGTATTATGATAGCAATGCAGCAACTGAGATTGTGAATAATCCAGTACAACATGATCGCACCAAACACATCGAGATTGATCACCATTTATCAAGAAAAAGATTGATAGGGGCCAAGTTTGTATTCCTTTTGTTTAGTCATCTGATCAGGTGGCAGATATTTTGACTAAAAGGCTTAGTGCATTGTTGCGCACGTTTTTTTTTATTATTTATTATGCCAAAGACCGGGTGGAGGAAGGGATACAACAGGGAAGAAAGACACGGGAGTTTGATATATCTCGGGTATCCTCCTTGCAGTTGCATGCCTCTCACGGCGGTATCGGGCACTCTCCTTTTACAGAAAGTCGAAAAGGGTCGAATGTCATGGAAATTTCAGAATAAGGGTTAACCGGACAGGGTGCGGGCGTGCCAGTCAATTTCTCGACAATCACCCATGGAACCAAGGGTTGACTGGGGAAGCGCCACCAGGGCGCGGCACGTGGGCTCGAGCGAGCGGGCGACACGCGGAGAGAAGGGGTTCCACGGGAGCGAGTGCGTAGGCGATTGTGGGAATCGTGTACTGGACGTCTTTCCCCACCGGTCGCAAGCAACCAATGTTTATTTACATAGGATTGAATCCGAACACCTTCGTTCTGAGCCAAAGAAAAGTATGTATATATTCCTGAAGCTGTAGGTAGAGGGCCGGGAGCATTCCGCAGCTGGGGTGTGCTTTCGACTGAGGAGTGTTTACTGGGGTCAGGATGTTGGGCACGGATGCCGAGTGGTGTGGGTAGAAAGCTGGGGGCCCGAACGTGGATGCGAGAGCATTCGTCCAATTGGCGGTGTAATTTTTGAGATATACATGTCTTTATAGATAGGCCGCAGTGGCCAGGGTACAACTGGGGCACGCCACGGGACAATTCTGATGTGATGATCGATCCCCGGGTCAATACGTGACGGATGAACACATGTGTGTTTTACAGAGGGCCCCTCCCGTGGCGTAGGCCATGGTGGCGACACCGAACGGGGGGCTTATGATTGGACGACTGGAGGGATGCATTGATCTGGTGTCTGGGCGAGGGCCGATCACGACTCGAGTAGAGCGGTCGAACATGGCCTCGTGACTGTGAGGGAGCGTGACGTCATGATACGCACGTGGTTGCAACTGACGGGCACATGAGGGGGAATCCCAGCATGAGGGGACGTTCATCCTTATCATAACGTCTCGCACATGGTGGGTGTCGACTTGTGTGTTACGGCTAAATACGGCGTGAGGGGAGTGCAAACGACATACCCCCGGCGTACTAAGCCGATGAACAAGTCACCCACACACAATTCTCCTTAGCTCGTTGCCTGGAGCCGCTTGAAGCTTGAAGGCCAGCTTGTCTTCTTGTCTTCCATCCCTCTTCCACCCCTTGAGCTTCTAAGGGGTTTTTATAGAGAAGTTGAAAGGGTTAGAATGGGTTTAGGAGGGCTAGGTTGATAGGGTCAAGCCAGCCCGCGTAAACCTGAGTGAATAGTGCAGGGGAGAAAGGGTTTACACAAACCAGCTCATATGGTTGAGCTGGGCCGCGTAAACCCCTCCCTTGGGTGGGGTTTAGGCGGACCAGCCTAATAGGCTGGTCTGGTCCGCGTAAACCCCTCCACGGAGGGTGTTTTTTTGTAAAAAAAATGGGCTGGGAAGGGTTTAGGCGGGCTGACTTCGGCTTTTTTAATTTTAAAAAAGTAAATTTTTTTATTGAATGGGAGGGGTTTACGCGGACCATCCCAGGGGGCTGGGCAGGTCCGCGTAAACCCCACCCCGGGGGTTTAGGCGGACCAGCCTGTAGATTATGGAAAAATCCACTTAAGAAAAGAAGGATAAATATAAGAAGCACGTGGTGCTAAAAGGGAAGTGTGATCGCCAGAGGGGTTACCTCAAGAAGAATAGAAGTGATCGCATGTACCTTGTGTTGTGCGTGGGAGATTGTGAGCTTTTCCTTCCTCCTCCGATCGGCCGGCCGATGAAGGGGGTTTGTAACTTGATTACCCTTGCGAGAAAATACACAAAACAAGTGAAAGAATGGATTAACCAAAGGTGCGTAGTATCAATGTTCTAATGATATGAATTCAAGCAAATAAAGCATGAACACACCTGGTGTGTTTTGATTTTTAAAACCCCTAAGAGGAGTATCAAAGGTATGGGAATATGAATGCAAAGTATGCAAAGCAATGTATACGATGTGAAAGTGACAATGTCTTCTAGCAAAGTAGCTAGAAAGAACAAGATGATGATGATGCTAAGGCTAATAAGGAAGAGGACAATCTCCTCTCTGCTGTGTGTGCAGCAGTACTGGGAGAGAAACCAGTTGAGTAGCAGCTGATGACCGTGGAAGAAGAAGAAATCTCCAAGAGGAAGAGAGATTACTTGAAGCGAAGCCTGCAAAGAAAAAAAAAACTAAACCCTCTTCTCCCTATTCTCTGTTAACGTTCTTCCTCTCTCTCTTTTCTCTCTGTTCTCTATGTGTGGTCCTCCCGCGTGAGGGAGATCAAGGGGGGTATTTATAGGCTAAAAATCCTTGCAAAACAAGGATTAAAACAAGGTAATGACTCTCCAACAAGAAACCCTCTTCCCAATCGAACACAAGGTGCAAAATGGGGTAAGGATCATTACTGGAAAGAAGCAGGCAAAACGGATTTGAAAGTGAAAATGACGACCTGCCGAAGGGCGTCAATTAAAAATGACGACTTCACCAAGGGCGTTAATTAAAATGATGCCTCCTACAGTGGCGTCAATTCCTGGACTTATTTATGGCAACAAAATACTTTCCTTATTAAAAGTTCTGAAATGACGCCTGTTCAAAAAGGCGTTAAACAAGAGACGCCCTTAAGGGGGACGTCAATTCTGTGATTTTTCATTTTGCTTAGGATTCGTAAAATTCCAGGAAATGACGCCACTATACATAGCCGTCCGTTTATGAAGAGGCACCTCTGACTACGTCGTTAATTAAAAGACGCCCTTACTTAAGGCGTCAATTCCATTCAACACAGAAAAATGCTAAGAAATCACAATTAAAACATGAAAAGTAGAAAAACTTCATATTAAGCCAATATTGAAGTCCACTTTGGGGCGTCACATGGTGACATGAGATTTACTCAACATAGCATCGATTTTGGCGTATCTACAGCTGCCCCGCCTTGGCGTCTGCTTTGTAAGGGAGTGAGACGGAATGAAGTGAAAGTGAAACAAGCGGAATGAAGTGGAACGAACATGATAAGTAGATGCCAAGGTGTGATGTGACACGCTTCGACACTAAGCGCTGAAAATCTTTCCAAGACTCTGAATGAAACAACTCTGGATGATTACAAGAAAGCATTGATGAGCTGGACCGAAGGGACTAAACTAAATGAACTAAAAATGTGCACGAGGGCACGAAAGGGAGACACCATTGGAGAGCGGTTACCAGCCAATGTGGACGTGCTACAACCAAGGTGATTTACAGAAAATAAAATGAATTGAGATAGAGACCCAGCAAATGAACGCTTTTCAAGGAACCAGCCTGAGCGGCTTCAAGAGAATAAAGTACTTGATTCGGAATGGAATATCTCATGCTAACTTAATTAAGAGCGAGTGACCTTCATTATTGGTGTAATATGAAGATTTTCATCATTAAGCTCAAGTCCTACATGATGCATGCTGGGCTAAAAGAAAAATTAAATCAAACTAAAAATAGAAAATAATCAAGGATAATATTGTTAAGCCATCTAGATTTGGTCAAGAATCTAGATCTCCAAGTTGACACTAAGCCGAAGCCCGTTTGTCCACGCATCAACTCAGAAAGTGGAACCATCGTCCCAAACCTTGGATGATTCAACGGCCTATCCGTGTGATCAAGACTCCCCTAGAATTATCACTGTTTTTGATAAAGGGGAACTCAAATTCCAGGTTCATCAGAACCACAAGGTCCTTGATATGCTATAGTAGTGTATGATATCATATAGTAGAAATGCTTACAAGAAATGCATACAGGAAGATGGTGATAGCAATGAGCATGTGAGGAATTGAGATGGAATAATGTGCAAACACCGTGGGGCTTGGATGATGATGCCCAGTCGGTGGGACCAAGAGCTTCTTTTCCTGCGCTCAAACTTCGTTATCCAATATATAAAGATGCATAAGGCAATGAAAGCACAATCAAAACACTCAACAGCATTGGATTGAATTTGAGAATTTTGGATTTATTTGGGAATTTTTTTTTGGATTTATTTGGAATTTTTTTTGATTTATTTGGTAATTTTTTTTGGATTTATTTGGATTTATTTGGGAATTTTTTGGATTTATTTGGATTTATTTGGGAATTTTTTTTGGATTTATTTGGGAATTTTGGGGGGTGTACCGACTTTGGAAATGAATGTACAGACTCAGAGTGGAGATGCACAGACGTGTGAATGCTTAGACGTGGAGGAATGTATAGACTTAGGATGAATAGACTTAGAATGAATGTGCAAACTTAGACTGACGGATGTACAGACTTGTAGAGACTTTGGATGAAGCATGCGCTGTATAGACTTAGGATGAAGGAATGTGATGTATAGACTTGGGGTGAAGCAACGTGATGTATAGACTTATGGTGCATAGACATGCTTATGAGATGTATAGACTTAGGGATGTATATACTTCAGAATGTGTGGACTTATGGATGTGTAGACATGTGAATGCTTAGGCTTATGAATGTATGGACTTCAAAATGTGTAGACTTGTGAATGCTTAGACTTGTGAATGTATAGACTTGGATCTTATGAATGTATGGACTTGGGATGCTTGGACTTTGGGGAACGTATGGACTTGGAGAATGTATAGACTTGGGACTTATGAATGTATAGACTTGGAAGAATGTATGGACTTCAGAACTTTGCACCCATGATGCTTAAACTTATGCAAATACTTCCAGGCTTGCACAACCTGCACTTCTGCACTTCAAAGCTCATTAGTTTATCAGAAGAATTATCAGCTCAGGACATTTCATAATATGATCATAAGTGCATAAAATAATTAATTCCATCAAGATATAATAGCACTTAAGTTCAAAATGTTGTAAAGCAATTTAAAAGCATAAGCTCAGAAAGTGACGCCCCTTTACAGCGACGTCAAATCAAGAAATGACGACTGTCATTAGGGCGTTAATTGCAATCAAAGTTTGATTTGGAATTGAACCGCAAATGATGCCTTCCAGGGAGGCGTTTACTTAAATGACGACCTTGACTGTGTCGTTAATTAAACAAATGACGCCAAAGGGCGCGTCGTCAATTAACTGTTTTTCGTTTCCTGCTCGGAATTAATCTTCCAGCAACTCGTTTGATTCAAGCACAAACCATGATATCCGTTAGCGTTCCAAAACATTATAAAAGGCAACTGTTCATCTCCAGAGCACACCAATCAATTGAGCTAACAGAGAACCGAAGCAACAGAGATATCAGATCTAGCAGAAGAACTTGTAAAGAATAACTAACATGAAGATGAACAACATGATGCAGAAGCAAAGGGCTTCCAAGAAGCCAAGGATGAGCTTTCCACGAATTTCTGAAGTTCCAGGCCATATTAGTGGGAGAATTGTCAACAACCAAGTAAGTGTTCTTACGTTAAAGCTTTTATTTTGTTCTTCTTCCTTTCTTCCTTTTCAAAATTTCTAATTGCATTCTTCTTCTTTTTCTTCTTTCTTTTATGTTTTCAGGATTACCCAATTGTTCCTGGTCCAAGGAGATTTCTCAAAATTAAGTGGCTTCCTTTATTACTCTCCAAACTCTCATTAGACATGAAATCCTTCCTCTCAAGGTGGCACCTTCTTGGCCTCATAACCCATGCTACCCATTATAATGACATTCACTTAGATTGGGCCTCCATTGGAGCTCTTATAGAATTGTGGCACCCTCACACCCACACATTCCTCTTCCCAACCTTTGAAGCTACTATTCTCCTAGAAGAAGTAGAGGCACTCTTAGGCTTGAGGAAGATGAAACAAGGAGAGGAATCTAGGATGGCTCACATGGCTAGACCAATATAAGCCCATGACATACTCACTAGCCTCATTCAAAGCCCAAATCTAGTGAACCAAATTAAAGCTCATAAGGGGATCAACCTTCTAAAGTTAGCTTCATGGGTCTTCAAAAATATGGATAAGGCTCAAGAGGATGAAGACTTGTTGGAGAGAGTGATGAAGGGATTTGTGATATGTATAGCGGGAGCTCTCTTATTCCCTTCAATGGAAGACCACCTAGAGGAGCATCACTTGAGTGCTATAGCTAGCATATGGGAGGGAAAAAGAATAGGTCCGGCGGTATTAGCCAACCTATACAATGGGCTCACCTCAGCTTCCTTAGGACGGCCTCTCTATGGGTCAATGCTCCTTCTAGCTTGTTGGGTGGACCTCCACCTAAAGTTTGACCCATGCCAAGAGACTCAAGCGGCCTCAAAGATATTCTCAAAGAGCCCACTTCGATATATGACAAATTCATTAGGCCTATGTGAGAGGGTGACCAATCGAGTACCCAAGCTCAAGAAGAGAAGTGAATGGAGGGACTACTTCACAACAATGCCAAAGAGCGGATTCACTTGCGCACCGGGGTTTCTCAAGACCCAAGATCTTCGCTCAAGACTCTCCTCCGGCATAGAGCTTCGGTTGCTAGGCGGGACCGACTTCGTCCTTTATAACGCACACCGGTGCCTCCCACAGCTCGGGCTACCTCGGCACCTCCTTGAAGAACCTTCTCACCTTCCTCCACTCAAAAGAAG
Source organism: Amorphophallus konjac (assembly GCA_022559845.1). Taxonomy (NCBI): domain Eukaryota; kingdom Viridiplantae; phylum Streptophyta; class Magnoliopsida; order Alismatales; family Araceae; genus Amorphophallus; species Amorphophallus konjac. The sequence goes on along the minus strand of CM040122.1, from coordinate 28,599,535 downwards.
GGAATTATGCTCAAGTGGAGACCAAGAAGAAATCAAGACAATAATGGCTCAGTGGAAGGTTGGACTACTCCATAAGTCCAAGGCACATGTAGAAGAAGAAGAAGACAAGTGCAAAGCTTATGTACTAGCTCTTAGGAAGATAAGTCCTATGATGGCTCATTAGATGTAATCATGATTTTTCTTCAATGAAATAAAGATTCTTCCTTTACTTAAGCCAAAACAATGAATTAATGATCATATCTCCCAATTCATGCAATTCTGTCTGATAAAAAAAGGGCTTTGGGTTCTCTGTTATGAACAACGCCTTCTTGCATGGCGTCAATTGAAAACAACGTCTAAGATAATGTCGTCAATTCCATTAAATCAATTCCTTAAATTAATTCAAAATCATAATTGACGTTTCCAGAACAGGCGTTTCTTAATTCGCGCCTCAAGGCAAGGCGTTGCACCCTTCAAATTCCTTAAAATGTTTTCGCAATAAAACCCTCAATTATATGAAAAAGACGCCTTCCATCATGTCACGTATTAAAAATGGACGCCGGTTGCATGGGCGTCAAATTCAAATAGTAATTATGACGATCGATCAAATCAGTCACTGTCCCATTAATGCGTCTGACGACGGTTGCAATTTCCCATGCAAAGAAAAATGACGCCTAGCCTCAGGTCATCAAATCAACAAATCACGCCCTTCCTCAGACCGTCAATTGATATAACAATGACTTCCCTCATGGCGTCAATTCTTTTCGACCGTTAAGACCCTTTTCCCCTCCTTCTTCTCCTTCTTTCGTCTTCTCTCTTTTCCCTCTCTTCTGCAAACCCTAACCGAGCCCCCCCATCTCCGTCTCTCCCATTCTCACTCTACTCTCTCCTTTCTCAAACCCATGGCTGGCGGTGGTCACAAGCGGCAACGGGTTGTTGCCCCCGACGTCGTGGACCTAGGCGTCGAAGAACATGCCGTGGAGGAGGTTCCTCCGGTGGCAGCCGAGGAGGCTCCAGCGGCGGAGCACGGTGAAGAAGAGGAAGAACAAGGTGAAGACGGAGACGATGGAGAAGATGAAGATGAAGAGGATGGTGACGATAATAACGAAGACGAAGAGGACAATGATGATGAAGAAGAAGGCGGAGAGAACAACGAAAACGAGGGAGATGAAGAAGGAGAAGGAGAAGATGGAGATGAAGAACCATCGAGGGCAGCGGCGATCGTCCCTCGACCCGGGCAACCACGGCGGCCACGACAACCTCGGCAACCCCTCCGTGGAGGGCTAATGGTGCCCGGATGACGCAAGGTAGGCCTCTAAACCCTCAATCCGATTTTATTTTTATTTTTATTTCCAATTTCCACCAATTTCCATAGCTCTCGACCTCGGTTGAGGGAAAACCAGACAAATGATGCCCCCAGAGGTGTCGTCAATTAAAACGACGCCCAAGCCTGGGTCGTCAATTTAAATTTATGAAATTGATTAATGTGAAATCGCGCCCTGCAGCATGTCGTCAGTTGTAAATCATCATGTTTTATCATTATGCTGTTAATTCACATGCCATTTCATTTATTTTAAATGTATATGTCTCTGCTTTATTTTTATTTCGCATGCTATAGCTTTAAAACCCCAGAAAAATAGCGCCCCCTACCGGGGCGTCAATTCATTAGGTAACGACCAATGGGGAGGTCGTCAATTTAACATTTTCTAGAAATGTAATTTAGGATAGAAAATTGCTTTTAAAACAACGTCCCCAATAGGGGCATTACTTAGACAACTGACGACCTAGGGCTGGGCGTCTTTTCAAAATTTCTCAGAATTTTAGAAAATTACCTTCAAAACAACATCCCCCACAAGGGCGTCATTTAAATAAACAACGACCCAGGGTAGGTCGTCAATTCAAATTGCACACGAAATTTCCAAAAACACATTGTGAAATAACGCCTCCCTTAGGGGCGTCAATTAATTGATTAACATCAAATAAACTTGACGAATAACCACATGAAATCTTAAGTGAGGCTTTTTATTTGTTGCATGCAAGGGTTGATGAGGACACAGATCTCTTGGGTCCAGGTCTGAGCAGCTTACTACGGACTCCCTGAGTTCCAGAGAGCTAGGGTAGATGTTATGGGGTTTGGGGCCTTCCTTAGCATAGAGCCAGTTAGACCAGACCTACCCTTGATCCAGGTGCTCAGAGAGAGATGGGATAGGTCTAGCAGGGCATTTCTGATGCCGTGGGGTCATATGGTTCCTAGCCTAGAGGATGTTACTAGGATTACTGGGCTGAGGGTAGACAGAGAGGCGGTGAGCGGTATCACCCTACCCGATTATAGTGAGCTGACTCAGAGGCTACTAGGGCTAGAGACAGTCTATGAGACGCCTAGTGAGTGTAGGACTATCTTCCGCACTGACCTTACCATAGCTATGGGATTAGGTGATTCTAGGCAGAGGTCTAAGGAGTCTCTGGAGCAGCTATCACAGAGATTGATTGACGGGGCTAAGGCTGTCTACTGCCAAGACCCGGCTGAGAGGGAGAGAGCAGATTGAGACTTGAGGAGGTTTCTATTCTTGATGCTCGGGAGGTTGCTGCTCGGCACGAAGGGTGACATCATCAACTGTCGATTCCTAGGGATACTAGAGGACTTGGAGGGCGTCGACAGATATGCTTGGGGAGCGGCGTTGCTGGCGTACTTGATAGCCGACTTGTCCACGGGGACAGGTCGAGAGACGATTGTCAGTGGCTTTTCACCTTTTTCTTCAGGTATGCATTTTTATTTTCTCTTTCTCTCTTTCTCTTTTTTTATGCATATGAATGTCTTATTAATGCAATGCATGGATGCAGATATGGAGCCACTTGTACATGCCGATGGGGCGTGCTGACCCACGGCATGGAGGTGAGGGATCCTTCCCTCTGGCACGGCGCTGGCTACCAGTGGTGACTGGAGCCCCACTCGCCTACGAGCTGTGAGTGTTACGACGGGAGTTCCGCGACTTCCCCGCCTCACTGGTATGCAATTTTTATTTATTTTTATGTGAAATATGTTGATATGATGATACGCGTGCTTGTGAATGCAGGTGAGGTGGAGACCTTATGAGGGGATGACTGATGAGGGCCAGCCCTGGGTCGTTGCGGGCCGACCTCGCTTTGGATATGAGCTTTGGGTTCATTACTTGAGCGAGATTGAGCCGCTACGGCTTAGGCTGGTGATGAGGACCCTCGGCCTACACCAGGAGTGGGTCGAGGTTGGAGAGCCGCATGGGATAGGCAAGAAGACGCGCGGTCGCACGAAGGCGATCGACATGAGAGTCCGGTTCTTAGACCAGTAAGCCGACTGGCGGCGTGGCGGGACCCGAGTCACTTCCCAGGCAGCAGACAGCTCCGAGTACCTCCGACGGTACTGGGAGATTTATGCCGACCGACCCCAGATGAGGGTCTTAGGGTATGTATGAATGCACTTATTTCTACATTAAATGCAAATACTTTGTATATCTATTATGCGACTAATATGTGATGTATGCAGGATGCACGGGACATAGTGGCGATGGACATGCATACCCACCTTCACAGCCTAGAGGCCCAGCTGGCTACCACACGGGCAGACCTTGAGACCCTGGTGAGTGTTTAATTTATCTATATGCACATGAATTACTGAATTATTGATGATTAGCCACTGACAATCTCCATGAATGCAGCGTGCCCAGCAGGGAGCAGCAGTGAGAACGACGGGAGAGGCCTCCAGCTCGAGAGGACCTAGTGCAGAGACGACTGCACTAGCGGAGCAGTTAGCTGGAGCGGTGGCACGGGCCGAGGCGGCAGAGCGCGACCTCGTCACACGGGGTATGCTTTAAACCTTAAATTCAAAATTCATTCAATTATTTATATGATATGCTCATGAAAAATTATGTTTACAGACTGAGGAGCTCCGGGCCGCTCCTACCTGCGTTGAGGAGGGTCAGCAGGCGATGGCCACTCGGGTGAGTTTTATTTTCAGTTGTTAATTGCTTATTTCATGAATCATCGAATTATATATATGAAACTGATGAGTTGTTTGAATGTTTGCAGTCCTCAGAGTTACAGGCGGCACTTACCCGGGCTGCCTTGGCCGGGACAGAGTTGGGGATCCGCGAGCAGCGGATCGTGGAGCTCGAGAGGGCCTTGAGGCGGCTAGAGGAGCTACCTCAGGACGTGGCGGAGCTGCGAGTCGCCCTCGAGATGGAGCGGAGAGAGCGTGCTCAGGAGCACGAGGAGCACCAGGCGGACCGTGCCCGGGATCGTGAGCAGGGGGTAGCACGAGAGCGGAAGCTTGCGGACTTGAGAACCCAGCTAGCCGTTACCCAGGAGCGGCTACGAGCGTCCGAGGAGCACCTTTAGCGAGGCCGAGAGCGAGCGCGGGCTGCGGGGTATGGCTTCACCAGCTCCACCTTCGTAGCAGGTTCCTCTCTCCGGCAGAGGAGTGAGGCAGAGGGGCCGGCTCGAGCTCCAGCTACTTCACGGGGGTCCATGCCCCCTCCACCAGCGCCTCGTCGTGGGGATGAGAGTGAGGTCGAGAGTAGGAGAGAGGAGGGTGGAGGCGAGAGCTGAGAGACTTACTTGTACTCCTCCACTCTCACACCTGTACTCAGATATTCATGATATATATATATATGAGATTGAAATTTTTGTTACCTGAGCACTTGTGTAGTTGTGTACTTGTGTTTTTCTTCCACTTTCTGCCTTTTACTTTTGCCCTGCGCCTGTAGCTGTATTCACACTTAAACAAACAGGTTAATCCATCTGTTCGGCTTGGCCTCTTGCTCAATAAGCAAGGGGATGTCTTTACTTTGACCTTGATAACGGGTCAAGGGGCCAAGCCTTTAATCAATGAAGGAAAAATGATAATCAATCAAAAGGAAAATGCGACATGCAAGCAAGCAAATGCTAACTCAAAATAAAAGATGCCCACACAAAAATGCAACCAGGCATATGTATAACAATGTTCCATTTTTTTTGTTTTGTATATATTTTTTTCTTTTTTGTTTTGTTCAATTTTAAAAATGACGCCCTCGCAAACGGGCGCTTATTGTGAAATTGACGCCACCACGATAGGCGTTTATTTTGAAAAACACATTTTTTGTTGTTGTTTGATTTGAAAATGACGACTTCATGAAAGTCGTTAATTTTTTTTTTGAAAGAGACGCCTGTATAGAAGGCGCGAATTTATTTATTTTTCATTTTTTTCCATTTTTTGTTTTGAAAATGACGGCTTAATTAAAGGCATGGATTTATATATATATATATATATATATTATTTTTTTCTTTTTATTTTTGATTGATTTATATATATATTTTTGAAAGCAGGCATAGCACGGGGCCTTTAAACCTTACGCCATCATGATCTTAAATTCATTAATCTTTCTCGAAAAACTTAACAAAGGGGTCAACGTGATAAATGACTTATGCTTTTACTTATATTCTCTTGCAGCCCCTTCTTCTTGGGTGATCTTTGCCATTCTTTGAGTTTACAACTCACCATGGAGGGAGAATAGAAGAATAATTTGAGGAAGCTCACGAAAGGTTTTCGAGAATGGGGAACGCTCCTCTCCTGCCCTATTGCCTGTTGGGATTCGATCTTTGGCTTAGGAAAATTTTGTTGCTCTTTTTGCCCTTATTCATGCATGCTTACGACCCGGGTTTTCCTTGTGGGGACTTTGCCCTCTTGACATGCTTTCTTTTATCATAATTTTCTTTCTTTTTCTTTCTTTCCTTTCAGAATAGATAAAGACCTAATTGTACTTGGGCTTTAAGCATTTTGTTCCCTTTTGGGCCCTGACTTCCACCTACTAGGGCGGCGGGTAGGCTTGGTTAGTAACCCTTTACTCGTACTCCCTCTCGTGAGCCGAAAAGAAGAGAATAGGTAAGGTTTTTACATTCTTAGTTTGGGTCGGACCTTCCTCGAATTCCGGGCTGCTTGAGTTTAAGAGTAAAGCGTGTGGTGTGTGTTGAGTTGACCCAAAGGTTAAATCCTCGAGACTGAAGAATGAATTAAGGATGATTACTGAGGCTCGTGGCCCATGTACCATGTCTGCCTACGATTTTCAATTTTTTGTTTTTGTGTATGTGATTTTGATGATTACAAAATGCCTTTGTTGCTTAGCCTTGTGCGTGAATGCTCTTCACTTGAACTGGTTGTGGAAATGATCATAAACTATTTCTTTTGGGAGATCATCATGTGGATGCATTGTAATCCTATAAGGCTTATCATCATGTGGATGAATTGTAATTCTACAAGGCTTATCATCATGTGGATGCATACGTGCTTTGAAGTTAGCACAAACATTGCATATACATTGTCTCTACACTTGGTGAGATTGCTTTGTATTTAATGAGAAGCCTCTGTGAAAAACATACTTGGATAAATGTCATTTTGAGCATCATGTCATATTGAGCCTCTCATATTGAGCATCATGTCATATTGAGCCACATATCATGAATGTGTACTTTAGTAATGCTAAATGAATGGAGGGAATGATATGTGGTTTGATGAGCTTGTGGATTGATCACATGGAATGTGACTCAACATTGTTATGCATACCTTGATTCCAAATTTGTTGATCATGCAATGGTAATTCAATATTGGAACTCCATGATTCTTACATGAACGATTCAATAAAAGAACAAGCATCTAAGGACAATGTGAAACTCAGGTAAAACAATGTTGTAAGTTCCATCTTTCACTCTTGGAATAGGTTCAACGAAGCAATTTATTGTGAACATGGTCATAGTGTTAATGCTTGATGTAAAGATCTTAATTGTCAACTAACACCTTGCTTTATCATGTTTTTCAGGATGAAAAATCATTGTTGATCTTCATGGGATTATGGTAACATTTAATCAATTGTTTCCCTTTGGTTTGATGGAGGTTTTAGTTATTTTTCAAACTCAAACTGTCTTACAATCTTCACCATTTTCAATCCAACCGTTGGATCTCCCCTCTAAAATTATATGTTGTAGCTCTAGGAGTCCTCTTTCCAACGCCTCCAGTCTTTCTTTGATCGGAGTTCGGAGCTAGGAGAATTAATTCCTGTCGCCGAAGCGCGCAGAGCTATTTTTTTTTGAAACCTGCTGAAAGGGGTCGACCCTGGGTCACCCTGTAACCCAGAACCTTAAATCAGGTTCTGTTTGGGTTCTGGAAGCACGAGGGTTGACCCCTGGGGTGGTCGACCCCTGTAACCCAGAACCATATTTTAGGTTCTGTTTGGCTTCTGTGAGCCCGAGGGTCGACCCTGGGGTCGACCCTTTCCGGTCGGACGTCCAGCCACCATCTTTGACCGCCGTTTTCTTGCCCCAAAAGTCCTACCAATCAATTCCTAATGCCCTATATGTCTCCCTAATTCGTGGATCTGGTCTCCAAGCTGTCCCTTGACAAACATTGCGTCTGAAATTAAGCTCTTGGGTTGCAACCCAAGAGATGTATATAATGATAGAACGGTAGATCATTTTCTTCTAACCCTTGTATGTGCAGGTTCGAAGTTGAAGCTCCCAAGCCCTCCTCCACCTTGTTCTGAAGCTGAAAATGAAGGGAAGAAGCTTGAATCAAGGCCCAAGATCATATACAACTGAAAGCTGCATCTGAAATCAAGATCCAACCTTTGTTTGTGGTGCATTTCTTCACACTTGCTTCAAGAACGTTCTTCATCCTGCAGAGGCATTCAAATACGTTTGAAGAAGAGAAAGGGGGAGCTCTAATCACTGCAAAATCTTCCTTATTCTAATCTTTGTTGATAGAGCTTGAAAATCTTCTTTAAGGCATTATAGGAGAGCTTCATACGTCCTATCTATTGCATATATATATATGAGCTGTAATCTTTGTGATACAACAATCTTAATGCTCATGTGTTCTTTCATATAGGTTGAAGATGAAGAGGGGGATCTCTAAATCATTCATTTCTATACTCTTGTTTGAGATTATCTTGAAGTTTGAGCTTATCATTTCTATCTGTTCTTTCAGGTGAAGAAGAAATTAGAAGAAGGAAAAGACATGCATCTCAAGGAGATGAATAAGATGATATCTAAATCATGATCATCCGTCAATAAGCAAGGAGAATCAGATTTTGCTGAAGAAGGGGGAGCCTTATACTTGACACATATGTCTAGTGTTCATCTCTATAATTTGTTTGGAGGGTCATAGCATATTTGTGTTTTTGGTTCATATACATTTGAGATAATACTTAGTGTGGGTGTTTGGAGAAATGGGTCTCCGAGTGTGTGGGTTGATTTATGTGTGTCGATTTGTGCGGAGTATATCCGCGTGTGTGGTCGGACGTAACTTGGGGTGCATTCCCTGTGTGTGGTTGGGAGTTTACTCCCGTGTGGTTGTATAGGCAATGTCCTACGTGTGTGTGGACAGAGTTGTGACTCCGTGAATGGAATTTGTTCTGGGTGGTTGCCTAGTGTGTGTGTGTGTGTGTGTGTGTGTGTGTGCGTGTGTGCTGTGGCAGTAGCTTGGGGCAAGGCCTCGTATGTGTGTGGTTTGCTGCGAAAGCAGCGTGTGTGTTGTTGGGGTTCGTCCCCGTGTTGCTACATTTGTAGCGTGTAGTGAAGCCTCACCGATTTGGTGAGGGGTGGACGTAGGGAGCCCGTCGTGGTCTCGAACCACCTTAAAAATCCCCGTGTCTTGTGGTTTGATTATTGTGATTGTGTGTTCTCTATCCTATCTGTTTGTGCAATCGTGTGAGCTCGGTGAGATTGAGTGAATCTAGTTTAAACCTGTTTAGATTAAATTACTCAATCTTGTATATTCCGCTGTGTGCTAGTTGTGTTTTTAATAGGACATAGTTTTTAGTAGTAGGATCTATTCACCCCCCCTCTAGATCCGTGTTCCTGCACTACGGGACCCAACAATTGGTATCAGAGCGAGGCTCTGTTGTCCCTAGATCTTGCGATCTACAGAGTGATCCCAGTGCATTCCACAATCATGAATTTTTCTACTGAACATATATCAATGAACTGTTTGCCAATCTTCACTGGTTTGAATTTTAATTCTTGGCTAGGTAAACTGTGTGTGGTGATCAATTCTATTAATCCTTGTCTCTGGAAATTGATTTGTCATGGTCCACACATATTACCTCTAGATGAGACCAAGTGGTCTAAACAGGATGAAATGATGCATCATGATAATGTTACTGCTTTGAGTTTATTGAAAGCTTCCGTAAATACTAACAAGTATCCATTTGTATCTTCTTGTAGGACGGCAAAGGAGCTTATGGACCGGTTGATCAAAGCTCAAGAAAAGGAAAGATAAAAATGTCTCATGGCCGATGATGCTGATCAACAAAGTGATAAAAATGCAGAAGGGGTAAATTCAGATTCTGAAGAATTTACTCTTGATGATCTTGTTGATGCTTATGATGAGTTGGAAAAGCAATATAAGAAAATCAAGTCAGAAAATAGAAAATTGAAAAAGAAATCTGAAAACATGCTCCATGAAAATGGTTCTTGTGATAAATGTTCTGAGCTTGTTAACTTCAATGAACTTTTAGAGCATGATGTTGAATGTCACAAAGAAACCATTGCTTGTTTGAGAAATGAAAATGTTACCCTCAAGAACATAATTGATCAATTGGAGAAAACTGAAAAAGATCTAAGAAACAAAATGGAGTCAAACTCTATTGATCATGATATTTGTAATGAATTGATTATGAATGATAAACTTGCAAATGAAAATGAAGAACTCAAAAAGGAGAACAGTGCGATGCTAATTCAAATCTCCCTGCTTGAAAGTAGATTGAAAAATCTTGAAAATCTTGAAAAAGGGAAATCTGTGATAGTTGATGAATCTGATAAGGTGCATGTGCTTGAACAAGAAATAGCTAACTATGAATTGCACATTGCATCCCTTGAATCTGAAATTGGTGACTTGAATGCATCCTTGTCTAAGTTTGTGAATGGGGAAGAAAATCTGAACAAGATATTGGGGACTAAGGTGAATTTCCAAAGAGAGGGGCTGGGCTATAATCCTGTGAACAAAAAGAATTTTGAAAACAAAGTCTATACATCCTTTGTCCATAGTTCAAATATAGCCAGCACATCAAATGGGCCTCCAAATCAATCTGCTCCTCAAACAACGAAGAGATCAAATGAAAGTCTGAAAAAGAAACAAAACTTGCATCAAAAAGCTAAAAATGTTGTTGGTGTCACGATGAATGCCATGAAAAATCATGTTGCACACACACATACATCCACAAAGAAAATCTCATGTTTTTATTGTGGTGAACTTGGTCATATGATGCATGATTACTTTTTGATGAAATCTGAAGATCTAGAAGCATGCAAGAAAATGAATGGCTTCACAAAGCCAAGAAAGTTTTTGAACACAAAAAGAACTTTTGATAACTCTTATGTTCATGCAAGAAGACCATTTGAAAGATTTGCTCCATTGAACTACTTTCATTGTGGAAGGTTCGGTCACAGGATGAACAATTGCTTTAGTTTGAAAAATGATAACATCTCTACAAACCCACAGAAATCTCATGCTCATCCTGTTGTGAAGAAGAGAAATTTCCATGCTTATAATGATAACATTCATGCTAAATCACAGAAATTTGATTATCATGTTTATGAGAATTCTGTGAAGTCTCTTGGTTGTTGTCATTATTGTGGTGAGTTTGGGCATACCATGCATGTTTGCTCCTTAATGAATTTTGATGATATGTATGCCCAAAAACTATGGAAGGCACCCTCTAGAGGTGCAACTAATCATCTGGGACCCAAGAAGGTTTGGGTACCCAAAGCAACCAAATGAGAATTTTGTTGCAGGATTGTCTTGAGGTCAAGTGGAAGGCTTGGAAGATGATGGATGCTCAAGACACAAGTACAGAAAATGAATTGCCATGGAATGCTCTTCTTAAAGTGCTGCTAAACTCCAAAGATCTAAGGAAGCTTGGATACTCAAGTCTGCAATATGAGAACTTTGATAGAGGAATGCCTTAAGGCCAATCCGAGGTCATGGGCGCTTCAAGTCGACATTTGTTGAGGCCTAAGTTGACTTGGCCAGTCTTTGGTGCAATGCTTTGTGCAGGGTTTCTCTTCTTATCCTAGAGGAGTTTTGAAAGGGTTTTGGCATGGGGTTCTTGATCTTGTCATATCTTTATGTGCTGCCCTATATGAAATGCGAATTTGGGGTCTCAATGGAACTCCTTTGATTAATATCGATATATTTCTTGCAGGAGAGAAAGAAAGGAGCTTGTTGATGAAGAAGACAACAAGGGGAATAAAGTAAAGAATCTGAAAATGTCAATAAAGGTAACTCAAGACAAAGGTGAGAAAAGAAAGTGTTTGTTTGAAGCTCCTTGGTCTTGATGTTATTGCCATATCTTGATAGACAATGATTTTGAAGTTTTGAATACCCCTTGGTTGCTTTTGACAATGTGGAAGATGAATGCATGGCTGAATGGTATTGAAACATCTGAGTTGTATATATGAGAGTGTAGCCATTGAATGCTTTTTGATAAACCCCCGATGTCAAATGAGAATACATTTGTTTCTGATAATCATTTTAATGATCACATGGTATATAAAATGGTGACATGTGGAAGGGCAGGTCAAGCTTGTCTGAAAGCTATCACCATGCGTGAGAATGTGTCTCCGCCCGGTACCATGAATCATCTATGCATATGGCATCAAACTTAAATGAATTTTCTGAAATCATGCATTGATTATGGGGGAGTTTTGCATGCTGAAAATTTTGAGATTGATGTTTTCCATTCTCTCAGCATGATGATATTATTCTGTGGCTGAACATTTTGAGGACTGAAGTTGATCAATGTTCCATGGTCTTTACAAATGTGCCACTCATCTTTCTGGATAAATGCACAACTATTTTCAAGAAAAGTTCACATGTGATGATTTTGATGCTTTGAATGAATTTTCTGAATTCTCTTTTCAGAATAAAATTATGTCCTCACATTTGAACAATTGGTAATGCGTGTCATGCATTAGTTGCATTGGGTGCATATAGAGTGTCATGTGAAATCTGAAATCTTGCATCACATTGCATATCTGCATATCATTCTCTGCATATCATTCACATAGTGCTTTTGGAAGATGAAGCTCATCGTGTGTCTTGTTGCATAGTTGGCATTTCTAGCATGCATATAGTGCATATCTTGAAATGCATCATCTTGAACATTTCATGTTGCATAAATGCCAAAAAGAATACTTCCAACATTGGTCATCATATCTGTGGAGCCAACATTTCTAGCATTGAAATTGCATACCTTTTCATTTTGCATTGCATATGCATATCTCCATTGTATGCTTGCATGTTATTATATGCTATTCAATCCCTTCATTTGAAACTTCTAAGACCGAATACTCCATTGTTAAATAATGTTACATCTGAGTCTTAACAAGTGTGCTTCATGTCAAACTCTCAGGGGGAGCATTTCATGCTTATTGCATTTACATAGGGGGAGCTGCACTATCTTGTTTTGAGTTAAATTTTCTCCATACACGTTGAATCAAATTTGTACACTTCATGCACTTTAATGTGAAATTGAGTGTTATTCATAAGGATATAGGAATTTCATTTCAACACTCTAAAGTAATTCAACTTGCTGCATGGATGATAAGAGACAGTTGAGGAAAAAGTTGCCTGCCTCCGCATAAAAAAAATGGTTGGAATGAAAGGCAGAGCAATGCTAAGTCTCACTGAGTAAACTGGGCACATGTCACCTGAGACGTGATGTGGTTCACATCTGAAAAGTGTTGACTAAAGTATCTCTGTTCAAATGAGGTGACAAGGTTCAGTATTTTGAGTAACCGGGGATTCTGGCATGAGCTCCATGTGTCTCCTCGCGTAAAAAGGAATTATTTTGAACCTGATCCTTCTTAGAAAAATTCAGATTGTCAGTATGAAAATTACTGATGATAATTTGTTGAGGCAGAGCGAAGCCTCCAATACGCTGTTCTCTAGATTGAAATGCAGTTTGTACACTTACTATTGTGTTTACTTGAAAATCTGGTTATCCATATGGCTAAACTTCATTCTCATGTTACTCACTTGCACATGGTAATTTGATTTGATATGTATTCTGAAAATTTGATTAATTACAATGACCTGCTGTACGTCTTCTCCTATTTATCTGCATAATCCTCTAAGTGTAAACATGAGCATTCTGAACTTAATGACTCACTTGCACTTTTCCTACACCTATCCCCTCACTGTATATCAATTGGTATCACTTCTTGTGAAGGAGTTATGTTGCATGTATCTATAGATATCTGCTTGATTACATTGTATGCAATTCATGTCTCATCATTTTCATACATCATGCTTCATGCATTTCACAAGAAAACTAAAAATCAAAAAATTTAAAAATCAAAAACAGTCATCTAATGTGTCAATGTCAATGGGGGAGCTTTGCATGTGATCTTATCTGCTTAACTCATCAGGTCTTGCATGAGTCAATACCTTTCTATTGGTGTTTGAGTGCTTATTTGCTGGCTCATCATTGTTCATGCCATACGCCATTTCCAATTGCTGCAACTCATGTGCATTTGCATATCGTTTTGTCATCTTGCATTCTACATGACCACATTGTCCACATTTGCATTTCACTTTCAACATTGGTATCAGACAATTGGTATCCAACAGTTCTGCCATTTGTTCATGCATATTGTGCACATTGGTTCTCTTCATAATCCGGTTGTCCATGGGTTCTTGCCCTTCTGGATTCCCCATCATGATCTCCATTTCTGATTATGTCAAAGGGGGAGAGAGAGCATTATAGCATAATATTTTGTCATCATCAAAATGGGGGAGATTGTTGTGTATGTGATTTTGATGATTACAAAATGCCTTTGTTGCTTAGCCTTGTGCGTGAATGCTCTTCAATTGAACTGGTTATGGAAATGATCATAAACTATTTCTTTTAGGATATCATCATGTGGATGCATTGTAATTCTATAAGGCTTATCATCATGTGGATGAATTGTAATTCTACAAGGCTTATCATCATGTGGATGCATACGTGCTTTGAAGTTAGCACAAACATTGCATATACACTGTCTCTACACTTGGTGAGATTGCTTTGTATTTAATGAGAAGCCTCTGTGAAAAACATACTTGGATAAATGTCATTTTGAGCATCATGTCATATTGAGCCTCTCATATTGAGCATCATGTCATATTGAGCCACATATCATGAATGTGTACTTTAGTAATGCTAAATGAATGGAGGGAATGATATGTGGTTTGATGAGCTTGTGGATTGATCACATGGAATGTGACTCAACATTGTTATGCGTACCTTGATTCCAAATTTGTTGATCATGCAATGGTAATTCAATATTGGAACTCCATGATTCTTACATGAACGATTCAATAAAAGAACAAGCATCTAAGGACAATGTGAAACTCAGGTAAAACAATGTTGTAAGTTCCATCTTTCACTCTTGGAATAGGTTCAACGAAGTAATTTATTGTGAACATGGTCATAGTGTTAATGCTTGATGTAAAGATCTTAATTGTCAACTAACACCTTGCTTTATCATATTTTTCAGGATGAAAAATCATTGTTGATCTTCATGGGATTATGGTAACATTTAATCAATTGTTTCCCTTTGGTTTGATGGAGGTTTTAGTTATTTTTCAAACTCAAACTGTCTTACAATCTTCACCATTTTCAATCCAAATGTTGGATCTCCCCTCTAAAATTATATGTTGTAGCTCTAGGAGTCCTCTTTCCAACGCCTCCAGTCTTGCTTCGATCGGAGTTCGGAGCTAGGAGAATTAATTCCTGTCGTCGAAGCGCGCAGAGCTATTTTTTTTTGAAACCTGCTGAAAGGGGTCGACCCGTGGGTCGACCCTGGGGTCGACCCCTGTAACCCAGAACCTTAAATCAGGTTCTGTTTGGGTTCTGGAAGCACGAGGGTCGACCCCTGGGGTCGACCCATTGAAAGGGTCGACCCCTGTAACCCAGAACCATATTTTAGGTTCTGTTTGGCTTCTGTGAGCCCGAGGGTCGACCCTGGGGTCGACCCTTTCCGGTCGGACGTCCAGCCACCATCTTTGACCACCGTTTTCTTGCCCCAAAAGTCCTACCAATCAATTCCTAATGCCCTATATGTCTCCCTAATTCGTGGATCTGGTCTCCAAGCTGTCCCTTGACCATTCTAATCATTTATATACATCTCTTGGGTTGCAAACCCTAAGGTAGAGGATGCTAGATCTGAAAATCGTTTTCTTCTAACCCTTGTATGTGCAGGTTCGAAGTTGAAGCTCCCAAGCCCTCCTCCACCTTGTTCTGAAGCTGAAAATGAAGGGAAGAAGCTTGAATCAAGGCCCAAGATCATATACAACTGAAAGCTGCATCTGAAATCAAGATCCAACCTTTGTTTGTGGTGCATTTCTTCACACTTGCTTCAAGAACGTTCTTCATCCTGCAGAGGCATT
Organism: Amorphophallus konjac; assembly: GCA_022559845.1. Lineage (NCBI taxonomy): Eukaryota > Viridiplantae > Streptophyta > Magnoliopsida > Alismatales > Araceae > Amorphophallus > Amorphophallus konjac. Next base: position 28,584,123 of record CM040122.1, on the reverse strand, counting down.
CAAATACGTTTGAAGAAGAGAAAGGGGGAGCTCTAATCACTGCAAAATCTTCCTTATTCTAATCTTTGTTGATAGAGCTTGAAAATCTTCTTTAAGGCATTATAGGAGAGCTTCATACGTTCTATCTATTGCATATATATATATGAGCTGCAATCTTTGTGATACAACAATCTTAATGCTCATGTGTTCTTTCATATAGGTTGAAGATGAAGAGGGGGATCTCTAAATCATTCATTTCTATACTCTTGTTTGAGATTATCTTGAAGTTTGAGCTTATCATTTCTATCTGTTCTTTCAGGTGAAGAAGAAATTAGAAGAAGGAAAAGACATGCATCTCGAGGAGATGAATAAGATGATATCTAAATCATGATCATCCGTCAATGAGCAAGGAGAATCAGATTTTGCTGAAGAAGGGGGAGCCTTATACTTGACACATCTGTCTAGTGTTCATCTCTATAATTTGTTTGGAGGGTCATAGCATATATGTGTTTTTGGTTCATATACATTTGAGATAATACTTAGTGTGGGTGTTTGGAGAAATGGGTCTCCGAGGGTGTGGGTTGATTTATGTGTGTCGATTTGTGCAGAGTATATCCGCGTGTGTGGTCGGACGTAACTTGGGGTGCATTCCCCGTGTGTGGTTGGGAGTTTACTCCCGTGTGGTTGTGTAGGCAGTGTCCTACGTGTGTGTGGACGGAGTTGTGACTCCGTGAGAGGAATTTGTTCCGGGTGTGTTCCCCAGTGTGTGTGTGTGTGTGCTGCTGTGGCAGTAGCTTGAGGCAAGCCCTCGTATGTGTGTGGTTTGCTGCGAAAGCAGCGTGTGTGTTGTTGGGGTTCGTCCCCGTGTTGCTACATTTGTAGCGTGTAGTGAATCCTCACCGGTTTGGTGAGGGGTGGACGTAGGGAGCCCGTCGTGGTCCCGAACCACCTTAAAAATCCCCGTGTCTTGTGGTCTGATTATTGTGATTGTGTGTTCTCTATCCTATCTGTTTGTGCAATCGTGTGAGCTCGGTGAGATTGAGTGAATCTAGTTTAAACCTGTTTAGATTAAATTACTCAATCTTGTATATTCCGCTGTGTGCTAGTTGTGTTTTTAATAGGACATAGTTTTTAGTAGTAGGATCTATTCACCCCCCCTCTAGATCCGTGTTCCTGCACTACGGGACCCAACAGTTTTGTTTTATTTTTGCTCTTTTATTTTTTTTGTTTTGGTTTTGACTTAGGGGTAGTATTTCTTCAAATAGAGACCATTCCAAGGATGAGTTAACTCTTCACCTTCAGTATTAATTAATTTGTAAGCGTTGCAAGGATAAAAATCTTTTATAACAAAAGGACCTTCCCAATTAGGTTGGAGTTTGAGCGCGGTCCACCAGGTTTTACAAAAAATTCTTTTAATGACCATCTCACCGATTTTGAATTTTCTCTCAATCACTTTCTTTTGGTAAAAACGTAAAAGCCTATTTTGATAAATGCGTGCATGCTCGGTGGCGGCCAAACGCTGCTCGTCTAGGAGTTCCAACTGAGCAAGGAGAGATTCGCGACGCTCATCAATGGGGAGCTCCTTGTCCAATTGTACTCGTAGAGAAGGGATAAGAAGCTCGTAAGGAACTACCGCCTCCATTCCATAGGTTAAGGTGAAAGGGGTTTGCCCAGTAGGGGTACGAATGGAAGTGCGATAGGTTCAAAGAGCTTCAACTAATTTTTCTGGCCAATCCACAAATTTAGTAGCCTCACACGTTTTCTTGATAATTTTAATCAAAGTTTTATTAGTTTCCTCTATTTGACCATTGCCCTGCGGATAATAAGGAGATGAATGATGCAATGCAATGTTATACCTATTGCAGAGGTCCTGAAGCTCCTGAGAGATGAATTGCGGTCCATTTTCAGTGACGATAGTACTCGGGATGCCGAATCTTGCGATGATGTTCTTCATTATAAATTTACAAACGGTTGACGCTTTTATCTCCACGTATGCTTCCGCTTCCGCCCACTTGGTGAAGTACTCCGTCGCCGTCAGTATGAATGACTTTGGTTTTGTGAGGAGGGTCGGATCACCAAGAGGTCCAATGATATCGAAAGCCCACATGGAGAAAGGCCATGGGGAAGATACATGATGGAGTGAAGAAGCAGGAGAATGAATTTTGTCGGAGTGTAGTTGGCACTTAACACACCTTCGAACATAGATAGAACAGTCCTCTTCTAGAGTGGGCCAATAGAAACCTAGCCTAAGGATCTTCTTAGCTAGCATCTGGCTATTGACATGCCCGCCACACACTCCTGAGTGCGCCTCTTCCACGACCTTCCAAGATTCATCATCATCAAGGCATCTTAGCAAAATACTGGTAAGACCTCTTCTATAAAGTACACCTCCAACCACAGTGTATTGCTGAGCAACTCTTCGAATGTCTTTCTTTTCTTCAGCCGTGGCTTCTCCAGGATATGATTGATCTTGGCAATATTTAGCAATCTCATAATACCATGGCTTTTCTTCATCGTCCAATTCTTCCTCTAAGTCCAATAGCATGACTTCCTTATTCTCAATGATTCCTTCTTGCTTCACCTTCCTAAGCACCTCCTCCTTAACTCTAAGGAAAGCTGGATCCTTAATAGCCGGAGTGAGCCGCTTGTGAATAATGATAGAATGGGAATCCCTTTCGGGAGGGAAAGCCAAGGAAGAAGCAAGAGAAGCGAGAGCATCAGCTAAGATATTATGATCACGAGGAACATGAACGAAGATTAATTTGGTGAAAAGCTTGGTATAAGCGGAAGTCAATTCCTGATAGGGTTTGAGCTTAGGATTAAGCGTGCGGCACTTGGTGAGCACTTGGCGAAGAATAAGTTGACTATCACCTACAATCCGTAAATGGGTAACACCGAATTGATGAGCGGCCTCCAGCCCGGCCAGGAGAGCCTCGTACTCAGCTATATTGTTTGTAACTGGAAATGCGAGCTGAGAGGCGAGTGGAATAGTGATACCCTCTGGTGGTAGAAGAACAATACCAATCCCTTTCCCTTTTGAATTCAAAGCTCCATCAAAATGTAACATCCACATTGAATCGGTCTGATTGACGGACATTAGTTCCTCATCTGGAAACTCTGAGCGAACATGATCAAATCTAGGGAGGGGATGGTGAGCAAGATGTTCTGCTATGGCATAGCCTTTAATTGCTTTTTGCTGAATGTAAATGATGTCGAATTGAGAAAGGAAGCTTTGCCATCGCGCCAATCGGTCGGTGAGAACAGATTTTTCAAGAAGGAATTTAATTGGATTCATACGAGCGATGAGGTGAACCTCGTGAGCTAAGAAATAATGCTTAAGTTTCTGAACTACCCAGACTAAAGCAGCCCAAGTCTTTTCTATAGCTGAGTACCTCTGCTCACAGGGGTTGAGAAGTTTTGACAAATAGTAAGTTACCCTTTCTTTTCCTTCTTCATCAACTTGGGCTAGGACAGCGCCTACGGAGTCATCCAAGATGGAAATATAAAGAACAAGCGGTTTGCCTGGAACTGGCGGCCTCAGGACAGGAGGATTTGAGAGATAATCATTCAATCCGTCAAAAGCTGCATGACACTTGTCATCCCAAATAAACTTGACTCCCGGCTTAGTAAGCTCGTAGAACGGCCTACATCTTTGTGAATGTTGGGAGACAAAGCGGCGAATAAACTACAACCTCCCGATCAAACCTCGAACTTCTTTCAAATTCCTGGGAGGAGGCATTTCTCTTATGGCCTTCGCCTTGTTGGGATCAATCTCAATACCCCTCTTACTCACGATGAATCCAAGCAACTTCCCTGATGAAACACCAAACACGCACTTCTTAGGGTTCATTTTCAATTGATATTCCCGTGCCCTTTGCAAGACTTTGGTTAGAACCCGAGGATGCTCAGTCCTTGTCCTTGATTTTACTACCAGATCATCAACATACACCTCAATATAAATGTGGATCATATCATGAAAAATTGCCATCATAGCCCTTTGATAGGTGGCTCCAGCATTCTTAAGTCCAAAAGGCATGACCACGTAGCAATAGGTCCCCCATGGTATGGTGAACGATGTTTTCTCTTGATCTTCCTCGGCCAGGCGAATCTGATTATAACCTGAAAAACTATCCATAAATGAGAGAGTCTCATAACTTGCCGTGTTGTCAATTAGAACATCAATATGAGGGAGGGGGAAATTATCTTTAGGACACGCGCGGTTGAGGTCCCGAAAGTCTATACAAATTCGAACCTTTCCGTCCTTCTTCATGACCGGGACGATGTTAGCCACCCAATTAGGATAGAGGACAACTCTAAAAAATCTAGCCTTGTGAAGCTTATCGACCTCTTCTTTCATCTTTAATGTCATATTAGGGTGGAAATGTCTCAACCGCTGTTTAACCGCGACATACCCTGGCTTAAGAGTAAGTCGATGTTCAACGAGCGCAGGGTCTAGTCCAGGCATGTCTTCATAACACCAAGCGAACGTGTCCTTATATTCTTGAAGAACCAAAATAAGCGCCTCTTCTTCATCGGGCGACAAGTTCTTTGAAATGAGGATAATCCTAGGGTCTTCCTCCGTACCCAGATTTATTTCTTTGGTAGGCTCTTCTACTGAGACTGATGGTTCATCAAATCTCCTCATGCCACTAGCAAAAGCATCGGCCTCGTCCTCATATTCTTCGTAACTTTCATCCCCTTTCTTCAATAGGGTCTTCATCGTTCATAATCTCATAAACACCAAAACCCTCATAAAAAGCACAAGTATCCTCATATTCTATTTCCGACAGGATAAACGGATTCTCCACAAATTCGGGAATGGCTAAACAAGCCTGACATCTGACAGCTAATTCTCTAAGGAATCTACGGGGAATCTGCTTACCCTTGGATTTCTTATGTGAAGCTACCCCATGAGTCTTAATATCAGAGGAAAAAGAACAACTAGCTTGCTCACTAAAACTTGACGAAGAAGAGAAAGGAGGGGAAAAAGCGGGTACATAAGGTGATACAGACGAAGACCCCTCGCCAGAGGGGTAGAAAAGATCTATCAATGAATCCTGAAAGAGCGGCCCCTGGGTTGGGACACACTCAGAAAGGAGATAGGAGGTCTCCTCAACGGAGATGGAGGATTGAAAAATTGGAATTTTGGCATTTTTTTTTGTTTTCATTTTTATCTTCATTTTTATTTTCATTTTCATTTTCCAAGAGGAGGCAATGCGAGGGGGAAACAAGAGGTGGGGTTGAAATTGAAAGATTGGTAAAAGATTGGATCAATGATGGCCCGCATGGGGGCGTGATGGAGAGTTTGAAAAATTGCTCGAGGAGCAAGGGAGGAATTAATGGAGAAACTGGAGATGAATTTGGAAAAAAAGTTATTAAGACCACGGGTGGTCTAGGGATATCTGAGAAAATAGTTGATTGATCAAAACGGACAACAACCGTTGGGTGAACGGACTTGGTAAGGAAGAGGCCGGCCTACAGCCTGTCTATATTGCAGCCCTGCTCGCATGGCACATCAGGCTCTCCGGTATCTGTATAATCACTTAATAACTGCCTTTTGTTTGTAATCACTGCTGGCTTTTCAATTAAGTCATGAATTAATGGCGGCCATTCCGGGTCAGTTGGCATAAACAATCGGCTTAGAGCAATAGCAATGTCATTCATATCAAACCATCTATACCAGTCACATTCAGGGTCATCTATTTTTCTTCTCTTATCTGGCCGCAATGATTCCAAGGCTTTGTAAGTAGCCAGTGGGGCTATGTGGCGAGCAAACTACCGTGCATGTACATCTTGACAGTCCAGCATGGAAGTAACAAGTGTAGTTTGCTCATCATTCTGAATTCCCCCTTTTATAAAATGTGTTTGCAGGGTCCATGTAAGAGGCTGCCGGTCTGTCTTAAGAGTGGAAGTCATGACGGCCCATGGCCCATCTTCATCTTTGCTTTTGCTTGGCCCTTTATATCCTAGGCCACCCCGGGGAATCATCTTTTGGTGCTGGATTGGCTTAACGCGGCCTTGGAGATCGACCCCCAAGCCTTTACCAATCTTATATCCCATTTTTAACAAGATATTCCATCCAAGAGTATTCATCATATTCTTCTTTTTCTTTCCTTGAGGAGGCAGGGGTGTTATTAGGGGTGAAGCTGGTTTAGTGACCGGGGGCTTTAGCAAATCTTGCCGCGGGTCGGCAACATCCAAGACTGAAAGTAAAGTCCTATTGGAAGGCCACATGGAAGGCACTAAAGTTGCTGAATGTATATCTTCTGTCGGCAAGATGGGCATGCTACTGACCTTGATAATGCGCCCTTTGTGTGGAAACTTTATGCATTGATGGTTTGTGGAGGGAACAACATCAAGTTCTTGAATATAGGGGCGGCCCAGGATGCCGTTGAATGTTGGATCCATGTCTAAGATGTGGAAGTCCGCTGTAACAGTAACTGGACCCAAACCAACTCTCAGAGTGATCATTCCCAATGGTGGCTTCTTAGTATTGTCATAAGCTGTGACGGTAATTGTAGATGGCCGAATTTGATTTTCTGGAATGCCGCACATCTTCAAGGTGCTCGGTGGCAAAACATTAATGGATGCCCGGGTGTCAACCAAGCATTGCTTTATAGCTATCTTATTGATGTCAATAGTGATACATATGCATATTTTCTAGTCGGCTGCGGAGCCAGTTCTTGTTCATAAAAGGTAATAGCCGGTTGATTGCTGGCCGAATTCAAAACTGTAGTGACTTGTTCAGCAGGAATGTCTTCATTGACCATCACTTTTTGCAAGTACTATTTCAAGGCCAGCTGATGTGTGGTTGATCTTTTGATCAATTCTAAAATAGAGATTCGTGCCGGCGTTCTGTCCAAATGTTTCAACAAATCATACTCCGTGCCCGGTGTAGACTCTTGCTCTTGTTCTCCTTGTTCTTGTATCGGCTCCTGCTCCCGTTGGGGAAACACTCGGTGGAACATCCGTCCACTACGGAGCACCATGGTTCGGGGCGCCTCTGTCGGGCCTGGAGTGGGTAAAGGGGTAGAGGAGGTAGAGGGAATAGTGGTATTGGGTGCTGGAATGGCAGGGGGAGAGGTTCTTGCAAGGGGCCTCGTTGGTTGGGGATTATCGGAAGGTGGAAGCGGAGGCCGAGTGACAAGGAGGGGCCTTGGAATCACGGTAGTGGTAGGTGGAGGTGGAACAGGAGGGGTGACGGCTACCGGCGAGCAGTGGATAAGAAGAGGACTATTTGGTGGAGGATTTTGGTGTGGAGGGGAGTTCGGGGTTTGGCGTAAAAGAAGAGGCTGTGAAGGGGTGGTGGAGCGTATAAGGCTACATTGTGGCTGGAAAAGAGATACAAGTTGAGGCCTTCTTATCAGTTGTGATGGTTGTGGTTGATTGGAATTAACGGCCCCGACAGAGGCGTTTTCTTTATGCCAAACCTGCCCCCTTTCCACTTCATGGGTCGAGGTGACAAGGTTCACTTGTTGATTCTGAACCGGGTGCTCCGGTAGCGGGTTATTAACAATCCCCATATTTGGCTGGGGTGCAGGAGCCTACTGTTGCTGTGGAATCTGTTGCTGACCTTGTTGTGGTTGCTGAACTGGTGGTTACCAAGGAGGCCTTCGAGCCTTCAACGTAGCAATGACCTTCCTCATCTCATCCCAATTAATATCCCCTTGATCGTTCATGTCATGTATGTAATCCTTGAAGTGAAAACAATAATCAATGTTGTGCCCCGACTGCCGATGGAAGATGCAATACCGGGAGGTGTCCACATTTTGCGGCCATACTGCCCTTTCTTTAGGCAATATGAGCAGGTTAGCGGCCATGAGGGCGTTAAAATGTCCGACAAACTTTCAGGTAGGGGACGGTATTGGGCTCTTCGTGGGCCCATTGGCCTTCTTGGTTGTTGTGGCTGTTGCGATTGATAATTAGCCGGGGGGGCACTTGGTGATATTGGTTTTGTGGAGCAAAGGGGAGTTGTTGTTGTTGTGGAGGTGGATGATGCCTTAGGGTCTGAGGAGGGTTATCATTTGGCTGGTGGACTTGATTCTGGAAGGCGGGCTGTTGTGGTGGCCTTGGATTTGGAGGGTGGCGAAAAGGAGTGGATTTGCCGAACGCGCTTACCTGCTCATTGATGACAGTGCCTTCAGTAGTTGGGCCAGTATTACCAGTATGAACATTCTTCCTTATCACCTTTGGCCTTGGCTCAAACATGCCCATAATGGGCGAATCTTTCATCTGGGTCTGTATATATCTAGCTCTTTCATAGAGCTCCTCCATAGTGCTTAATTTGTTCATGGCCAAAATATGGCAGAATTGCGGAGTGGAATTTGATATTATCATTTTTACTTGTTCTGTTTCCGACAATGTATCCTTTAAGTTCTCAGCCATAGCCCTCCACCTATCAGCAAATAAAACGAAGTCCTCCTCGGGCTTCATCTTCTCAGCGACCAAATCAGTAACAGACAAGGAGGGACCTACACGGTCCTTATATTTCTGCACGAACTTACGTTGAACTATATCAAAGTCGCCGGCATCAGTCGGCTCCAGAGAATAAAACCATTCTAGTGCTGGGCCATCCAAAGACCGCCTAAAGAGATAAGCCAACGAGTTCTTATTATCCTGCCAAAATGATGCTTCATACATAAAATCCTTCAAGTGAATGTTCGGGTTGCCCGTGCCATTATATCGCTGAAAATTCGGCATTTCAGACGGTGGTAGATGAAAAACCAGCATAGGGGGAAGCATGATTTCAGGAGTGGTCTTGGATGCAGTGACCCTCTTAAGCTGTTCCTCCATACTAGCCATCTTTTGGAAGAGTAGAGCATGGCTATCAGACTCGGCTGGGGCCAGACGAAAAGAGTGTTGGTTTGTCATAGGCCTTCTCAAAATTTGAGAAACAGGAGGTTGTTGAGGCCTAGCAACGGAGTGACTTGCCGGTTGGGCCGGCATAGTCATAACAGGAGTTGATGGGCGCGAGGGCACCCTAGGGGCGACCGCCGGGTCGTTGGGGGAATTAACAGAGTGGCCACCCATGGCCTGGGGAGGGTTAGAAGATGACGTGATAGACTTTCCCTTTAGGAGGGCGGCTTGAGCTGCCTGGCGCTGGGAGTCATCCAGCTGAGCAAGAACCTTGAGAAATTCATTGAAATTGAGAGAAGGGGAAGTGTCCCCTGGAGTATTTTGAGTAGTAGGTTGGGCCTAGGAAGAAGGCTCAACCTCCAAGGCAGTAGTGGTGGTGTCCACCATGTGGACCTGAGTAGAAGAAGAATTGTAGTTTCCCTCGTAATAAACAGAATCTTGAGAGGGAATCTCATAGAACGGGTCAGAGTGACCCTCCTCATAACCGTCATAAGTGTACCCATAGTTGGCCATATTAATGATTTTACCTGAACGCAATTTCATACTTAAGGAAAAAGAAATAAATTTCCAGCAATGAGATATAATCAATGAATATCACCTTTTCAAGCAAGAGAAGCACACAAGTTGTAATGAGCCCCAAAATTTTAAGATTTCCCTTAAAGATTAGGATGAGTTCAATATTAGGTTCTCTCTTTTGAAGGTGGATCCTGGTTGAAAATTTGGGTATAATCTTCGGGTATCTGGATTTTTCTCTCTCCTTTCCAACGTATGGGTCAACTATACTCCGGGTACTTCAAAGGTACAACCTGCCTGGCGTCCGTGAGGGAATCCACGGGTGCGAGGACTTAAGGAGACTTGGCTTAGGAATTTCCGGTCCAATGAGACGGAATGTTCAAAGGAGGGTCCTTCCTTCACCAAGAGGGGTGTAGCTCCTAAAAAGTGTGGGGAGAGGAGGTCTCCCAAACCGTATGCCCTGAATGCAATATAATGCAAGCAATTATCAAGCAGGTGATATCAAATAGCTCAAGCGAGTAAAACAACAATAATCAGTGCTCCTGTGGGCATAGAAGTAAATAACGCCTTGATGCAAGGCGCTGATTCTATGAAAAATGCCTCTGGGCAGGGGCGTCAAATAGCAATGAACAGTGAACAATACTGGTAATATAAGAATGACAATAAAATGACGCCTTGCGATAAGGCGCTGAATCAGTGAAAGACGCTTCCGTGGGAGGCGTCAAATCGTGCAGCAAGCAACAGAAGTAAAAGACGCCTTAGAGTGAGGCATCAAATGATGAACGGACGCCTCTGTAAAGGGGCGTCAAAACACTGTAAATAGTAATGAGATAAAGGGCAAAATGATGATAATCAACTAAATGACGCCTTGGTGTAAGGCGTTGAATGATGAAATGACGCCTCTGTAAGGGGCGCGAATTATAAAAATGACAAAAACACAGGAAAATGACTGAAACAACGCCTCAGTCGCGGTCGCTGTTATGAATAAATGACGGCAGTGTGGAAGGCGCTACTCAGTTCAAAGAACCGACAGCCCTGGCAATCAGACAGAAATCAAATAGAAATAAAAAAGTCTAATCAGTGGGAGGTGTGCACGTGGTGCACAAAGGGAAGGGTGCTACGTGGAGCACAAAGGAGGGGTACGCAAGGGTACCAAAGGAGTGGCACGCGAGGGCGCCAATGGGAGGATGCTACGTGGAGCACAATGGAGGGGTACGCGAGGGTACCAAAGGAGGGACACACGAGGGTGTCAATGGGAGGGTGCTACGTGGAGCACAATGGAGGGGTAATCAAACTAAAATAAAAGGCGTCCCACCGTGATCGCCAATTTGTAGATTATGGAAAAATCCACTTAAGAAAAGAAGGATAAATATAAGAAGCACGTGGTGCTAAAAGGGAAGTGTGATCGCCAGAGGAGTTACCTCAAGAAGAATAGAAGTGATCGCATGTACCTTGTGTTGAGCGTGGGAGATTGTGAGCTTTTCCTTCCTCCTCCGATCGGCCGGCCGATGAAGGGGGTTTGTAGCTTGATTACCCTTGCGAGAAAACACACAAAACAAGTGAAAGAATGGATTAGCCAAAGGTGCGTAGTATCAATGTTCTAATGATATGAATTCAAGCAAATAAAGCATGAACACACCTGGTGTGTTTTGATTTTTAAAACCCCTAAGAGGAGTATCAAAGGTATGGGAATATGAATGCAAAGTATGCAAAGCAATGTATACGATGTGAAAGTGACAATGTCTTCTAGCAAAGTAGCTAGAAAGAACAAGATGATGATGATGCTAAGGCTAATAAGGAAGAGGACAATCTCCTCTCTGCTGTGTGTGCAGCAGTACTGGGAGAGAAACCAGTTGAGTAGCAGCTGATGACCGTGGAAGAAGAAGAAATCTCCCAGAGGAAGAGAGATTACTTGAAGCGAAGCCTGCAAAGAAAAAAAAAACTAAACCCTCTTCTCCCTATTCTCTGTTAACGTTCTTCCTCTCTCTCTTTTCTCTGTGTTCTCTGTGTGTGGTCCTCCCGCGCGAGGGAGATCAAGGGGGGTATTTATAGGCTAAAAACCCTTGCAAAACAAGGATTAAAACAAGGTAATGACTCTCCAACAAGAAACCCTCTTCCCAATCGAACACAAGGTGCAAAATGGGGTAAGGATCATTACTGGAAAGAAGCAGGCGAAACGGATTTGAAAGTGAAAATGACGACCTGCCGAAGGGCGTCAATTAAAAATGATGACTTCACCAAGGGCGTTAATTAAAATGATGCCTCCTACAGTGGCGTCAATTCCTGGACTTATTTATGGCAGCAAAATACTTTCCTTATTAAAAATTCTGAAATGACGCCTGTTCAAAAAGGCGTTAAACAAGAGACGCCCCTAAGGGGGACGTCAATTCTGTGATTTTTCATTTTACTTAGGATTCGTAAAATTCCAGGAAATGACGCCACTATGCATAGCCGTCAGTTTATGAAGAAGCGCCCTTGACTACGCTGTTAATTAAAAGACGCCCTTACTTAAGGCATCAATTCCATTAAACACATAAAAATGCTAAGAAATCACAATTAAAACATGAAAAAAAGAAAAACTTCATATTAAGCCAATATTGAAGTCCACTTTGGGGCGTCACATTGTGACATGAGATTTACTCAACATAGCATTGATTTTGGCGTGTCTACATAGCCCAGGGGGCTGGACTGGTCTGCCTAAACCCCACCCTGGGGGGGGGGGGGTGTTTGGGCGGACAGGGCTGTGGGTGAGAGAGGGGGGTGGTCCCTACTATAAAATTGGATTTTTGGGTCTATTTCTCCCTAAATTAACTAAGAAGAAAAGGAAAACATGGCTGGGAGGATACGTGGAAGCTTCCGAGCGTGTCGAACTTGAGGAATTTCCCCGTGCTATGACTTTTTGCTCCCGCGTCCACGTGTCGGCTTCACGAACTGGTACGGTACACGAACCGTGTAATATCCCAGACCTTTTAGATCCTTTTTCAGGGGTCCCGGATCTGGTTTCTCGGAGTGTCCAGCTCCGTTGTGTCCAAAATTTCATTTCAGACATCTTTCGTGTTCGGATCGGTGCGATCCGGAGTTGTTTCGGAGGCCCGGAAGCGTTCCGCGACTTTTCCGCGCGTGTTTTCCGATTACCGCTGTGTGTTTCTATAATTCCTTCGGAACCTCGTTGCGGGTGAACCAGGCCGTTCACCTAGGCGAGAGTGGTACCGTTGCGATCGGTGCGTTCCGAGGATCACGGAAATATAATTTTCTATTTTTTGATATTTTCCAGAATTTCCGGATTTTCCTATAAATACCCCCCCTTTTTCTCTCTCTTCTCCTCCCTCTTCTTCTTCTTCTTCTTCCTCCTCCTTTCTCCCCCACCGTGCGACGCCCTCTCTCCCTCTCTTCTTCGTCCGGCGAGACCGCGGCGATCCCCTCCTGCTGCAGACGGCTGTGGGCGACGGCGTGGTGACGACGGCGACGGCGAGGTGATCGTGGAGGCATACGTGAACCGTGGGACTCAAGGAAGAACGAGGGTTTTCGAGCATTCTTCACGATTCGTGGTCGATCCGGTGCGTCTCAGGACGCAATTGAGGTAGGGTGACGTTCCCTAGCCTCTAGCCTTCCTTTCCCGCGATTTGTAGGCCGAGGGAAGGCCGAGATATGGGATTCCTTGCGGGTTTGGGGTTTTCCATGATTTGGGGAGAGCTCGCCCGATCTATGGATTCGATGCATGATTTCACGTTTTGATGGCCTAGAATCATGCTAGGGGTCCCCAGGGGTCTTCCCCTTTGATTTCCCCCTCTCCGGTGGAGGCATGGGGGCGTGGCCAGTTTTTTGGGCGTTTCCCGCCGTTTTGGCCTCGGGCGGGTGTGACGGTCCTTCCAATGACCGTCACACTATATAACCCGGCCAGATGGGTGCGTTACAGCCCTGAGTGCAGCCAAGTGGGGTCTGTGGGCTATGACGGTCCCACGATAGACCGCCACGGTGCTGTGACGCACCTAAGTTGGATCCTCAGGGGCGTTCGACAGTTGGCTACCGACCGTTGGTTTTTGACCGTTGGGGGTCAAGGCATGTGACGCATCTGGCTTGGCGCGTCACAACCATGTGACACCCCTATGTGGGTGCGTTAGAGCAGACGCATTCCCACGTTATAACGCACCAGGGTTGGTCCGTTACACGCTGTGACGCATCGAGTGGCATGCGTCACAGTTGTTCTCTGTTGTCTTGTGACGCACCAGGGTAGGCGCGTCACAGACTGTAACGCACCATGGTAGGTGCGTTACGCCCTTTTTTGCATCGAGCGTGTGATGCCCCTGCGTTGGGCCGTCAGGTGATTGTGACGGTCCTGCCTAGACCGTCAGAGCCTGTGACGTGTCTAGGGTAGACCGTCAGGCTCTGTGTTGCCCCGGGTGGTTTGCAACCCCATTTCTGTTCCGACCGTGGTCACCGTGCGACGGTGCTGGTACATGGGGTGGTCCCCGTACGTCGTTGGATGCAGACGTTATTTTCCGTTGACTTGAGAGTCTACTCCGTAGTGACCCTCCACTAGTCGTAGCCTGCTTACACGCGAGTGGTCCCACCAAGGAGTGGTGGAGAGGCTACCCTTAGAGACGGTTTGTGGGCCGATTTTCGTCGGGCCCCACGTCTACCAGCCAGAGTCCGGCTGAGGAGAAAACAGGTCAGAGGGCCAGACCAGGGACGCATGGTCTGTGTGTGCACACGTGGTTGGGGGCGGTTGGTCCCACGCCGACGGGCGCGACCCCAGTTAGTCACTTGTTTGTGGTTACTTGTACAGTGTCTCAGTTCCCGCTGGGCCGGAGGTAGACACCTGAGGCACGGACTAAGACGTCAGTGGATGCTTTCGGCCTTGCTTCTAGTGGGAGGTACTCATGTCGAGTCGGTAGTGACTGACCGTCAGTCGTTGAGACTTTGACCTTCGGGTTTTGTCGTGTTAGCCGTGGTGTTCTGTTCATTCCTCCATGGCACGCGTGTTGGTTTTAGTGCCGGAAGATCGGAGTTTTGTAGACAGTAGGTTTCCCTCTCCGAGGTACTCGCTTACTGCTAGCGTAGCGGTTTCTCCGTTCGCGAGGTAGGGTTCGAGTGATCCCTACGGAGTCTTGTCCTGAGACTCATTCCCTGCTTATTTCCATCGTGTTTCAGGTGAGCCGCGGCCTCAGGGGAGCGCGTCTGAGGCTCAGCGTGGTTTAGGTGCCCAGCGTTAGTGCCAGAGGTCAGAGCCGGGGTATGTCCCGTGTAGCTGTACTTTTCTTTCTTGTCTCTGTACTAGTTGTGGACTACTGCTGTTGTTATTTTATTATTATCTTGTGGACCATGTATCATGTAAACTGTTATTTTATTTCTGACTTAATAATATAACTGTTCATTTCGGTAATTACTTGTGATACTTCTGTAGTCTCCACACCATTCCTTTAACCCTTCCGAGTCTTCGGGCTCGTGGGTGGCGGTACGAGTCTCGGGTTATCGGGCCTTCCCGGTAATCAGATTCTCGGGTCGTTACAGCTGGTATCAGAGCAGCGGTTGTGGGATTATATCAGAATCATAAGTAATTGTGGTGGTCCACTAGTCCACATCGATGATGTACAGTTGACGCTGGCATCGGGCATCGTGTGTTTTTCTTGACCTTGCTGTTTCCATGTTTTCTATCTTTTGCTTCAGGAGCGAGCATGGCGCCGAGGCAGAGCACTCGCTCTCAGCAGGGACAGTCGGCTAGAGGTCAGGAGATCCAGCAGGGGGTTCAGCGAGATCAGGAGGAGCATAGTAGAGCACCACCGGGGGCCGCCGAGGTAGTGGATATTGCGAGGTTTCCGGGGGCCGAGGATTTCTTCCGTGGCATGTACCAGCTTATACCTCAGCAGTTCGATGGAGAGGCTGGTGAGGGCTCATCGACCAGTGGTGGGCCAGGCCGAGCAGTGAAGGATTTCATGCAGTTTCATCCCCCTTACTACGGCGATCAGCCAGATCCTGATTTGGCTCGGAGTTGGCTCGACGAGATGGAGCGGGTGTTCAGTTCCGCGCAGACTACTGCAGAGGACAGGGTGATGTTGGCCTCCAGCCAGTTGCAGGGTACGGCTGGGGAGTGGTGGTCTTCCGAGTGGAAGATGTCTTTCCAACTTTGTCCACTTGAGCAGATTGCATGGGGCGACTTTGTTAGTGCTTTTGAGCGTACCTACTGTCCAGAGTATATTACTACGCAGCAGATGCGTCAGTTTCTGGTGCTGGTTCAGGGTGACATGTCCGTGTTATAGTATAGGGCCCGATTTGTTGAGTTGGGTCGGTATTCACCTCATATCATGGAGCATGAGAGGGTGAAGATCGCACAGTTCGTACAGGGCTTGAGGCAGGAGCTGAGGCACCATTTGATCGCGAATGCGGCCACTGATCTGGAGACAGCGTCTCGTGTTGTGGCTTCTTTGGAGATGGATATGCAGAGGACTCGAGGACCAATTAGCCAGGGGCAGTCCTTGTCGGGTCGCAGCCAGCAGTTAATTACCCAGCAGCAGGGTTCTTGATGCGGGATGGGACCACGGACACGATAAGCTAGCGGTCGTCCCTTAGCGAGGGAAGCGTCGGATGTGCGCGGTTGAACAACCGGCAGTGAGCTAGGGTGGTCGGCTCTCAATTGTGCCCGGATCGGGTCACGGGACGGTCACTCTCTCACTCGCAGCAGTGATATGATAAATTAAAAGCGAGCTAGGTAACCCTACACATGCTCTCTAGCAGCGGCATAAACAAGCATATATAGAAATAAGCGGAATGCCAAGCAAGGAGCGAATACGATACCTCCACGCGCTCGGCGTGGCGAAGATGGCACCCGGCCGAAACTCGTACTCCCGGGAACTTAATACATTAAGATTACAGTAATACAAGTAAGCCCACTCCACGCAGGGAGGTAACGGGCGACACAAGGGGACCCGGGAGGACCAATTCCGGGTTGACGGGCGGTTTCCGGGCACGGCTTCGGCTTCGCGCGTACTCGTGCTAGTGGGGCCCACGTGTGGACCGGAGGGGTCGTGTGGGACCTGATGCCTCCTCTGGTGTGGGTACACTTGGGAAGCGCTCCCCTAGGATGGCGAGTTGCTGGAACGACCGCCGGACGCCGGGCGGCCCTCGGACGACGCTCGCGGGAAACCGGCCACAAGTCTGCACTTGCTGTCTTCTCGCGCGTTGTCCGGCGAGATCGGCTGCTGTGATCAACCCCGTCGTCGGAATGCAACGAGCTCGGCGCCGTTGGAAAGAGGACTCCAAATACTTCGGCGTAGGGGCCTTCAGAAAAAAATAATCAGATACATATATCTGACTTATGGAATTTACACCCTTGCTGTAAACAGGCCAGAACTGCAGGGGCAGGTTCTGACTTCTCTGAAAATCACCGTTGACCGGTGGGAGGACCTTGGAATATGGAGATGAGTTCTTCATAAAAGTTGAAGATCTCTGAGATAGAAAACCGGGACTATTTTTGGTTTTTGATTTGGATAGGAAATGGATTTTATGGGATTTTTTGAGTGGACCTGGGTCGGATCTGGGACACTGTGGAAAAATTGCTCACAGGAACTGGTACGAATTTTGAAAAATACCTAGAGACCTTATCAAAAATTAAGAAAATTCATGGTGGTAGACATATGTGGACAGAAGTCTCAGTAATTTTTATAGACCCAACAAAATTCAAAACATGGGTCGAACAAGGTAGACTCAGAACTGTTGAACAGTAGACAGAACCTGGACAGAACTGAAATTTGAACTTGGAAGAAAATCTAAAAATATCTAAAGGACGAATTTTTGCCTGAAATTTTTTGTGGAGGTAAGGGTTCAAGAGGGGAACCAACCCTGAAAATTGGAGCTTCAGAAGATGAGGGAAGAGAGAGGGACAATTCGGAGAAGAGAGGTCTGTCCAGAGTGGACAGAAAACCGAATTCGTTGGTGAAGACGCGTCGGCGGCGAGACGGCGGCGGCGGCGATCACCGGAGCTGCTTCAGAAGTTGGAGGGGATCAAGAGGGGAGGGATCTCACTCTATAACTGGGCTGGAGGTGGAAGAACACCAGGGAGAGAGGGGAGAGGGGCACAAGCTTCAAGGAGGCAAAATGCTAATTTCTTCTTCATTAATTCTTTCCATAAGAAAATACAAGTATTTATATGAAAGGGTTCTAATCTAATATGAGCCCTTGGATCAAGGGTTGAAGAATGGAGGGTTGAGATGTGGTGTGAACACCACATTAAACCCAAATAAACTAATAGGTCCGCCCCCCCCTTAAAGAGGACAATTTGGAATTGTCTTCTTTATTTAATTCATGGTCCAAGTCCAAATTTGGACCATGGACCAGCCACCTTGGACCCAAGAGTCCATGTGGACCAATAAGGAGGAGGGAGGGGGCCCCTGTAGGGCCTACAAGCATATTTGCAAAGAAACCCAATGGCCTTTTGCAAATAAACCCACTAAGACCTACTATTGTGTACGCATATATCACAAGGGCGTACATACAAATACAAAAGGACATAAATGCAAACACAAAGTGAGCTGGTTGTCGCTGATGTCCCCATCAATTCTCCCCGGGTGGGAGGAACTCGACCCCGTCGAGTAAAGGGTGCGGCTGCTCAGGTCTCCGGCGGATCCGTCACCGTGCCAAGTAGCGCGGGTATGCTCCACTCCAAGTGATCGGCACCTGCTCATTCCACATATACTCGATATGCGCACTGCTATGGCCAAAGGTGGTCACTCCGAAGGGGCACTCTCAACGGAAGGAAACAGCTCAAGGACTCACTAGGAATCACTGCTGAGTCCCTATAGGTGACTGATCCGGGTATAGAAGTAAACCGATCCCATACTCGTCAAGTGAATCGACTCGCTTCACACTCATTCGGGAACGACACGAGCTTGCACAAGACACATGCAGACTCACCATGCACTGACACACGAATGCAAACCATGCAAACAATCGACTCAAAATCACCACACAAACAAACCACACAAAGAAAGCACACTGACTCATGCACGACTCTAGACTAAGGTGGTAGCATCAAACCCACTAGGTGGCGACATCCTGGGCGGCAGAAGGGTCGCCCAGCTCTTCCCCCATGGCATAGTATTCATCGGCCAGTGCCTCGTCGGCCTCGTAATCGACATGCTCAAGCTCGGGAGGTGCGGATCCTCCAACACCTAAGGCTAGGGTGGTGCGAGCGGGACACTCACTAGCAATGTGGCCGTACCCGTGACAGTGGAAACATTGTATTCGCGATCGACTACTCTCCCCGATAAGAGGGACCTTACCCTTATCATCCCGCCGGGTAGGGGGTGTAGGCAACAATGGGGGAGGTGTAGGTGCCTTGGACAAGAGTGGCGGGGGTGCCGGTGCCAGAGGACGGGCTATAGGAGCTGGGGGACGGGCAAAGGGTGGCGGTGGTTGGGATGGAAATAGATCCCGGGGTGGAGGAGGGCGAGGCCGTGGAGCGAAGTGCTCCTGACGGGTGGGCTCCTGAGGTCGAGCCATGGGAGGCCGCTGATGTGGGCCTATAGAGTGATGGGGCTCGGTACTACGGAGAGGGGTGGGGCCCAACCGATGGCTAGACTCGAACTCTCCCTCAAATTGCTCCATCTCGAGAGCAACCTGATATGCCTCTTCCAACGTCTTGGCATTGCGGCGGAAAAGCTCATACTGGTAGTGTGGCCGCAAACCACGTCGAAAGCGGGACACGGGCATGGTACTCTCCTCCGTGACACCACATCGTAGAAAGTACTCATCAAACTCCGCGATGTATTCGGAGACGGACCGGTCTCCCTGGCTAAGACTTTGCCATCTATCGATGAGTCGCTGGCGGTATGTGGCAGGAAGGTACTTTTGCCGAAGTTTATTCTTCATCTCGGCCCATGTGTCAATCGGGGGTTCTAGCCGCTGAAGTAGCAGGCTCTCCACATTCTTCCAATAGGTTTGTGCCTGCCCCATGAGTTTCATGGTGACAAATCGGACCCTTCGACGCTCCGACATATCATACCATTCAAAATAACGGTCCATGCCAAACTCCCAATCTAGGTAGACTTTCGGATCCAAAGACCCGTAAAAAGCGGGAGGATCCGCTCGCACGGTCTTAAGGACCCGATCATCATCCTCATCTCGTTGTGGTTGAAAACCACGACGGCGTTGACCATACCCCTCGTAGGCATTGTCGGACCCATAGTCCTCGAGACCAAGGTCACGGTGTGATAGTTGGGGAACCCGAGGAGGGGCGGGTGGAGGAACCAGTGGTGGCTGGTTTTGGGCCGCGGGAGCGGCCTGGACTTGGGCCATGGGAGCGGGTTGGACTTGGGCCCCCGCGGGAGGAGGTGCGGGTGGACCTTGGGCTGCCCCAGGAGGGTCCCCGTGTGACATCCTATCTAACCGCCCAACGAGGTCTTGGACCGACCTATCAGAGTTCTCCATGCGTCCTTCCATGGCCCTAAGGCGACCATCCATATTCTCGGAGAAGGTCCGAAAGTTAGCATCGGATTGGTCCAACCTAGCCATAATGGCCATCATCGCCTCTTGTAGGGAGTGGAAGTCTCCCGAGGTATCCCGTGGGTTGGCCATAGGTGGGGGTGGGGGTGAGTACTGAGTACCCCGACGAGTGGGCATGCAAACACACCGACTAGAGCAAAACACACTAATGCAAAATGATGCGCCTAGACTTAACCAAAACTCGATACGCGGCGGAGATAATCGACCCGAAGGTCACTCGCACAAGTGTGCGGCCTTCCCGATAGACGTAACCTAACGGTCGGACAACACCTTTCTATATACCGAGTAAAGGGATGTATGCGAAAAGACACTCTTTTTTGTGTTTTAAAACAATGATGACCCTAAACACGACTTAGACCGACTGATGACTAGACGTAAATGACACTCTTTTTTTTTTTGACACCCTAGACTCAACTGCTCTGATACCAAATTGATGCGGGACGGGACCACGGACACGATAAGCTAGCGGTCGTCCCTTAGCGAGGGAAGCGTCGGATGTGCGCGGTTGAACAACCGGCAGTGAGCTAGGGTGGTCGGCTCTCAATTGTGCCCGGATCGGGTCACGGGACGGTCACTCTCTCACTCGCAGCAGTGATATGATAAATTAAAAGCGAGCTAGGTAACCCTACACATGCTCTCTAGCAGCGGCATAAACAAGCATGTATAGAAATAAGCGGAATGCCAAGCAAGGAGCGAATACGATACCTCCACGCGCTCGGCGTGGCGAAGATGGCACCCGACCGAAACTCGTACTCCCGGGAACTTAATACATTAAGATTACAGCAATACAAGTAAGCCCACTCCATGCAGGGAGGTAACGGGCGACACAAGGGGACCCGGGAGGACCAATTCCGGGTTGACGGGCGGTTTCCGGGCACGGCTTCGGCTTCGCGCGTACTCGTGCTAGTGGGGCCCACGTGTGGACCGGAGGGGTCGTGTGGGACCTGATGCCTCCTCTGGTGTGGGTACACTTGGGAAGCGCTCCCCTAGGATGGCGAGTTGCTGGAACGACCGCCGGACGCCGGGCGGCCCTCGGACGACGCTCGCGGGAAACCGGCCACAAGTCTGCACTTGCTGTCTTCTCGCGCGCTGTCCGGCGAGATCGGCTGCTGTGATCAACCCCGTCGTCGGAATGCAACGAGCTCGGCGCCGTTGGAAAGAGGACTCCAAATACTTCGGCGTAGGGGCCTTCAGAAAAAAATAATCAGATACGTATATCTGACTTATGGAATTTACACCCTTGCTGTAAACAGGCCAGAACTGCAGGGGCAGGTTCTGACTTCTCTGAAAATCACCGTTGACCGGTGGGAGGACCTTGGAATATGGAGATGAGTTCTTCCGAAAAGTTGAAGATCTCTGAGATAGAAAACCGGGACTATTTTTGGTTTTTGATTTGGATAGGAAATGGATTTTATGGGATTTTTTGAGTGGACCTAGGTCGGATCTGGGACACTGTGGAAAAATTGCTCACAGGAACTGGTACGAATTTTGAAAAATACCTAGAGACCTTATCAAAAATTAATAAAATTCATGGTGGTAGACATATGTGGACAGAAGTCTCAGTAATTTTTAGAGACCCAACAAAATTCAAAACATGGGTCGAACAAGGTAGACTCAGAACTGTTGAACAGTAGACAGAACCTGGACAGAACTGAAATTTGAACTTGGAAGAAAATCTAAAAATATCTAAAGGACGAATTTTTGCCTGAAATTTTTTGTGGAGGTAAGGGTTCAAGAGGGGAACCAACCCTGAAAATTGGAGCTTCAGAAGATGAGGGAAGAGAGAGGGACAATTCGGAGAAGAGAGGTCTGTCCAGAGTGGACAGAAAATCGAATTCGTTGGTGAAGACGCGTCGGCGGCGAGACGGCGGCGGCGGCGATCACCGGAGCTGCTTCAGAAGTTGGAGGGGATCAAGAGGGGAGGGATCTCACTCTATAACTGGGCTGGAGGTGGAAGAACACCAGGGAGAGAGGGGAGAGGGGCACAAGCTTCAAGGAGGCAAAATGCTAATTTCTTCTTCATTAATTCTTTCCATAAGAAAATACAAGTATTTATATGAAAGGGTTCTAATCTAATATGAGCCCTTGGATCAAGGGTTGAAGAATGGAGGGTTGAGATGTGGTGTGAACACCACATTAAACCCAAATAAACTAATAGGTCCGCCCCCCCCCCCCCCCCCCCCCCCCCCTTAAAGAGGACAATTTGGAATTGTCTTCTTTATTTAATTCATGGTCCAAGTCCAAATTTGGACCATGGACCAGCCACCTTGGACCCAAGAGTCCATGTGGACCAATAAGGAGGAGGGAGGGGGCCCCTGTAGGGCCTACAAGCATATTTGCAAAGAAACCCAATGGCCTTTTGCAAATAAACCCACTAAGACCTACTATTGTGTACACATATATCACAAGGGCGTACATACAAATACAAAAGGACATAAATGCAAACACAAAGTGAGCTGGTTGTCGCTGATGTCCCCATCAGTTCTTTTCAGCATGCGTCGGGCGGTTCAGGAGCGCCGGCACCGGTAGCATCGGTGATAGGATCTGTGTCTTTTGGCTCAAAGGTCAATAAGTTCCTTAAGAAGGGTTTCCGTAAGAAGCACAAGGATCAGGGGCAGGCATCATCGGGCAGTGTACAGCAGCCGGTCCCGTTTCAGCGTCAGGGATCAGTGGGTGGATCGCGAGGACCGTGTCCACGGTGTAGTGAGCATCACCCAGGCAGGTAGTGCACGGCGCCGATTATTTATTTTCGGTGTGACAAGCCAGGGCACATGGCGCGTGACTGTCCTCAGAGGCAGCATCAATAGCAGTTTCCTCAGCAGCAGCAGGTTCCCCAGCAGCAGAGGCAGCACTGACATTATCCGCCACTACCCAGGTCAGCTAGTGTGGGAGGCAGGCAGAGAGCTAGAGGCCAGATCATGCACATGACCAGGGAAGAGGCAGTGGCATCGTAGCTCGTGGAAGGTACCGTTCAGATTTTGGGTTGTGGGGCTTGGGTTTTGTTCGATTCTGGCGCGTCTCACTCGTTTGTTTCGGAGGATTTCATGCTGAGTATTGAGGAGCCGGTGACCCAGTTGTTTGTCTTGTGATTTGGTAGTAGAGTTGCCTTCAGGTGATTTTATGATCACTCTATATTGCTTTGATGAGGTTCCTGTGTGGGTGGAAGGGCGGAGTTTGTCGGCTAGGCTCTATGCGTTGCCGCTTTAGGACTTTGATGTAATTTTGGGCATGGATTGGCTCGAGGCACATCATCCGTTGGTGGATTGAGGCTCGAAGAGGGTTTATTTCCGGCGACTTTATGGACCCACCTTCTATTTCCAAGGTATCAGGTCTTCCACTTCCCGCTTTCTTATTTCTGCGATTCGAGCTTGTCGGTTGCTTGATGCGGGTTGTCAGGGTTTTATCGCCTCTGTGGTTGTGACTGACCGGATGGAGCCGGATGTCGAGGACATCCCGGTGGTGTGCGAGTTCCTCGATATTTGTTCGGAGGACTTACCTGGATTGCCTCCCCAGCGAGAGATTGATTTCGTGATCGAGGTTGTGCCTAGTACGGGACCTTTGGCGAAGGCTCCCTACCGTATGGCCCCCGCTGAGTTGAGGGTGCAGTTGCAGGAGCTGCTGGCCAGGGGGTACATTCGTCCTAGCTTTTCCCCTTGGGGTGCGCCCATGTTGTTTGTGAAGAAGAAGGACGGTAGCTTACGGTTGTGCATTGACTACCGACAGTTGAATGAGGTGACCATTAAGAACAAGTATCTGCTGCCGCGGATTGATGATTTGTTCGACCAACTTCAGTTGCGTGAGTGTTCTCGCAGATTGATTTGCGGTCCGGTTACTGTCAGCTGAGGATTCGCGAGTCCAACGTGGAGAAGCCTACGTTCTGTACGAGGTACGGGCATTATGAGTTCTTGGTGATGCCGTTTGGGCTCACCAATGCCCCCGTAGCCTTCATGGACTTGATGCAGAGGGTGTTTTGTCCGTATTTGGACCAGTTCGTGGTCATATTTGTGGACGACATCCTTGTTTATTCGTGATCTACCGGGGAGCATGTGTACCATTTGGGTGTGGTGCTGCAGACGTTGCGAGATCACCAGTGGTATGCGAAGCTCAGTAAGTGCGAATTCTGACTTTGTGAGGTGCACTTTTTGGGGTACGTGATTTCTGGTGATGGTATTTTCGTGGACCCCACCAAGGTCGAGGTAGTAATGCAGTGGCCGAGGCCGAGGTCTGTGACGGAGATCCGGAGTTACTTGGGGCTTACGGGCTATTATCAGAGGTTTATCCAGGACTTTTCTCGCATTGCGGCCCCGATGACTAGACTCACGCGGAAGGATGTGCCTTTCGTCTGGTCTGAGGAGTGTGAGCAGAGTTTCAGGGAACTGAAGAGGTTACTTACCTCGGCTCCGGTGTTGGTTTTACCTTCTGGATCGAGAGACTTTATGGTGTGTACAGATGCTTCCGGGGTCAGATTGGGTGCTGTGTTGATGCAGCATGGTAGGGTGGTGGCTTATGCCTCTCGGCAGCTAAAGCCCCACGAAGAGAACTACCCTACCCATGACCTGGAGTTGGCGGCTGTGATCTTTGCGCTGAAGATCTGGAGGCATTATCTGTACGACGAGAGGTTTGAGGTGTTCTCTGACCATCAGAGTTTGAGGTATGTGTTCTCACAGAGAGACCTTAACCTCAGGCAGAGGCGATGGATGGAGTTTATGAAGGATTATGACTTCACCCTATCTTATCAGCCGGGCAGGATGAATGTCGTCGCCGATGCTTTGAGTCGGAAGGTCGCGGTCAGTGTCTTGATGTTGAGGAAGTGGAGGCTCTGGGAATAAGTGCCCGAAGTTTCATTCAGGCTCAGGATTCCCCAGGAGCCAGGGTTGGCAGTACTTGCGACTCTGACTGTCACGCCTGCTATCCGCCGTCAGGTGACAGAGGCTCAGCATTCGGACCCTGAGTTGCCCCGGGTTTTGGCTTTGACTGATGTGGAGCTCAGCGAGGACGGAGCTGAGAGATTCCGTGGTAGGCTGTACGTCCCAGCTGAGGTGTAGGTTCATTGTGCGGTGTTGCGCGAGACGCATGGGAGCAGGTACATCATACACCCAGGTGCGACGAAGATGTATCGGAACTTACGAAGATAGTTCTGGTGGCCTGGCATGAAGGGAGATGCTGCCGAATTTATGGCCAGGTGCCTGACCTGTCAGCAGGTGAAGGCGGAGCATCAGCGACCGGGAGGTACTCTCCAGCCCTTGGATGTTCCTGCGTGGAAGTGGGACCACGTGACCACGGATTTCGTGGTGGGATTGCAGAGGACTCCGAGCGGTCAGGACAGTATTTGGTTGCTGGTGGATAGGCTGACGAAGGTGACTCGGTTGTTACCGGTCAAAGTCAGCTGGAGCGTGTCCAGGTTGGCTCGTCTTTATGTGGAGCGGATCGTCCCGTTGCATGGGATTCCCATTTCCATCGTGTCGGATCGGGATCCACGCTTCACTTCTGGATTATGGGGGAGTTTCCAACGAGCGCTTGGCACGAATTTGACTTTTAGCTCGACGTATCATCCTCAGTCAGATGGTCAGTTAGAGAGGACCATTCAGACTTTGGTGGACATGCTGAGATCCTGCTACCTGGAGTGGCAAGGGAGTTGGATTCACCACCTACCGTTGGTGGAGTTTGCCTATAACAACAGCTATCATTTGAGCATCGGCATGGCTCCTTATGAGACTTTGTATGGGCGTCCGTGTCGTACTCCACTTGATTGGTTTGAGGTCGGTGAGCGTGTTTTGACGGGACCGGAGCTGGTGCAGCAGTGTGTGGATGTTGTACACCTGGTCCGTCGGAACATGTTGGCGGCCCAGAGTCGGGAGAAGAGCTATCCTGACCGTAGGCGGCAGCCCCTCGAGTTCAACGTGGGCGATCGCATGTTCTTGAGAGTTTCTCCGATGATGGGGGTGATGCACTTTAGACGGCGTGGGAAGCTGAGTCCCCGCTATATTGGCCCTTTTGGGATTGTGGAGCGCATCGGTGAGGTTACTTATTGGTTGCAGTTACCCCCTGAGTTGGCGTCAGTGCATGACATGTTCCACGTCTCGATGTTGCAGAAATATATGCCCGATGACTCTCATGTGCTCGAGGATTCTGTTTGGCCCGAGGTGACTCCAGATCTTTCTCTCCCAGAGTTTCCGGTCCACGTGGAGGATAGGCGAGAGCAGCGCCTGCGGAACAAGGTCATCCCCTTGGTTAAGGTGGTGTGGCAGCGGCACTCTGGTGGTGAGGCTTCTTGGGAGAGTGAGGACGAGATTCGTCAGCAGTTCCCTTACCTGTTTGAGTGAGTCTTCCTCTTCTTTCCCCTTGGGTTGTCCTCAATTTCGAGGATGAAATTTCTTAAGGGGGGAGGGCTGTGATATCCTGGACCTTTCGGATCCTTTTTTGTGGGTCTCGGATCTGGTTTCTCGGAGTGGCCGGCTCCGTTGTGACTGAAATTTTGTTTCGGACATCTTTCGTGTTCGGATCGGTGCGATCCGGAGTTGTTTCGAAGGCCCGGAACCGTTCCGCGGCTTTTCCACGCGTGTTTTTCGATTACCGGTGTGTGTTTCGGTAATTCCTTCGGAACCTCGTTGCGAGTGAACCGAGCCGTTCACCTAGGCGAGAGTGGTACCGTTGCGATCGGTGCATTCCGAGGATCACGGAAATGTAACTTTCTATTTTTGGTATTTTCTAGATTTTCCTATAAATACTCCCCTTTTTCTCTCTCTTCCCCACCCTCTTCTTCTTCTTCTTCTTCTTCTTCTTCCTCCTTTCTCCCCCACCGTGCGATGCCCTCTCTCCCTCTCTTCTTCGTCCGGTGAGACCGTGGCGAGGCCCTCCGGCTGCAGATGGCTGTGGGCGACGGCGTGGTGATGACGGCGAAGGCGATGGCGAGATGATCGTGGAGGCGTACGTGAATCGTGGGAGCTCAAGGAAGAACGAGGGTTTTTGAGCATTCTTCACGATTCGTGGTCGATCCGACGCGTCTCGGGACGCAATTGAGGTAGGGTGACGTTCCCTAGCCTCTAGCCTTCCTTTCCCGCGATTTGTAGGCCGAGGGGAGACCGAGAGATGGGATTCCATGCAGGTTTGGGGTTTTCCATGATTTGGGGAGAGCTCGCCCGATCTATGGATTCGATGCATGATTTCACATTTTGATGGCCTAGAATCATGCTAGGGGTCCCAAGGAGTCTTCCCCTTTGATTTTCCCCTCTCCGGTGGAGGCATGGGGGCGTGGCCAATTTTTTGGGCATTTCCCGCCGTTTCACCCTCGGGTGGGTGTGACGGTCTTTCCAGTGACCGTCACACTATGTAACGCACCTAGATGGGTGCGTTACAGCCCTGAATGCAGCCAAGTGGGGTCTGTGGGCTGTGACGGTCCCACGATAGACCGCCACAGTGCTGTGACGCACCTAGGTTGGACCGTCAGGGGCATTCGACCGTTGGCTGCCGACCGTTGGTTTTTGACCGTTGGGGGTCAAGGCATGTGACGCACCTGGCTTGGCGCGTCACAGCCATGTGACGCCCCTATGTGGGTGCGTTAGAGCAGACGTATTCCCACGTTGCAACGCACCAGGGTTGGTCCATTACACGCTGTGACGCACCGAGTGGCACGCGTCACAGCTGTTCTCTATTGTCTTGTGACGCACCAGGGTAGGCGCGTCACAGACTGTAACGCACCATGGTAGGTGCATTACGCCCTATTTTGCACCGAGCATGTGACGCCCCTGCGTTGGGCCGTCAGGTGATTGTGACGGTCCTGCCTAGACCGTCAGAGCCTGTGACGCGTCTAGGGTAGACCTTCAGGCTCTGGGTTGCCCCTGGTGGTTTGCAACCCCGTTTCTGTTCCGACCGTGGTCACCGTGCGACGGTGCTGGTACGTGGGGCGGTCCCCGTACGTCGTCGGATGCGGCCGTTGTTTTCCGTTGACTTGAGAGTCTACTCTGTAGTGACCCTCCACTAGTCGTAGCCTACTTACACGTGAGTGGTCCCACCAGGGAGTGGTGGAGAGGCTACCCTTAGAGATGATTTGTGGACCGATTTCCGTCGGGCCCCGCGTCTACCAGCCAGAGTCCGGCTGAGGGGAAAACTGGTCAGAGGGCCAGACCAGGGACGCACGGTCTGTGTATGCACACGTGGTTGGGGGCGGTTAGTCCCACGCCGACGGGCGTGACCCCAGCTAGTCACTTGTTTGTGGTTACTTGTACGGTGTCTCAGTTCCTGCTGGCCCGGAGGGAGACACCTGAGGCACGGACTAAGACGTCAATGGACGCTTTCGGCCTTGCTTCTAGTAGGAGGTACTCCTGTCGAGTCAGTAGTGACAGACCGTCAGGCGTTGAGACTTCGACCTTCGGGTTTTGTCGTGTTAGCCATGGTGTTCCGGTTGTTCCACCGTGGCACGAGTGTTGGTTTTAGTGCCAGAAGATCGGAGTTTTGTAGACAGCAGGGTTCCCTCTCCGAGGTACTCGCTTACTGCTAGCGTAGCGGTTTCTCCGTTCGTGAGGTAGGGTTCGAGTGATCCCTACTGAGTCTTGTCCCGAGACTCATTCCCTGCTTATTTTCACCGTGTTTCAGGTGAGTCGCGGCCTCAGGGGAGTGCATCTGAGGCTCAGCGTGGTTCAGGTGCCCAGCGTTAGTGCCAGAGGTCAGAGTCGGGGTATGCCCCGTGTAGCTGTACTTTTCTTTCTTGTCTCTGTACTAGTTGTGGACTACTACTGTTGTTATTTTATTGTTATCTTGTGGACCATGTATCATGTAAACTGTTATTTTATTTCCTGCTTAATAATATAACTGTTCATTTCTGTAATTATTTGTGATACTTATGTAGTCTCCACACCATTCCTTTAACCCTTCCGAGTCTTCGGGCTCTTGGGTGGCGGTACGAGTCTCGGGTTATCGGGCCTTCCTGGTAATCGGATTCTCGGGTCGTTACAAACCGCGTCGTAGGACCACAAACTGGACGAACTGGGGTTGAGTGGGGTCGTGGGACCACCGGGCTGGAGAGAGGGTGCGACCCCCGGGAAGTTCACCTTCCCCTGGGGCGCGCGGCCTCGCCCCAGGGTAAACTGGCCCCGGGGCCAGTCGTGACCCCGAGGGATGGCCCCCGAGGTCTCCTTGTGTCTTCTGCAAGTGTCCTTTGAAGGACGTTAAGCTCTGGGAAACTAGGATGGGCCCGTGGGGGCCGTTGGTCTTCGGGTTGTTGTAGCAGCTCGCAAGGCATTCGGGTAAATGCCCGGCACACCCCGGATTGCCGAACGGCTTGGGTAGCTGGCCGAGGGGCCCCAAGGTGGGCCTTGGGTTGAAGATGGGAGCTAAGGGGAGGCATCTCAGGGATGTGAGTCATGCCTCGAGTTGCGTGCCACATTACACGGCGGGTTGGCAGGGTAGCCTCGGGTTGGCCCGAGTGCTAGAGTTAAGTGGCTTATTGCCACGTGTCTGAGTGTCGGGGTTTACCCGCTGGGGGGTCGTTGTAAGACCCAATTGATGTACTGGAACCATGGGGCAGCCCATGGTTTGGTGTAGATGGGCTAGAATACACGTGCCCACAAGGTGTCCGATAGAATGCCGAACACACCCGTGCGAGCCGTATATGTGCGTGGTAGGCCTACAAAGTCTATGGTTGACTTAGTTAGGTCTCCCTTTGACCTTGGAGTGTTGAAAGAAGTGTCTTGGGGTGGGCCCTCGGCCCTTCCACTGGGTGCCACGTGACATGGCTTAACGTCGGGGCGCCCCCCGGTGGTCCCAGGCAGCCATGTAGGATACGGGCAAAGCCCGTATGTGAGTGGCCGGGGTTGACCCCGGACAGTTGCATATGTCGTCACATGTCACGGCAAGCTGGTCAGGGCCCTTGTAGGGTCCCACAGGGTTGTGGAAAGGGCTTGGTAGCCCATGCCGTGAAGGTGTTCGGGGAAATACCCAAACCCTTATTTCTTGTTATTTTGTCAGAAAATAGTCCGGGTACAAGAAATGCCCCCTACGGGGCGTGCGTTGGTGGCGGAGACGAGGGCGTACGGCCCGTGAGACCCCTGTTCCGGGATGTTGTAGTTATATTTTGACACTTCATGTGCCTTTATTTTGCTGTGCTGTATATATTGATTTTTTGGTATTCTGACTATTTTTTGGGTGCCCTGTCTTGCAGCTATGGCACGATTCGGCAGAGATGGGTGGGTCCCGAGGCATGTGGCTCGGGAGGAGGACCACTGGGTGCGGCGGGCTGAGCGGCCAATGCCTCCTCTAGGTCCACCGATGGTTATTGTGGCCAGTGTGGAACGGCTGGATTCGGGGCATACAACAGTAGCTGAGGGCCCCGTTGGTGAGAGGGCAGCTGGAGTTGGGACCGTAGAGGTGGCCCGGATTTCTGGGGCAGGCGGTCTGTACACCTATGATTGGAGCGGATGTTATCCTTTGGAGTTCTCCCTGGATCGCCATATGTTTGAGTTCACCAGGAGCTATGTCCCTCCAAGCTTGGAGGAGGGTGACACCCAGATTCTGGGAGCCCGTCGCCGGCTTGAGCGGGCTATCTTGATTGGCAGGGACAGCCTGCGTGGTGTAGCATTCTACAGTTACCCGAGCTTTTCTGAGGATTACTGGAGGCAGCGTCAGTTCCGCAGTGTTGAGTTCCTGGGGTTCTTTGGCAGAGCGGAGCAGTCTGGTGTCAGAGTTAAGCCGCTGGGCCCTGCTTCCTGGGACTTGCACGGTCACCACCGCGCAAAGACAGAGGGGACCGCTGGGTTGGTGCTAGAGCCAGTGGGCTCGCAGTATGCTGGGGAAGGCTATGACGACCACATCATCCTGGATGGAGTTATGCGACAGACCGTCATCAGCTGGTCCGGTCACAGGGTAGTGATCTCGTCACACTACTACCGTCAGGGTGCCACTGAGTGGCTGATGGGGATTGTTCACCACTACCGGGTGCTGCTGGATCGGGCTGGGATCAGGTACGCGGTGACTGCCGCTTTGTACGCGTACCCGTGCTACACCGGACTGCTACAGGGATTGTTGGAGCACTTCAATCGCCGATGGAACACGGTGGCGACAACAGAGGGAGAGACCACCCTTGACTTGTGGTCTCTATTCCGGATTTCTGGGCTGCCGATCATCGGCGAAGGGTATGAGGAGGTGGTACTGGATGACCTCTACCGTAGCCATACCGACGGACAAAGGCGATACTGGGTGCCTTACAGTTACCGGTATCTTCTGAAGACCTGGAGGGACCTGGCCCTAGGTGGGAGAGACAGAGCTACCCAGACTCCCAGGGTGCCGCTAAATGTGTGGGTCTGCCACTTCTACAACGGGTCCTCCTGCTTCTATCAGGAATTCGCCAGGGATCAGACTCCATGGGAGGAATATACAGAGGTGGAGCTACAGTTTCGGACATACTCCCGATACATATATGCTCCACAGGAGGGGTGGAATCCCCACGGTTTACCAGATGTGACACATCTTGCCGCTTACTTGGCATACTGGTTAGCGACATTTATGGTCCCGCACGGAGAGGATGGTCTATTGAGGGCTGAGTTGCTGTGGCCGGCCTGTTTGATGGCGGAGGGGAGACAGTTGGCCCTAGCTCCTGCTGCACTTGCCAACATATATCAGGGACTGGGAGTTCTGGCGGCGCACCCGGCACTGAGAGAGAGGAGTATACTTCTGCCGACCCACTATCTGAGTGTGTGGGCCGGGCTGCTAT
Organism: Amorphophallus konjac; assembly: GCA_022559845.1. Taxonomy (NCBI): domain Eukaryota; kingdom Viridiplantae; phylum Streptophyta; class Magnoliopsida; order Alismatales; family Araceae; genus Amorphophallus; species Amorphophallus konjac. The sequence continues at coordinate 28,552,574 of CM040122.1, read as the reverse complement.
TTCCGAGACTGGTGACGCGAGGGACCGTGGCGAACCTGACGGCCCAACTTTTGTTCAACTTCACTGGATAGCCTGACGGAGATGCAGAGGCACATCTGGAGGGGGCCAGGAGAGCTCTTTGCTACCTGCCCGCCCGGGGCGAGGAGGGACTGTCTTTTGTCAGCGCTGCAAGGGACTCCAGCCTTTTCTTGGGGGCTTTAGGTGGAGGGGTGATCAGCGCTCACCCCGGTCAGGGGGCGGTAGATGCAGGGCTGAGGACTGAGTGGGTACTGAGCACCCAGTCGACAGTGTTGACGTTGCACAGGTCGGTGACGAGTTTCTTGGAGTCGTACTACCTGTATCGGTTTGCAAGGAACTTCGGATATGACTAGGGGATTCCGCCGAACCGAGAGTTTCCTCTGACAGGCAGGCAGTACAGGGGCAGAGATACCCACATACTTGCATCAGCATGGTGGGACTTTTACTATCACCTGGAGCATGAGTGACTCCTGATGCCAGGACAGGGACGTCGAGGGTGATTCGACGTACACTACGCCAGGTGGTGGTTCGAGCACAGCCACCTATACCGGTAGAAGGCCTCCACGATCAGGAAGGCCGAGGAGAGTCGCTTGCCGAGGGAGGATCTACCTCCGATTGCACTAGATGAGGGGTACTTGAGGACCCGTGTTACTCAAATCCGTCGGGAGGTCGAGCGACTTGTGGAGCAGTGGCCCGGAGCAGGCGAGGCTCATCGTCCGTGAGCCGAGGCAACGGAGGGGCGCTGAAGCCCCTGATACAAGTACCGACAACAGCGGCGATGACTGGGGCGAAGGTGCCACGACCGAGGGGACCTAGGACCTGGTGGGCCCAGTTCCTGGCCGATTGCGGCTTCCAGAGCAGAGGTTCGCTGGACCAGGCGCTCCCCGACGGGAGCTTTGTTGACACGGCCACCGACGACTGGAGGCGGCACATCGGTCACGTGATTGGGTTAGCCGGGCCCGTGGAGTTCATGTCCCGGATCGAGTGTGCCCGCACTCTGAGGGACATTCGGGAGGCCGTCACGAAGGAGGCCCGAGTGCTGGCACTGAAATCGAAGCAGTTAGTGCCCTTACCGTTGACTCCCTTCGGAACTTCAGGTAAGGCTTTCTTCTTTCTAGCATGCGCCCCTCCCCTTTTTATATTGTTATTCTCCAGGTGTGTAATTGGGGCATTGTACAATGCCATGTTTGTCGACAGGTTCTGCGGTAGAGGGGGATCACCCCTCCACTGAGGCGTCCTCGGGAAGTGGGGACGGAGGTCTGCAGCCCAGGCGGAAGCGCCCTTGTGTAGGGGCTACGGAAGCTGAGACTGGTGGGTCCCCTGTAGGACTCGAGACTGGCGGGCAGGTTGAGGCAGAGATGGCCTTAAGTAAGTGTCGCTTCACCTTCTTTGCTCCTACTTGGTTTAACCATTGTAGCTGGCTAATCTTGTTTTGTTGGATTTGTGTTTTGTAGCTTCGCTGGAGACTGGTGTGGAGGCGGCTTTCTCGCCCCCTCAGGAGGTGGACACTCTACCTGAGGAGGGGGATGAGTACAAGATAGATATGGAGGGGCTCCTTCGTCTGATGAATGAAACTGCCCCTAATATTGAGACCTTTCCCGATTTCGAGTCGTGGAAAGTTGCTGGAGGAGCCCGTTCAAGTAAGGGCTTCTAATACTAGGTGTGAGCTGTGAATTCGCTTGCTTCCGGTTACTGACATAACCGTCTGGATTGTGCAGAGGAGGTAGAGGCGTTGGGGGCCAAGGCCCCTGCTGAGGTACTGAGCGGAGCACCTGAACAGGCGGAAGAGCCAACCCCCACGGTGGCTAGTAGCTGTCCGGGTAAGTGTCCAATTGCTGTTGAGGGGATCTTCCCGTTGTTGGACTTTTTCAGCAAGCCAGAATTATTGACTTGATTTGAGTTGTTTGTGTGGCAGGTGAGGATGCCGCGGCCACCTTGGAGATGATCCAGGAGCTGGTTGACGCCGGCCCCCCAGTGATTCTGCCATCTGTAGACACGCTAAAATTGACATCATTTTGAGCATATCTCCTATTACGCTACGATACCCCATTTGACCCTCAAATCAACTTATTTGAGTGGTTTTTCCTCATTTTTCTTGAATATCCAACTTCCCCCAGCTTTCCCACACGTTTACCCATTTTTCTAGATTTTACTGAGATTTTTTTCTATTTTCTCGGGCCTTAAATCAATTGGTGACAGGGACCTAGGCGCCATTTAAATAGCGCCCAGGCAAGGGGCACCCTTCACTGAAATAGCGCCCAGGAAGGGGGCGCCATTGCTTTAAATAGCGCCCGTTCAGAAGGTCGCTAATTCTTTCTTCACATATTTTGAGCCAAAATCGGATATTTTTGATTCCACGACTTCCTGAAGGTCGCTATTTCATGAAATAGCACCCACGTGCAAAGTCACCAATTTCGTTTCCATATTTTGAGGTTTTAACTCCGTCCGAAACGCGTATTAAATTTTAAATAGCGACTTCCTCATGGTCGTCAATTCTTTTCAAAATTTGAAAAGTCTGAATCCGTCTCGTAATGCCTCATAATTAGCGACCCTTTGGAAGTCGTTATTTTAAATAACGACCGCCTGCCTGATCGTCATTTCTTTTAGAGATCTGAACTCCGGTAGAACCTCCTTCTTTCTCCCTTTTGAGCCCCTTTCCACTTGGGAAAGGGTTCCTATGGCTTCCTAATATTGAAAGGACACTAGGAGGAAGGATCCCCCTTTCCAAATCCCATCAAAACTCAGTTTTCTAATTTTTATGGAATTAACTCCGAATTTCACTTCCCTCCCTCATGTTAACCTCCTTTTCCTCTTGGGAAAGGGTTCCTATGACTTTCTAAGGTTGAAGGGACACATGGCCATGGTTTATCACCTTCCAAATCCAACTAAAACATGGTTTTCTAATTTCTTGGAATTAAACTCCGAATTTAAGCCCTAAAAATAGGATCCCTCTCTCCCTTGTGAAAAGATCATTAATATCAATCTAAGGGGAGGTACTACTAGATTGAAGGCTCAAGGAGAGGCTCCCATGAACCTACAAGCTTCATCCTTGGAGATCGTCTTCCTCCCTTAAAGATCTTGAAGCCAAATTGGAGAAAACCACTAAGCTTTTCCCCTCCTATCTCTTATTTTTGCTTTAGTTAATTGCATGCATCATATCATATTCTTCTTTACTTTATTTCTTTTTTTTATTGAGATCTTCCCATGTTGTGCACTCTAACACATCTCCATAGTGCAACACTTGCACATCTCTCTCTATTCTTCATCATACATCATCTTTTACCTACCCTTTTTCATAGGGGTTTAAAGGCCAAACACCAACAAGGTGTGTTCATATCCATACTTTCTATGTGTATATTTATATTTAAATTTGATGCTACACATCTTGGTTTCTAATCCATGTTTGTTTATTGGTGTTTGTTAATTTTGCAAGGGTAATCAAGCTAAAGGAAAACTCTCTTCATCGGCCGACCAATAGAAAGAGAAGGTGCACTCACAATCTCCCCCGCATTTAAGGTATTTATATCGCGATCCCTCCTCTATTTTCATTGTTATATCTTTGAGGCCCTCGTGTCTCTGGCGATCACCCTCCATTAGCATCCTACGCATGCTCCCCTTTTCTCTCCTTTTCCCATCCTTTTCCTATAATTCTTCTTAGTTTTTCCTTAAGTGGATTTTCTTAGATCTACAAATTGGCGATCACGGTGGGACACCTTTTGTTTTTCTTTTGATTACCCTTTCCATTGGGCACCCACATGTGCCATCTTTTCTTTGCACCCACGGTGCACCTCCATTAGTGCTCCACGTAGCACCCTCCCACTTGGATTGTTAATTTGGTAGATTTGGAGTGTTCCCATTTCTTTTATCCACTTTTAAAATTTAAAAAAAATGAGCATGCTATGGCGTATCTCATGTTCTTGATGGTTGCTAGGATTTTCATCTTGTGATTGAGTGATTTCCATCCTCTTCTATTGGCTATTTTCCCACTGTTCTAAGCTTTCTGGCCGTTGGAGTGTTTCTGGGACACAGGGAGTTAGCGCCCTTCACAGGGGCGTTGTTTCACCATATAGCGACAGGGTGCAAGGCGCCATTTCCCGGGCCCTCTAAAAAAAGAGAAATTCACAGATATGTAGTGCCCCCTCAAAGGGGCGCTCTTTCATCATATAGCGACAGGGTGTGGGGCACTATTTCCCTGCCCCTTTGAAAATTTTTTCACAGGAATTAGCGCCCTTCACAAGGGTGCCTTTTCATCATATAGCAGCAGGGGTCAGGGCGCCATTTCCCTGAGTTTCTACCGTGATCTCCTATCCTGTGTGTTTTGCCTCATTTTTATCATATCCTGTTCATGCATGTATATTGTTTCTATTTTGCATTAGTTTTGCATTTATCTTTGCATTTGGCTTGGGAGACCTCCTCTCTCCACCCCTTTTAGGATCCATACCCCCTCTTGGTTAAGGAAGGACCCTCCATTGAGCACTCCGTCTCTTTGGACCGAAAATTCCTAAACCAAGCCTCCATAAGTCCCGGCCCACACTCGTGGATTCCCTCACGGACGCCGGGCAAGTTGTACCTTGAAGTTCCCCGGGTTTAGTTGGCCTATGCATGGTGAGAGAGTGAACCTAGTTGACATTGAAGCAAAATCATATTGAAACTAGGTTCCTACCTTGTGTGACTTATATCACATTTTTCCAAAATCACCTAATTCACCAAGGCTTAAGTCAAAACAAAAGCAAGCATAAACATCCCAACTTAATTAATATATTTGTAACATTGCTTTGATTGGTTGAATTGTTTGCTTGCATGATGTTTGATCTTGATAACAAAATCACAATGTCTAATCAATCATATATTCATGGGGATGATAAACCTAGCATATCTTATAATCCTCAAGCTTATAATTCTCACCACAATCTTTCTAAGGGACCGCGTCCTCACTTTTATGGTATTGCCCGACCCATGGGCAATTTCCAATCTCATGATCCCTCACATTCATTGCATGCCACTACTCCCTCGGGACCATCTCCTCCCAAGGATGAGAAGGTCTCCCAAATCTTGCATGCATTAGATCATCTCACCCCTCAACAAATCCAAGCCCTTAAGGCTATTGTTGAGGGCACATCTTCTTCTCATCCTCCCTCCAATCCCACACGGGTGGCCCATCACCCCCGTCCTTCCATTCATACCCGGGTGACCCATCACCCTCCTCCCTCTCTTATTCGCACTCCCGTTCGAGGAGTCCATTCACCCCCTTCTACACAAACCCCTCTTCGGGTGATCCATAACCTGCCTCCTTCTATTCTTCCTTCACCACGGCCCCAAGGCCCACATGTTCCTTGCAACCCGGCTCGTCCGGGTCCTTTTGTGGGTCGGCCCATTAATCCACCTCAACGGCCTTCATATCAAGCCGCCCCTCAAAGGCCGCTATGCCAACCCTCCAATGCTCAAGCTACACCCCTCCAACAATGTAGTGCCCCAGAATTTATATAAATAATTTTTGAATTATAAGATATTTTTTTTGAATTTATAAAGGCCTAAATAAATTTATAAATGGATTAGTAGAATTATAAGTCATTATAAGGCCCAATTAGGTTAAAATAGTTAACCTAGCCTATCTAATTATTATCCAAAAGGTTTAAGGACCAATCCCATTAAGTTTGGCCCATGATCTAGAAAGTTATTTAGCTTATTTATGGATTTTTAAAGATAAAGACTAATTATCTAAGATAATTATATGGATAAATGAATAAAAGAGTTTTATTTATTTGAAACTCTATATAGGTTGAATGTAACGGTCTAGCGCACGACCATCACATGCTTGTAACGCATGGGTCTACGACCGTTACACTCTGTGAATTCCGTAAGTTGAAGAACTTATAAAAAGATGGGAACTTGATGATCTTATCCACTAGGGATCAACTTGGGAAGAGTTATAAAATTACTAAGGACTCTTAGAGATCAGGTTTTAGCATATTAAGGACTCTAGAATCGATCTAATCTTCAAACCCTAGCTAGAACCCTATAAATAGGACCTAGTTCTGAACTGCGCGACCCTTACTTTTGCTCGCGTGGAATCAAGGTAAGGATTCATAATCTCGGGTAAGTTCTTTAGAGGAATTTGTTTACAATACTTTAAACTAACTACTCTCAAAATTCCACATCTTTAGGTCAAGAGGTCGTGGAGTTAGAGCCCAATGAAGTTATTGAATTATCACAGGAAGTACAAGGATCAAAGAGTAGCATCTAGCACCAAATTCGAAGGTTAAAGGTCTTAGAAGAGGTAGGTCATCTCATGAATGGCAAAAACATCTTGATAGGACTAAAAGCCCTCTGATTTGACTGAATTCCATGCATCTTAGATCATCAATTTCATGTTTTCATAGTTCCATGCATTTCATACATTTCTTAGCCTTAAATAGAAATAAAAGAAGTTATCTTGTCTATTCACTAGAACCCATGCATATAGATAACCTATACTTCGTTATCATGCCTAGAATAGACATGGTATTTGATTTAGACATGATGTGAGTGATCTCTTAGGTTTCATATCATTTTCTGTCAGCAGATACTGTAACGCACCCTAGTAGGACCGTCACACTCAAGTAACGGCCAAACGATGGACCGTTACAGTCCCTGGTTGCCTATTGATTTCTCTGTTGACTCTGACGCATCTATGCAGGAGCGTTACATTCTGTAACGGTTGCTCGATAGACCGTCACACTCCCTGTGACGCGCCTTGGCTAGACCGTCAGGTGCCTATGTACTGTCAACTCAAGACAGATTGGAAACCTACCAGATTTAATTGTTATTATGCCTAGTTACCTAAGTTTTAACCTGATTACGTGACTTTGAGATTATTTAATCATTCATGATAGGTATTGCATGTTTTGGTATCTCACTATTACTTTAAGTTATGTTAATTTCATGAGCCCAAAACTCTATAGTTTTGTAATTAGAAACATGATTTTGAATGATGTATTGATAGAGTTTTTACCATGATTTCACATCGATATATATATATATATATATATATATATATATATATATATATATTCTTTCTCTATCAATAGAGTCATTTCTATAAGTACATGGCACATACTCCGGTATGTTGACCATTAGTTCACATTTTTCACTATAGGAACATATTCTTTGACATGAGGACCTCTCTATTGGATATTCCTTCCAATGGACTAGGAAATCTTGTTTCAAGGCGTCCGTAATTCTCTGCGAGCCTGGGATTCCCACTAGGATGCCGAGTTGGTTGTACCATTAAAGCCCATTAACTAGAATACACTATCGTTGTTTTCTAGATCTAGTAATGTAACAGCCTTACATTAGACCGCCAGAATCACGTAACGGCCCATTGCATGACCGTCACATTTCTCTGAGTCTATTTTAATAGTTCTGGACTCTGATCATTGTAACGGCCCTCTACTGGAGCGTCACATGATGTAACGGCCCAGAGAACGACCGTCACATTGCTTAAGTACTTAACCCAAGGTTTGACCCAAAGGTTGATATTCCAAAGATTCTAGATGAACTAATGATAGTCTAGAACTTATAATATTAATCAAGAAACTTAGTATAAGGATTGGAAAGAGAAAAGAATGTACCGTTATGCTGTCAATTTATTTTATGAGCATAACCTTGTTTAATGTCATTCTTGAATTTCTCATATTCAAATTGAAGCGTTCATACATTGATTTTCATTATTTGATACTGCCATATTCTTGGCCATACTTTATTATCATGCGTGGTAAGAGCTTGATTTATACTTGAAGATGCGATCGAGCACTGATTGTGTTCAAGGGCTCTATGCTAGTCCCCTCGGCTGATTGTCGAAAACATACTATTTTATAAATCATGGGGTATGATGCTACTGGCATCGCATTACGCTGGGAGTACTTTCTTTATAAATAAGTGAATTTTCCACGGCTCGTGAAGTGAAAAATCACAACGTGATGCAGCATGATCAAGTTCTTGTACATGACTTTCTTGCTTGATATTCCACAGAAATTCACGAGGTACTTGCTCATAAGCAAAAGATACTAAAGTGATGATTATGTGGCTTGCTAGTACATTCTCGATACATTCTTGTTCATGAAAGGCCAATATCATGTTCTTGTCACATTCTTGCTAGTTCATACTTGCTCTCATTCTATCTTACATGATTATCGGGTTACTTGGTTTAATCGCGTGATCATCGCATTGTATGATTTTACCTTATTCTTTAGAGCAAAAATGTTAATTACTTTAATAGTGCCTTCATGTTGATGCGAAGATACCTACTGGGCAAGTGTGTTCATTACCTATTTTCTAATATTTTTCAGGAGATGGAAGTAGTTCAGATTCGGATTCGGGCTATACTAGTGGCGGGTCCGGAAGTGAGTGAAAGTCTTGTAAAGCTACGAGCGAAGACTTAGGAAGTCTATAATGATTAGATTGAGTCAATGTAATTTTCTTATTTCTTGAGTCTAGTAGAATGAAAGGTGATTATTGTAAATGAATACTTTGATCATTTATGAAATAAAGTTGGAGTTTGATTAAATTCTGTGCAATTGCATTTATGTGTGTGATTGTCTCGCGCTCTGGTCGTTCTTGCTTGCAAGAGGCTTATCATGTTGGCTGTTCGCGTTTCTCGAGTGAGTCTTCCGCTGTAATAAAGGCTCGGGGCGTGACAAACAAACTCTTTTTGATAAAATTGCTTCGATGGAGGAACAACTTAAGAGGGTCACAAGCCCGCGGCACACTCCTCCTCCTCCTCCTCAAGTCAAACCTCTTCACGATTTCACGAACAATATCACTAAGATGGAAAAAGATTGGAAGGAGATGAGAGATATTGGCATTATAGATCCAAGTGAACAAGATGTTTCATCAAGTATCGATGATCAAGTGGACGCCGTCCGCCTTCCACCAATTCACCATGTTCATACACAAAGTCATCCGCCTTCTCCTCCACATACATATGGCCCTCCGCCTCCTTTGCCTTCGCCTCCGCCTTCATATTTACCTCCACAAAACTCCCCACATTACATTATTCCACCACCTATTATTACGCCTCCACCACGGCATCCACTTGATATTTTTGATAATTATGAAGATTTGGAGCCGGTATGTGAAGATGATGAAGTTCTGAAGGCACCCATTCCGAGTTTTCTCTATTTTCCACTCCCTCCATTACCCGATGAACCTCCTGCTCAGGATGATGCCACCATCCCTAACCCGTCTATGAGACCTCTTGGTGTTACGATGATGGGTCGATACTCCAATCACCCACGCCGGCTCACCATGACCCTTCCATTAATCCACCTCCACGCACCACTAAAACCCGACGCTTCCTGCGGACCAGAACCACCACACCTTTAACCTCCATACCATTGGCCACCGCCAAACCTCCCACTAAAACTCAAACCATTGTACCTCCAACCTCCACACCATCAACTTCCACTTACCCTTCCGGCAAGCCATCCGAGCTTACCTCCACTCCACCGGCCTCTACCGAACCTCCCGCTAAACTTCAAACCATAACACCTCTTCCTTGTTTGCTACCTAAAGCCTCCATTATCCCCATAACACCAAAGCCAATTACCTTAAACACAACTTTGTCTTCACCTTTACCCTTGACTAATCCTGAGCAGGATTCACCTATTTTTGCACTCGAGCCAACCCCATTTGCTTCCAAGCAAGGGGAGAAATCCGACGTGTTTCTACCTCCACCTTCATTTACCCTTCCGTTAACACTCTCCATTAAACCACCATCATGTATTAAACCTTCCATTACCTCTAGGAGTGGGTGTGTTTCTGCAAGCACAAGTGCCGAGGTTATTCAAGAATCGGGCAAGAAAGATTTGGCCACGGCTATGATATTCAAAGTTCAAGATTTTATTTGCCGAATGTCGATTCGTGTTCTTGTGCCGGGCTTTTTCGATAAGTCTCCATCAAGGCTCACTATGATAAAATCTTCCAAGTTGATGCCATATCCGCCTTTTATCATTGTCACCTTATTCATTGGTCGATATTCTTTTAATGCTCTCATTACCCTTCGCTCCGTCATTATACAATTTCCTAAGGGGTTTTCTTCTTGCATCACAGTAACACGTCCTTCTAATGAGAGCTCATGGGCGCTATTTCCACTTCTTGAGCTATTTGACCGGGCACCTTGCTTACCATGGAGGGGTGGGCAATCTTACATTATTGGGCCTTCCACCAATTCATCCAGATTTTTCTCTTTATGGGCCACTCCATAGGTGAGGAAGAGGATCTCATTCTCTCATTCCATGCATTCTTTACATCATATGCACCCCTTGCATTCCATGCACCCCTTGCATTCATTGCATCACATCCATTTGCATTTCTTCTTTCCCAGGTTTCTGAACCCGTATCTTCCCCGCCTTCCAGAACCTCCGAACCTTCCACATCTTCCACCTCCGGACCTTCCGGATTTCGCGCTGATTCTCCCGGGGCATCGCGTCCCATGGTGTCTTTCTCCCCCAGAATTTTTGGATTTCTTACTGATTCTCCTTGGGCATCGCATCCCATGGTATCTTCCCCCTCCGGAACCTCCGGATTTCTCTCTCCGGGCATTGCACCCCAAGACACCCACACGTTCGGATTCTCCCGGCTTCTCACTGATTCTCCCAGGGCATCGCGTCCCTCAGTACTTGCCTCCTCCGGAACCTCCGAACCTCCCTTTTAGGGCATCGCGCCCCTCTACACCTCCATACCTGGATCCTCCAGATTTCTTATCTCCCCTCCTCGGGCATCACGTCCCTTCTTTTGCTATCCATCCGGAACCTCCGGACCTCCCTTCCTTCTTCTCTCTCCTCCGATTTATCTTCTTACTCCTCCATGACATCCCGTCCTTTGTTCTCTTCATTCTTTTATTCCTCTTAAATCATCTTTTTCCATACCTTTTCCCAGGGCATCACGTCCCTCGGGATTTTCCTCCTCCAGATCATCCGGATTCCTCCTACCATGATCCTCCTCCGGATCCTCCTCTTTCCATCTATCACTTTCTCCTCTTAATTCTTCCCGATCCCGGGTCTGACCCGACTTCTTCCACCTCAACTGCTTTGGGCATCTGCCCATTCTCCCACTGCTTCTAAGGCTTCAGTCCTCACTCCTCCCCTTGATTCTCCGTTTCTTCTGTAGACCATTTCATGTTATCAAGGTCTCATCACCTTAGTGAGGGAGTTCTAGCCCTCGCCTCTCTTTCTTTCCATCCTTGTTCATCTGAGTCTGGTCAGGGCACCACTCCTTCTTGTTAAGCCACTTCAAACCTTTGCTTCTAATCATTCTTCTGCCAAAGAGGATAAATCCCATGATGATCAAGATTGCATCTGGCAGCTACTATCTCATGAGGTTGCAAGGTAACTTTTCTTGCGTAGGTATGCATTCTTATGCATTTTCATCACTTTATTCACACACGGTTTTCAAATGAAGTGCTTCTTAACATAATTAAAAGTGGTGTTTTAGACCTTTATCTTAGGCTTTTGTTTAATTAAATCATTGTCAAAAGAGTTTTTAGGCTTGCTATGCAGCACTTTGGTAATAAGAACCCCGTGCTGGGAGTTCGGCGTTCTCTCTCCCCGCTCATTAAGGACAACCCTTAGCTGGGCATTCCACACACTTCACGGCGTCCTTAGCCATCTCCCTCAGTAAAACATCATTGCTACTAGGGCCATGCTTGAAGGCACGAGGTCTTTTTCTCTTCTTAACTCGACTGAAATATGAGAAATAAAGATATTCTTGAGCAAAACAACCAACCTAAGCACACCCCGACAAGAGGAAGTCTTAAATAGGGACAGTCTATTATGACCTTATTCTCAAATATCATGTTTCAATTACAGTATCTTTCAAGTCTGAAGGACACAAAAAGGGAAAATGAAAATCATGAAAAAAAATAAAAAAAGAATGGTGAAATCAAATTTTTTTTTTGATGAATTTGGCATGGCAAGAGGGCAGTAAAGTTTCCCCGCAGGACGTTATGAGCCCGGACGTATGCGTACCTATAAGAGAATTTAAGGTTCGATGATATGACACAAAGTCCCGACGCAACAGATCGAATCTCTAGGGATTGTGCTATGGACGGAAGTCAAAACCCGATATCTTCTTAACTTATATCAGGCTTATCTCCAATTATTCTTCTCTCCTCCCTCTAAGACCGAGTGTTTCTCAGGTATGACTTTGGTAGGGGCACTGTTATATAAGGGTAGTCGGTCATAGGGCGCCACCTTTAAATGCACGCCCGGCTTTGGGCAGTTTTTAGCGAAATGGGAAGGAACAAGGACCCTTAGCCAGCGGTTTAAACATCCTTTGATGCTGCTTTAGTAATGTCTAAACCAAAATCTAAAAAAAAGTTAAATATTTCTGGTGAAAAATCTAAAATTTTTTGAATATTTCCTAAGCCAACAAAAATTGAATATTTTCAAAATCCATAAAAAAATTCAGATATCTTCCAAAAATCCACATAAAAATTCAAATATATTTAAAACTCATAAAAATCTGCATATTTCAAAATCCAAAAAATACATTGTATTTTGTTGATGGTGCTTTTGCAGGGACAACAGCTCTCACGGGACCAAGAGTACGGGATGAGCCCTCTCCATTCATTGCTATCTACCTTTTGATTCTCCCCATGTTCACAATTGATCACATCTTCATGATTTGCTAGGCATTACTCTGATTATTCATCTCAAAATCTTTTTAATCAACTCCTGCTGATTTCACTTGATCACTCCGCCAATGGGCATTATCAGATCTTGATCATTCAACTCCAAATCTTGATTAGCCAAGTTGTCATCCTCATGACGAACAATAAACAATGATGTTGTGCTATCTATGCTTTAATGATGTTATCTATGTTAAATGTTATTCATGCCTTTCACGCTATACACGCTTGAATGCTATTCATGATATGATACATATATGCTATTGATGCTTTGATACATGCTATATTTTCATGTTATTCAATGATATTCAATGCTTTCATGCTTGAATTCTATCCCTGCTATGGTTGCAATGTTTAAATGCCTTATTCATTACTTGTTATCTTTTATATCTTGGCTAATGAACTTTTGAGCGCAGGAAAGAAGCTCCTTGGTCCCACCATTTCAGGTCCCACGGTGTCTTGCACCTCGTTTCTCAGTTCCCCTCATGCTTATTGCTATCACCATTCCCTTGTATGCATTTTACTATATGTTACCTACATTACTAGATCATATCAAGGACCTTGTGGCTTTGATAAACTTAGAATCTAAGTTCCCCTTCATCAAAAACGATGACGATTCCAGAGGAGTCTTAGTCATACGGATAGGCCGTTGAGCCATCCAAGACTGGGGACGATGGTTCCTTTTTGTAAGTTGGTGCGTGGATAAACGGGCTTCGGCTTAGTATCAACTCACAGAATGGGTTTCTTGACCCAGTCTGGATAGTTTAACAATATTATCCTTGATTATCTTATATTTTCGTTTACTTTATATTTTCCCTTCAAACCCAGCATGCATTCATATAGGACTTTGAATTAACTAGGGAAAATCATTCTGATAAGTTGATTTTGAGAGTTAAAATTGATCAATAACTTCCAAGATATAAGATATTCCATGCCGAATTGTGTCTTCAGTTTACCTTGCTGTCATTTTGGGCCGCTTCCCTGAAAACTCCTTTGTTTGGATTTCTATCTCTCGTTCAATTCCTTTTCCTTTGATCCACCTTGGCTGCAGCACGTCCACATTGGCTGGTAACCGCTCCCCAATGGTGAAACCCACAGGTTTGTGACCTGGGGTACTTCCACTATGCTGGAAGTTGATCGCTCTTTTTATCTCCTTCGTGCTCTCGTGCACACTCCTTCTTTATCTAAACATTGTTGCTTTCATTGAATCTCCTCAAGATTGCATCATTCCGAGCTTTTGATTCAATTCCTATCAGGTGATGTTGATTGCGTGTCTCATCACACCTTGGTGTCTACTTTTCAGTTCGCTCTCACCTCATTCCATTCCATTCCATGTTGCTTCACTTCATTTTATTCCATTCCACACCGTGTTACTCCCTTACAAAGCAGACGCCAAGGCGGGACAGCTGTAGACAAGCTAAAATTGACATCATTTTAAGCATATCTCCTATTACGTTGCGATGACCCATTTGACCCTCAAATCGACTTATTTGAATAATTTTTCCTCATTTTTCTTGAATATCCAACTTCCCCCAGCTTTCCCACACGTTTTCCCATTTTTCTAAATTTTATTGAGATTTTTCTCCATTTTTCCGGGCCTTAAATCAATTGGTGTTAAGGACCCAGGCGCAATTTAAATAGCGCCGAGGCAAGGGGCGCCCTTCACTGAAATAGCGCCCAGGAAGGGGGCACCATTCCTTTAAATAGCGCCCATTCGGAAGGTCTCCAATTCTTTCTTCACATATTTTGAGCCAAAATCGGATATTTTTGATTCCACCACTTCCTGAAGGTCGCTATTTCATGAAATAGCGCCCGCGTGCAAAGTCGCCAATTTCGTTTCCATATTTTGAGGTTTTAACTCCGTCCAAAACTCGTATTAAATTCTAAATAGCGATTTCCTCATGGTCGTCAATTCTTTTCAAAATTCGGAAAGTCCGAATCCGTCTCGTAATACCTCATAATTAGCGACAGTTTGGAAGTCGTTATTTTAAATAGCGACCGCTTGCCTGGTCGTCATTTCTTTCAGAGATCCGAACTCCGGTAAAACCTCCTTCTTTCTCACTTTGAGCCCCTTTCCACTTGGGAAATGGTTCCTATGGCTTCCTAATGTTGAAAGGACACTTGGAGGAAGGATCCCCCTTTCCAAATCCCACCAAAACTCAATTTTCTAATTTTTATGGAATTAACTCCGAATTTCACTTCCCTCTCTCACTTTAACCTCCTTTTCCTCTTGGGAAATGGTTCCTATGACTTTCTAAGGTTGAAGGGACGCATGGCCATGGTTTATCACATTTCAAATCCAACTAAAACATGGTTTTCTAATTTTCTTAGAATTAAACTCTGAATTTAAGCCCTATAAATAGGATCCCTCTCTCCCTTGTGAAAAGATCATCAATACCAATATAAGGGGAGGTGCTACTAGATTGAAGGCTCAAGGAGGAGGCTCCCATGAACCTACAAGCTTCATCCTTGGAGATCGTCTTCCTCCCTTGAAGATCTTGAAGCCAAATTGGAGAAAACCACTAAGCTTTCCGCCTCCTATCTCTTATTTTTGCTTTAGTTAATTGCATGCATCATATCATATTCTTCTTTAATTTATTTCTTTTTTTTATTGAGATCTTCCCATGTTGTGCACTCTAGCACATCTCCATAGTGCAACACTTGCACATCTCTCTCTATTCTTCATCATACATCATCTTTTACCTACCCTTTTGCATAGGGGTTTAAAGGCCAAACACCAACAAGGTGTGTTCATATCCATGCTTTCTATGTCCATATTTATATTTAAATTTGATGCTACACATCTTGGTTTCTAATTCATGTTTGTTTATTGGTGTTTGTTAATTTTGCAAGGGTAATCAAGCTAAAGAAAAACTCTCTTCATCGGCCGACCGATAGAAAGAGAAGGTGCACTCATAATCTCCCCCGCATTTAAGGTATTTATATCGCGATCCCTCCTCTATTTTCATTGTTATATCTTTGAGGCCCTCGCGTCTCTGGCGATCACCCTCCATTAGCATCCTACGCATGCTCCCATTTTCTCCCCCTTTCCCATTCTTTTCCCATAATTCTTCTTAGTTTTTCCTTAAGTGGATTTTCTTAGATCTACACCATCCTTTGCTGGCGAGCCCGGGCAGGCGACTTCTGTGCCCCCACCCATTGTTGAGGACACGCTGGGTGGACTGCCACAGTCGTTGGCAAAGGTACCTCTCCTACCTGTGTCGACCGTTGTATCAGCTTGCACGGTGGGGCTGGTAGAGTCCTCCAGTGTGGGACCATCAGGTATGTAGTTGAGTACTTGGTCATTTCATGGTGGATTGCTCTGCTTTACCCACCCGTGCTAAGCTTTCGTCGGGGTTGATTGCATGTACCTCTTCCCCTCTGGAGGAGGGAGAGCTTCCTCGAGACGTGGCCCGGGTAGCATGAGACGAGCCTGCTATCGCAGCTTCTACTGGGGGTGACGAGAAGTTTGTCGACATTGAGGGGGTTTCCGAAGGGGACGCCCCAGTTGGTGAGCTTCTTGCCTAACACCTCTGGCTAGGAAGTTATCTTCATGTGAGACTGGATCTGGTAGTAGCCTGACTTGGCTTCTTGATGTACATGTGCCTCTGATTTGCCTGCGGCTGGGGGTTCATCGGAGACCTCGTCTGGTTCTTCCGGCAGTGGCAGTGCAGCGATGGAGACTGACGAGAGCTTGAGCTCGAGCTCTTCTTCCTCTGAGGCCTCTTCTGCCGGGGATGCCGAGATGGAGACGATTTTGGAAGGTATATAGAGATCCTTCCCTCCTCCCCATTGGCTTTGATTCAGAGTTTATAGCGGGGTGTTGATGCCATCGTGTTGTGTCCAGGCCTGGAATCTGAGGGGGAGCGCGTGCCGGCTCCCATCGAGGAGGACCAGGGAGAGCCCTCCATCTCCCCGATGGCAGCTGGGGATGGTCGGATTATCGGAGAGGCCCTGCCCTCCCCTACTCCAGCGGGGGATGCCGCCGACGTGGGGGAGAGGTTACCCTCACCGACCCCGAGCGGGGATGTTGCAGGCGCGGCGGGAGCCACACCAGGTGAGAGTTAGGACCTTTCTCAGGTTTTTCACCTTGTCTTGTCATAGGGAAGTCCCGGATGTTGCTGACTGTTTGATGGGATTGTGCAGGTCCTTTCAGTGTGTTGGCTGAGACGGGCCACTCTTCCCTGGAGCTGGGGATCGAGTGGCCTACGTCTGTTTTGCCACCAGAGCCGCTGCTGGACGCCAGCGTGGGTGCATCCTTGCTCCAGCGAGCCCGAGGGTACCTAGGAGGTGACCCCCTGCCTTCTCCGGAGGAGCTTCGACAGCGGTTGAGGGACTACACCCAGGGATACCACGGCCTTGGCTTCCCGCGCGAGCTCTGGATGTCTGGCTTGGCCGGCATCTGGGCGGAGTACCTGCGGCTCCTAGAGGCTCAGGAGTAGAGGGCTCGGCGACTAGCGGCCATTCTAGAGGTGCAGGAGCATCGGGCTCGGCTAGCGTTGGCGGCTGTCGAGCAGAGGAGGCGTGCTGATGCGGCAGTGTCACTTGCTAGGGACCGCGCTATGCATCTGAGCGAGGCAGAGGGTGGGGCTGAGGCCTTGCAAATGGCCTTAGAGGAGCAGCAGCAAGCCGTAGAGCTCGCTAGGGTTGAGTGGCAGACTGTCGAAGCCGGGGCCGAGGCTAGTGTTCAGCTTGCATCGACCTTGGAGGCGGAGCTCGCGGCTGCGGAGTGTCGCCTGACGGCACTAGAGAGGGGCGAGCCTGGGATATGACTGTATCACCTCTCTTTCTCCTTTCCTTTTTTTGTTATCCGGACTATATGTCTTTTGTTACCCCAAGGGCATGTCTTGGGCTCCCTTTTATAGAGTATCAATGACAAACTCCGGATTTTGTGTTGTTGTTTGCTGAGTTGTTCTTCTTCCTAGTCTATGGGATAGGGTTGGGTACAAGGGATGGCAACCACTTACTGTTGGTCGTGCTTGATTGTTTTAACATGTCCTGGTATAGAGGGTAGGGAACTGGGTTTACCCCACTTCCGGACATTGGAATAAAAGATTGGGTAAGGGGAACGGTGTAACTGTATTTCGAATGCTGGGAGCTAAGTGCTGGTTACTGGGAAGTAGGGGAAAAGCCCTAGTGCAGGGTTGGCGTAGGCCCATCAAGACGTGGCGGCCTACTGGGTTAGAGTCGGGAACTGACTCCGGAATGCGTCGGTTGTGGGTTGATGCCTAGGTATTGGGTGTTTGTATGTCGTTAGCTGGTAATGTAGCTCTTCTCGGCTTGAGAAACTGGGGCTGGGTTGGCCAAAAGGCCTTAAAAGCTATCACAGCCGAAGGCTAGGATTAGGGGCTGTGACTAATTGGCCGACCTGTGAAGGAAATGTGGCCGAAACTGGAGCTGGGGGCTGGCCTGTGAAGGCGTTGTAGCCGGGAAATGGAGTTGGAAACTAGTGGCTGGCCTGTGAAGGCATTGTAGCCGACGACTGGAGTTGGAAGCTGGCGGCTGGCCTGTGAAGGCGTTGTAGCCAAAGACTGGAGTTGGAAGCTGGCGGCTGGCCTGTGAAGGCGTTGTAGCCGAAAGCTAGAGCTGGAAGCTGGCGGTTGACATGTGAAGACATTGTAGCCAAAAACTGGAGTTGGAAGCTGGCGGCTGGCCTGTGAAGGCGTTGTAGCTGAAAACTGGAGTTGGAAGCTGGCGGCTGGCCTGTGAAGGCGTTGTTGCCAGAAGTTAGAGCTGGAAGTTGGCCGGATGGCCTGTGAAGGCGTTGTAGCTAAAAACTGGAGTTGGAAGCTGGCGGCTGGCGGCTGGCCTGTGAAGGCATTGTAGCCGAAGGCTAGAGCTGGAGACTAGAGCTGGCCGGCTGGCCTGTGAAGGCGTTGTAGTCGGAATGTGGAATTGAAGACTGGGACTGGCTGGCTGGCCTGTAAAGGCGTTGTAGCCGAAGTACTGACGCTAGAGCTGGAGCTGAGGGCTGGGATTGGCTGGCTAGCCTATAAAGGCATTGTAGCTGGAATACTAGGACTGGTCAGCTAACCGTTGAGGTGTGTAGCCGAGTGTTGGAGCTGGAGGTTGGAATTGGAGCTGGCTGGCTAGCTACTGATGGGTAGCGACCGGAAGGCTAGAACTGGTCGGCCGACCGTTGAGGTGTGTAGTCGAGTACTGGAGCTGGAATTGGCGATGACCGACCGTCGGGGGTGTAGTGGCCACCGTTGTCGTGGAGTGATGTGAAGGTCGCCGTTAGTGAGGTCTCGCAGTTGACGGCTTTCATTAGTGAAGAGTAGAAAGGGAGAGAGAGTTTTTTTTCTTTTTACCAGCTCTAGCGCCCTTGCGGGTTTTCGCCAGAGCTGCCCCCCTTTTACTTTTTTCGGTGCGCCCCTACTGGTTTTCACACTGAGGGGTTACCCGATTTTACCTGAGGCGCCCTTTCGGGTTTTCACCTCAGCTGGGTTAATGGCAATTTTTACCCTCAGTAATCTTGTAGAAGGAATCAACTGAGGCCGCCATGGTATCTCTATTTTTAACCCCATATATATATATATATATATATATATATATATTGAGACTACCGTCCATAGCGTGTTGCTGTCAGGGGACGTAACTTGAAACTATAAGGTGTGGGTGGTCGGATATTGTTTCGCCATTAATAAGGGTTTTTATACATTCTCGTGCCATGGTGGCGAAGGGCCACTTTGTCATGGCAAGATATGACTAGAGTTATGGCTGGTGGATCAGGGATTGTAGGAGAGAACTAGGATCATGATGAAACTTGAAAGCTCTGGATTTGCAGGGGATGTAGGATATAGTGGCATGGACTGACAAGTGTCTAGGGATATGCTTGGACATAAGTCTACTGGGATGGTGACTGGGAGCTTGACTGTCACATGGACTGGTTGACCTGTGGTGTCGAAGCAAGGGCCTAAGGTTGGCCGAACTGAGTGGGGGTAGTGCAAGGCCAACTGGTAATTATAGAGTTCATGTTCTAATAGTGTAAGTTGATTGAAGGTGGGTTCTGGGTGAGGCTAACGGCTCATCGAGGAGTGGGTGGAAGGCCATTCTGACTGGTGGGGAGAGGAATATTTTCTCGTTATCGGCTCTACTGCCCTTTCGGGTTTTCGCTAGAGCCGACCCCCTTTAGCTTTTTCCGACGCGCCCTTGCGGGTTTTCACATCGAGGGGTTTCCCAATTTTGCCTGAGGTGCCCTTTCGGGTTTCCACCTCAGCCGGGTTGTTGGTCATTTTGCCCCCAGTCGCCCCCCCGTGGTGAGGATGACTGGGTCTGCCGGGACATCTCTATTTTTAACCCCATTTTTTTATTTTTCTTTCTTTTTTGACTTACCTGGGAGCCTGGCGGCTAGACTGGTGCCGGTGCAGAGGTGCCCGTGCTCTCATGGTGACGGGAACGAGGGCAGGGGATTAGTCCCCGAGGATGCTTGGCGGTGGTTCTGGGGAGCTGGGCTGGCTGGTTAACTGGGAATTGAAGACTGGGAGGACTGGCCGGTTAGATCCTTCGCGGGGAAGGACCGGCCTCACTGGTGGTAGGTAAGACGTGCGCCTTAGTCTGGCTGGCGCATGAACTCATGTTCCGGTGCATAATATAGCTTTATATGTTTGCCGTTTAGAGGCGGGAACATTCTATGACCTTTGTGGTCGACAACCATGTAGGCCCCACCCTCATAGACATTCTTGATAATGTATGGACCTCGCCAATTTGGCTGTAATTTTCCACTGGAGCGCCCTGCCATGACTTCCTTTTCCTTGATCATGACAAGGTCGCCTTGCTTGAAAGCTCACTGCTTAACGAGCTTATCATAGGCCCGGGCCATGCGGGCCTGGTACACTTGCAGGTGTTTGTAGGCTTCGAGCCGTTTGCCTTCAAGATCGGCGAGCTCTTCTAGCCTCCTATGGTACTCAATTTCGTCAGAGCCGGCAAGGCCGGTGTGGATCGCCACATGGTAAGAAGCTAACTGGACCTCGATGGGGATAACTGCTTCTGTCCCGTAAGCCAGGGAGAACGGCGAGCACCCCGTAGGGGTTTTGTAGACCGTCCGATAGGCCCATAATGCTTCGAAGACCTTCTCACCCCAATCGCGTTTCTGGTGGCTAACCATCTTAGCCAGGAGCTTGCAGAGGGTCTTGTTGAAGGCTTCTGCCAAACTGTTAGCTTGAGGGTTGTAGACCGAAGAGGCTCTCCAATCGATGTGGAATTTGGCTGCTAACTGGTATACGGCTTTATTCTTGAATGGTGTCCCGTTGTCGGACACTATGCGACTGGGAGTACCGAATCGGTAGATGATGTTGTGCCGGATGAATCTGGCAACCACCTCGCCGGTGACTTCTCGCAAAGGGAGAGCCTCCGCCCAGCAAGAGAAATAATCAGTGGTGGCCAAGATGTATTTATGGCCCTTGGAAGATGGCGGGAAAGGCCCCGCAATGTCCATGCCCCACTCAGCAAATGGCCAAGTGGGGGCTGTAGGACGCAGTGGGTTAGGAGGCCTTTGGGGTACTGGGCCAAATGCTTGGCAGTGATGTCGTGTACGGGCATACTGGATGCAATCCACGTACATGGTTGGCCAGTAGAAGCCCCTGAGTTTGATGTTGTGCTTCATTCGATCTCCGGCCTGGTGCGCGCCGCACAACCCGGAGTGGACCTCCTGCATGACGGCTCGAGCCTTGGTGAGGGAGACACATCTCAGGAGGATAGACTTGTCATTCTCGTGG
This sequence comes from Amorphophallus konjac, assembly GCA_022559845.1. Taxonomy (NCBI): domain Eukaryota; kingdom Viridiplantae; phylum Streptophyta; class Magnoliopsida; order Alismatales; family Araceae; genus Amorphophallus; species Amorphophallus konjac. The sequence continues at coordinate 28,531,172 of CM040122.1, read as the reverse complement.
ACGAGTCGATATAGGGAGTCACCAATTAACTCGTAAGAGGTTGCTCGACGGAGTAGCTAGACTCTTTGAGCTCGGTCAGGGGGAAGCCACCCTTTCTTGAATTTGATGATGGGCGTACGCCAATCATCCTCTTCTGGAGGCGTGTTCTGGTCAAGGTCGTGGACCTCGTAAATGGTGAGATCGGTGTTGCCTTCGAGTGAGCTCGGTATCAGCCTTCTGTGTTTGATGACGATGTCGACCTCACCCTCGGGCGGGAGCTTGATGGCCGCGGCCAATTTTGCTAAGGCGTCTGCCTGAGCGTTGCTGCTTCTGGGGATATGATCTATTTCGAAGAAATAGAACTTCTGGGTTAGCCGGGTGACGGCGGTATGGTACGGGACCAACTCTGGCAAACGCACGTCATAGATGCTAAGGACCTGTCGAACTATCAGCTGGGAGTCCCCGTAGGCTTTGAGACATTTAATACCCATATGGAGAGCCATCTGGAGCGTAATGAGTAGAGTTTCATACTCGGGTTCGTTGTTGATGTTAGCGCAACAATAGTGATATAGAAGGGGGGGGATGAATAGATCACTACCAATTTGTAGAAACTTAGGTGGAAAATAAATTCTACTGCGAACGCACCTCCTTAACCCGTACACAGAGAGATGTAAATGAGAATGAAGAACTGATCACATGGAAGCAAAGAGACAAGCAGATGAAGAGCGCAGATAACAATAGCAAACCACAGAGGAGACACTCGGTTTTTAGGTGGTTCGATTGCAGTCCGCAATCTACATCCACCCCTCACTCCAACTAGAGTGAGGATTCCACTAGACGATGCTAGATCAATGCAGACTCAGTCTGCGAACAACATGCTGCCACACAGCTTGAACACCAAGGGAAACAAATCGCTCAACTAAGTTCTGCTACCCACAGAACTTGAAACCTGTTCTAGCTCCCAGCTAGAACACAACCGGAGAATCCTCTCCCTTCCTCCACACACTGGAGGGAAACTGTTAATGACAACCAGTCACTAACACCACCAGAGATCACCGATCTCTCTTCCTCTGCAACTCAGAGGGAAACTGGAGTAATACTCCCTTCCTCCACACACCGGAGGGAAACCAATTCAAATAAGAAGGATGAACAAAATGAAATGAAAACAAAGAAGAAACAAAAACCAATGAAGAAGAAATCGGTTCTGAAACCCAATACAAATGTAGCTTCAAATGAAGCAATTCATCAATCCACAAACACTGCTCTCTCTCTCGAACAAACTCCTCTCAGATCTGGAACTCTCTGCTCTTTTTCTTTTCTGGATCGTGCAAACTCTCACCAATGGCTTCTGCTTTCTCTATTCATGATCAAGCTTCTACTAAAGGATGAAGCTCTATATTTATAGCAGATATTGGCGTGTGGCTGCCAGGTTCCCACCCATGCACTTTTGGCCAGATCATTTGAATTTTGACCACATGGCAGCATCCTGACAAGGTTGCCATCCACGTGTCATGTGCCTGTTGTCTTGGATCACGTGTCAGGTGCCAACCTCGGTTCACGTGCCCAATCATCAGCTTGAATCGCCTGCAGACAGACAGAAGTAATGTATATACTTAGTCAGTTCAGGCTATTAACTAGAATGTATATACTTCAGAAACACAACTGAGTAAGTGTGTACAGCGTGAGAGAGTGTACAGACTTACTGAATAAAATGCATGTGAAGGCAGTGTATAGACATATGAACAGTGCGCATGAATGGCAATGTATAGACATGTGAACAATGCAAACGAATGGCAGTGTATAGACTTATGAACAATGCACATGAAGGCAGTGTATAGACTTATGAACAATGCATATGAAGGCAGTGTATAGACATGTGATGAATCAATGCAAACGAGCCTTACCAATGTGTAAACTTAACAAAGCTTCAGCCACTGTATAGACTTCGACAGCTTTAGCCAGTGTAAAGACTATGCTTGGGTGAGACGATGCATTAGACACTCGGCTGTACAGACTTGCAACGTTCTGAAAGAAACGATCGGCTGTTGAGCCGATGTATAGACTCTCAATGTAAAGGCAGTCTGTATAGACTTGAATCGCTTGAAGCGATGTATAGACTTTGTGAAGCTCAAGCACTGTACAGACTTGTGAAGACTTCAGCGTTGTACAGACTTGGTGAAGCTCAAGTGAATGTATAGACTTGATGAACCACTATGGATGTGTGGACTTGAGCGAGTGAAGCCGATGTACAGACTTGCCTAAGATGCAGCATGAGACGCTGGCTGAGACGGACGTTGTACAGACTTTGAAGAGCAGTTCAATGTATAGACTTGAACGAATGAGGCGGATGTACAGACTTGCCTAAGACGCAGCATGAGACGCTGGCTGAGACGGACGCTGTACAGACTTTGAAGACTTTGAACGTTTGAGCAGCATGCAATGTACACACTTAGTGATGTACAGACTTGGCCAGGAAAGTGTAGGGAAAAGTTGAGTGTATGGACTTGGCCAAGCGTAGGAACAGATGAGGAGTGTACAGACTTGGCGTTGTATAGACTTGGCTTTGAATGCTTGGGCTGAAGGCAATGTACAGACTAAGCGATGTGTAGACTTTGCCCAAGGAACCGAATGTATAGACTTTGCCACAGTCTGATGTACATGCTTTGCAGAAGTGAACGAGCCAATGTATAGACTTCAAAAGAAGCAGTCCGATATACAGACTCCAAGGATTCTAGACAATGGACGCTGTATAGACTTGGACTCAAGGAATGTATATACTTAGCATGAAGACTGCTAGTCTATGTATAGACTTGGTTGAAGCTATCTCTGAACCAATGTTCAGACATTGTGCAATGTATGAACTTTATTGTGTGCAAGCCTACTGACATGCAATGTGTAGACTTGAGTGATTGAAGCAGGCGTTGTACAGACTATGCAAGCATGACACTGGGCGCTGTATAGACTTACACTATCGGATGTGTAGACTTCATGAGAGTGCAGTAACCAGTGTATAGACATTAAGCTTGACATTCCAATGTATAGAGTTGAAGCTTGGAAGGATGTATAGGGTTGAGGTGAACTGACTTTGAGTAATGAGACTAGTGTATGGACTTCAGTTTGAAAGTGCCCGATGTACAAACTAGAAGAGGATATGCCAATGTACAGACTAAATGGATCAAGCTGGTGTATAGACTTTGTGCCCAAACTATCAATGCTCTGATGCGTCGACCCAGCCTTGCCGATGAGTCGACCCACTACTGTTCATATTAACCAAACAGTGTAGATAGATGAAATAATGGAACAGCATATGAACTGAACTCACTTTGGTGATGAACCAGTATGAATCTAGAGATAGAAGGTTGATTTATAGTGTGAGACATTATCAAAATCATAGGGATGCAACAATCTCCCCCTTTTTGATGATGACAACACTATGAATCAAGTAATATCAAGGTTCAACAAGAGATTTATATCAGCTGCAACAAACAAAGTAAATTTAAGGCATGCACATGCAGATGAATTATACAATCCCTACAGCACACTCTCATCTCCCCCACAACTCATAACCATATCTTCCACGAAGCAACATGACTCCCCCAAAGCTCAAGACAAATCCAAGACTCACTGATATTGCAGAACTTCTCACTGAAATTGCAAATATTGCAAACTTCTCTCCCCCTTTGACATCAGTAAAAAGAACTACAGAATGTATGACAGTGCTGGAAACATGAAGAATAAGGGCAGTAACTTCTTAGTGCAGACAGTCACTAGGAGGTCTTAAGAGAATAAGTGAGTTGCTAATCTCAAGAGAAGATTCTTTAAATTCCAGTACACAATAGAGAAGTAGAATGATTGACAAGTTTATCAGCATACATAGTGGATGATTTAGAGTAGGAGTTCACAAGTATGGCCAAATATAGCTGATCATTCAACTATCCCACAAGACAGCAAGAAACGAAATCAGATAGTTGTGCTCAAGGTATTGAGGACAAGTAATCCATTAGTTGCATAACAACAAGGAATTTTTTTTTTTGTTGTTGGAGATGATTTTCAAGAGGATTAATGAGTAAGTTGGTAGTTCACTCCTTTGACATTAGAGAGACACCTTGATTAGAGGTCTGAATCCCCAGTTACTCAGAGTGAGTACCTCATCACTTTCCCCCCTTTTTTTTATTAGGGAACAGAGATAGTAACTGTGGCTTTTGACATAAGGAAACACCTTAATTAGAGGCCAGAGTCCCCAGTTACTCACCAGCAAGCCACCATTGCTCTGTCATGTCTTTTCATTCATTTTAAGCATTTGACATCTCATGACATGGGAGAAATATTCATTTCATTGATGAAGCTCCCAGTTTCTCAGTGATCAAAACAGAACATTTTTGTTCAGTTAAGCCCTTGAGTAAAAGAGATAGAATGATTGAAAACAATACCAAAAGGACTATTTCTTGAATTGAGTCTTGAAGTCTAGATTTCAAGTTGATTGGGTCAGATATCAAGACATACAAGTTTTTGGCCTGAACCAGAATCAATGACAATGTAGGAAGATATACTTTATGCAATTAGTCCAGATCTCTGAAGAAGTACTAAAGGAAAGATTCTAATCTGGAGATTAGAGTCACTGACTTATAGACTTAAGAGATAAGTGACACTCTACTATCTGAGAGAACCACTCTAGATCAGTCATGCAAGACCAGCAAAATTACACATCTGGACAGCCCTTTTTAAATCTGTCAAAGAACTTCTCTTCTCACATCACAACTTAGCTCCCCCTAAGACATAGCATTCCTCAATAAAACATTTCCTGAAAGCTAACCAGTAAGCATTCTGAACTCCCCCTTAAACCAGCATGAAAGAAGGCTAAACATCAGACAAACACAACTCCCCCTCACAACAAGAACATGCTTCATAATTAAGACAATTTGTATAAGCCTAATTCTCTTCTCAATGTGGTGAATTTTTCATTATCCAGAGGTTTTGTGAATATGTCAGCAATCTGATTATCTGTGCCTACATGGATCAGTTCAAAATTATTCTTAGACACCTCATCTCTTATAAAATGATGTCTTATCTCTATGTGTTTGGTTCGTGAATGCAAAACAGAATTTTTAGCAAGATTGATGGCACTAGTATTATCACAGTAAATTGGTGTGCACCCCAGGTCTACTTGGTAGTCCTGAAGCTGGTGTTTAATCCATATTACTTGTGTTCCACAGCTCCCTGTAGCCACATATTCAACTTCTGCAGTGGAGAGGGCCACAGAATGTTGTTTCTTGGAGCCCCAAGACACTAAACACCCACCCAAGAATTCACAATGGCCACTAGTACTTTTTCTGTCTAGTTTACAGTCTGCATAATCAGCATCTGTGTATGCTACTAAGTTAAATGTGTGAGATGCAGGAAACCATAAACCAAGAGAATGACTAGCTGACAAATATCTGAAGATTCTTTTAACTGCAGCTAAGTGTAATTCAGTAGGTCTAGATTGATACCTTGCACACATTCCTACACTGAATTGTATATCTGGTCTAGAGGCTGTCAAGTAAAGAAGTGAGCCAATCATATCTCGATAAAGTTTGGCATTTACTTCTTTACCTGTCTCATCTGCATCCAATGAGGTATTGGTGCCCATGGGTGTTGTAATGTGCTTTAAGTTTTCCATACCAAACCTCTTAAACAATTCCATTGTGTATTTGGTTTGGTTGATGAAGCACCCATCCTCTAGCTGCTGTACCTGCAATCCAAGAAAATATTTCAGTTCACCAACCAAGCTCATTTCGAATTCAGCAGACATCATGGTAGAAAATTCATCACATAGTTCATGCTTAGTTGATCCAAATACAATGTCATCTACATATACCTGAACTATGATGAGATCTTTATTTATGCCCTTGGTAAATAAAGTTTGATCAACTTTACCTCTTTTGTAGCCCTTGCTGATCAGAAATTCAGACAATCTTTCATACCAAGCTCTTGGAGCCTGCTTTAGACCATACAAGGCTTTGTTTAACCTGAAAACTTGGTTAGGTTCAGGAGAATATTGAAATCCAGGAGGTTGTTCAACAAAAACTTCTTCCTTAATGACTCCATTTAAAAAGGCACTTTTAACATCCATTTGTTGGAGTTTTATATTCTTTGAGCATGCAAAGGCAAGCAACAATCTTATAGCTTCCATCCTAGCAACAGGTGCATAGGATTCATCAAAGTCTACACCAAATTCCTGACAGTAGCCTTTGGCTACTAATCTGGCCTTATTCCTCGAGATGATTCCGTCTTCATTCATCTTATTTTTGAACACCCATTTGGTTCCTATGATATTTATACCATCTGGTCTTGGGACAAGCTCCCAGACATTATTCCTTTCAAACTGACCTAATTCCTCACTCATAGCATTGACCCAAGCTTGATCAGCTAAGGCCTCTTCTACTGTTTTGGGTTCAATTTGTGAGACTAATGCAATTAAGTCATCATTATTCACATTTCTAAAATGAGACCTAGTCCGAAGAGGATCTTCAGGATTGCCTATGACTTTATCTAAAGGATGGTCTTTAAGAAATCTGATATTTGTTGAAGACTCACCTGTTTCTCTTGGACCTTCCTGATTTGGGGAATTTGTTTCTCCACTCGGCTGAGTCTTCTCTTCTTCCTGTTGGTCTTCTAGAAAATCTCCACCATGGTTGGAATCCCTGTCAAGATTTTCAACATTAGAAACATCTTTCTTTTCACTAAAAAGGATGTGTGGAGACTCTTCCACTTTCTGATCTGATATGTTAAATACCCTATATGCCCTTGACACTTCAGAGTAACCCAAGAATATTCCAGGTGAACTCTTGGCTTCAAACTTGTCTAAATCTTTCTTATCATTGTTATGAATAAAACATTTTGCTCCAAAAATTCTGAAATGAAACAAGTTTGGTTTTTTACCTTTTAGAAGCTCATAGGGTGTTTTCTTGTGTATGGGTCTTACCATGGCCATGTTGATTATGTAGGTTGCTGTATTGGCCGCTTCTGCCCAAAACCTTCTAGGTAATTTACTTTCAATCAACATGGTTCGAGCCATCTCCACCACTGTTCTATTTCTTCTCTCCACAATCCCATTTTGTTCAGGTGTCCTGGGAGAAGAAAACATGTGAGTTAGTCCTTCTTTGTCACAAAGATCAGTAAACATGGAGTTTTCAAACTCACCTCCATGGTCAGATTGAATAGAACTAACCTTGTACTTCCCTTCTTGTTTGACCTTATTGAAAAACAGATTAAACTTTTAAAATGCATCACTCTTATTTGCTAAGAAAAATATCCATGAATATCTAGAGAAGTCATCTATGATGACATAGCCAAACCTGTTTCCATTAAGACTCTGAGTTCTAGTTGGACCGAAAAGGTCCATATGAAGAAGTTCCATTGGTCTAGAAGATAATGGCTCAGATCTTAATTTAAAAGAATTTCTGGTCTGTTTGCCTAGAGCACAGGCATCACATGCTTTTGATATTGAGTTGAATTTAATTCTAGGCATGCCTCTAACTAAATCATGCTTGACCAATTTATTTAAAGTTGAAAAGCTAGCATGACCTAGACGTCTATGCCATTCAAAGGCATCATTTTCAGAATTGGCAGATAAGCAAATAGTAGATTCAGATTTCTCATCTAAGTCTACAATGTAGACATTATTAATCCTGTTGGCTACAAATTTAACCATGTCAGAATTTGTTTCAAGGATTTTGCATGAACTATCATCAAATACAACCCTGTGACCCCTGTCACATAACTGACTTATGCTAATCAGGTTGTGTTGAAGCCCTTCCACAAGTAAGACCTTTTCAATGGAGTTTGTGGAAGGCTTACCTACTGTACCAACTCCAATTATTTTACCTTTGTTCTTTCCTCCAAACTTGACTAGACCCCCTGGTTTCATTTCTATATTGCTAAACTTGGATCGATCTCCTGTCATATGCCTGGAGTAGCCACTGTCGAGGTACCACTTGTTGTCTTCAACTGCCAGGCCGACCTACACAAATACATCAAGCAGAGTGATTTGGAACCCAAGATGAGTTGGGTCCAAAGACATTGTTCAAATCTCTGATCAAGTGTTTAGGTATCCAGATTTGCTTCAGCATGGTTTTCTCTGGCACCTTCCTTTCTGAATTATTAAAGTTGAATCCAGCTGAACTGGAGAAGTGAGTTCTATTCCATTTATTAGTCTTCCTATTCCTAGGAAATTTCCTGTAAGCTTGTTGATTAGCATATCTTTGACCATGAAAGTTATTTCTCCAGTAGGTCCTATTTGGACCCATCTGATTGTTGTAATTCCAGCTCTTATTCTGATTTACTTTCTTGGTCCATCTACCATTTGTGTTCTGGTGAGTGGGCTTAGTGTTATTCTTCATAAAATTCATTCCCATCTTAAATGGTTGTCCAGTACTGGTTTTTGTGTTCTCTTTAGGACTTTGAATTTCCTTAGAGCTGTTTGAGCTGGATGGTGTGTCCAGCTTTTCTTTTCCCTTCTCTGGGCAGAAGGTGATGGTCTTGAATTGCAAGGGTCTCTTGTTGGTTGGGTCGTAGCCTAGACCTTCCTTATTGAAATTGACCCTAGTCCCTAGTATAGCATCTAAGCTAGTCTTTCCTTGGACAAATTTTTCTAAGACTTTCTGTTTGTCTTCCAGCTCCTTTTAAAGGGACTCAGAATTTTTTAGGAGTTCAACATTTACTTTCTTCACAGCTTCATATTTCTCTGAATTCACTCTAATTTCATTCATGCTTTCTTCAATTTTAGTTTTGAATTCATTGAGCTGTTTTTGACTTTCTTGAGTTTCTTCCTTGAGCTTATCATTTTCTTTCCTTAGTGAGGTCATTTCTTCTAGTTGTTCTTTTAGCTTCTCATTTTCCTCACAGACCAGAGTTTGTTCTTCAACATTTGTGTTAAATTTTCTTTTCAAAACTCTGTGCTCTTTGCTAAGAGAATTAAATTTATCTAGCAAGTCACCATAAGCATCCTCCTAGTCATCAATTGAGAAATTTTCAAAAACGTTTATTACCTCCTCTTCACTGTTTGCCATGAGGCAAATTCCATCTTCATATTCTTCTGAGGAAGCGTCTTCTGGGTCTTCTTCTTCCTCGCTCCATGTGCAGACCATCGCCTGTGGCTTCTTCTTCTTCTGCACCTTTATATTTTTCTTCTAAAGATAGGGACCCTTCTTCTGGAGGTCTGGGCATTCGCCTTTCATATGTCCCTGTTTGTTACAATTAAAACAAGTCAGTCTCTTAGGATTTCTATCCCTGTAACTAGTAAATTCAACACTCTTGTTGAAATAGTGTGGCTTCTTCTTCCTAAAGGTCTTTCCCTTTTTCTTCAAAAATTTTCTGAACTGTCTAGTGAGCATTGCCTGCTCCTCCTGGTCGAGATTTGAAAGACCTTCAAGCTCGGACTCAGACTCGGGGCTACTGCTGCTGCTCCCACTGTTGCTACCCTTGTTGCGGGATGCCCTTAGAGCCACATTCTTACCCTTCCTCTCACTTCCTTCTCCACCCCCTTTGAAATTCATCTCATAGGTCATAAGAGATCCTATGAGTTCATTCACAGTCAAGATAGTCAAATCTTTTGACTCCTCAATCACAATGGCCTTAGTGTGCCATGCCGGGCATAAAGATCTAAGGATTTTCCTTACTATATCTGCCTCTGCAAGATCCTTCCCTAGCCCTTTAAGAGTATTTGTGATTAAAGACAACCTGGCATACATCTCAGTTATATTCTCGTCTGCATTCATCTTAAACATTTCATACTTAGAAGTGTAGAGATTTACCTTCGAGGCTTTCACTTGAGCTGTACCTTCATAGATCAATTGCAGCTCATCCCACATTCGCTTGGCAGTTCTGTATGCAGATATACGGGCATATTCCTCTAGATGAACAGCACACTGGATGATGTTCAGCGCCGTCCAGTTGAGTGAGGAGAGCTTGACATGGTCATCTGTCCAAGCGTCCTCGTTTGGTGGCAGATCATATGGCCCCACCGTGATTACTCTCCACAGTTTATGACTCTGAGCCCTGATGAACACTTCCATCCCATTCTTCCAAAACAGATAGTTACTACCATCGAAATAAGGAGGGCGACTAATGGATTGACCTTCGACCATGAAGGTTCTAGGACCACCAGCATTTCCTTGACCGTTTGTCCACATGGCGTTAACCTGCTCTGATACCAATTGTTAGCGCAGCAATAGTGATATAGAAGGGGGGGATGAATAGATCACTACCAATTTGTAGAAACTTAGGCGGAAAATAAATTCTACTGCAAACGCACCTCCTTAACCCGTACACAGAGAAATGTAAATGAGAATGAAGAACTGATCACATGGAAGCAAAGAGACAAGCAGATGAAGAGCGCAGATAACAATAGCAAACCACAGAGGAGACACTTGATTTTTAGGTGGTTCGATTGCAGTCCGCAATCTACATCCACCCCTCACTCCAACTAGAGTGAGGATTCCACTAGACGATGCTAGATCAATGCAGACTCAGTCTGCGAACAACATGCTGCCACACAGCTTGAACACCAAGGGAAACAAATCCCTCAACCAAGTTCTGCTACCCACAGAACTTGAAACCTGTTCTAGCTCCCAGCTAGAACACAACCGGAGAATCCTCTCTCTTCCTCCACACACCGGAGGGAAACTGTTAATGACAACCAGTCACTAACACCACCAGAGATCACCGATCTCTTTTCCTCTACAACTCAGAGGGAAACTGGAGTAATACTCCCTTCCTCCACACACCGGAGGGAAACCAATTCAAATAAGAAGGATGAACAAAATGAAACGAAAATAAAGAAGAAACAAAAACCAATGAAGAAGAAATCGGTTCTGAAACCCAATACAAATGTAGCTTCAAATGAAGAAATTCATCAATCCACACACACTACTCTCTCTCTCGAACAAACTCCTCTCAGATCTGGAACTCTCTGCTCTTTTTCTTTTCTGGATCGTGCAAACTCTCACCAATGGCTTCTGCTTTCTCTATTCACGATCAAGCTTCTACTAAAAGATGGAGCTCTATATTTATAGCAGATATTGGCGTGTGGCTGCCAGGTTCCCGCCCATGCACTTTTGGCCAGATCATTTGAATTTCGACCACATGGCAGCATCCTGACAAGGTTGCCATCCACGTGTCATGTGCTTGTTGTCTTGGATCACGTGTCAAGTGCCAACCTCGATTCACGTGCCCAATCATCAGCCTGAATCGCCTGCAGACAGACAGAAGTAATGTATATACTTAGTCAGTTCAGGCTATTAACTAGAATGTATATACTTCAGAAACACAACTGAGTAAGTGTGTACAGCTTGAGAGAGTGTACAGACTTACTGAATAAAACGCATGTGAAGGCAGTGTATAGACATATGAATAGTGCGCATGAATGGCAGTGTATAGACATGTGAACAATGCAAACGAATGGCAGTGTATAGACTTATGAACAATGCATATGAAGGCAGTGTATAGACTTATGAACAATGCGTATGAAGGCAGTGTATAGACATGTGATGAATCAATGCAAACGAGCCTTACCAATGTGTAAACTTAACAAAGCTTCAGCCACTGTATAGACTTCGACAGCTTTAGCTAGTGTAAAGACTATGCTTGGGTGAGACGATGCATTAGACACTTGGCTGTACAGACTTGCAACGTTCTGAAAGAAACGATCGACTGTTGAGCCGATGTATAGACTCTGAATGTAAAGGCAGTCTGTATAGACTTGAATCGCTTGAAGCGATGTATAGACTTTGTGAAGCTCAAGCACTGTACAGACTTGTGAAGACTTCAGCGTTGTACAGACTTGGTGAAGTTCAAGTGAATGTATAGACTTGATGAACCACTGTGGATGTGTGGACTTGAGCGAGTGAAGCCGATGTACAGACTTGCCTAAGACGCAGCATGAGACGCTAGCTGAGACGGAAGCTGTACAGACTTTGAAGAGCAATTCAATGTATAGACTTGAACGAATGAGGCGGATGTACAGACTTGCCTAAGACGCAGCATGAGACGCTGGCTGAGACGGACGCTGTACAGACTTTGAAGACTTTGAACGTTTGAGCAGCATGCAATGTACACACTTAGTGATGTACAGACTTGGCCAGGAAAGCGTAGGGAAAAGTTGAGTGTATGGACTTGGCCAAGCATAGGAACAGATGAGGAGTGTACAGACTTGGCGTTGTATAGACTTGGCTTTGAATGCTTGGGCTGAAGGCAATGTGCAGACTAAGCGATGTGTAGACTTTGCCCAAGGAACCGAATGTATAGACTTTGCCACAGTCTGATGTACATGCTTTGCAGAAGTGAACGAGCCAATGTATAGACTTCAAAAGAAGCAGTCCGATGTACAGACTCCAAGGATTCTAGACAATGGACGCTGTATAGACTTGGACTCAAGGAATGTATATACTTAGCATGAAGACTACTAGTCTATGTATAGACTTGGTTGAAGCTATCTCTGAACCAATGTTCAGACATTGTGCAATGTATGAACTTTATTGTGTGCAAGCCTACTGACATGCAATGTGTAGACTTGAGTGATTGAAGCAGGCGTTGTACAGACTATGTAAGCATGACACTGGGCGCTGTATAGACTTACACTATCGGATGTGTAGACTTCATGAGAGTGCAGTAACCAGTGTATAGACATTAAGCTTGACATTCCAATGTATAGAGTTGAAGCTTGGAAGGATGTATAGGGTTGAGGTGAACTGACTTTGAGTAATGAGACCAGTGTATGGACTTCAGTTTGAAAGTGCCCGATGTACAGACTAGAAGAGAATATGCCAATGTACAGACTAAATGGATCAAGCTGGTGTATAGACTTTGTGCCCAAACTATCAATGCTCTGATGCGTCGACCCAGCCTTGCCGATGAGTCGACCCACTACTGTTCATATTAACCAAACAGTGTAGATAGATGAAATAATGGAACAGCATATGAACTGAACTCACTTAGGTGATGAACCAGCATGAATCTAGAGATAGAAGGTTGATTTATAGTGTGAGACATCATCAAAACCATAGGGATGCAACAGTTGATCAGGGATTTCTTGAGGGCACAAGAGTTGTATAAAACTCCGCCCTGAGGAGTCAGGAAAATAATACCGGCACCTGCCGTGGTGGCTGGATCCTGGTTGCTCCGGGTAATCCCTCGGGAAGCGCCATCGAAGTAGAGCTCCTAGCAAGGTACGCTGGTTGTGAGAGTGCTTTGCTGCCAGTAATGCAAGACATTTCCGCTCTGTTCAACCGGTTGTTGTGCTTGATCAACAAGGGACTCCTCGTCCGGGAGCTCCGAGCTGAAGGGTGAGTCGTCTGGCACTAGATGGGCTGCCAAGAACTCAGCCATACCCTGTCCCTTAATTGCTTTTATGGGGACATAAGTGATGTCATACTCCATCAATAGGAGAGCCCACCTTCCCAGTCTGCCTGAGAGGATAGGTCATCGAAGGAGGTACTTTAGGGGGTCATGCTTGGATATAAGCTCGACCTGATGGGACATGAGGTAATGTCACAGCTTCTTAACTGCGAACACCAATGCCAAACAAACTCCTAGCGAAGCGTCCATGGAAGCAATGTAAAGGATGAGGGGTTTACCCTTGATCGGTGCCCCCAGGACTGGGGGAGTAAGGAGGTACTCCTTGATTTGCTTGAAAGCCACCTGGCATTCCGAGTCCCATGTAAACGGGGCGTCCTTCTTCATAAGCTTGTCGAAAGGCGCACATCTGCCGGAGAGGTTAGAGATAAATCTCCGAATGTAGGTCAGTCTTCCTTGGAAGGACCTGAGCTCAGTGAGGTTGCCGGGTGGTGGAAGCTCTCGGATTGCCTTTCTCTTGCTGGGATCCACCTCGATTCCTCAGTATCTAACGACGAAGCTGAGAAATTTTCCACTGGATACGCCAAAGGCGCATTTCATGGGGTTCATTTTGAGCCCATATTGCCGGAGACACTCGAAAACTTGGCGGAGGTTGCGTAAATGGTCTTCGTGCCTCTGAGTCTTGACGACGAGGTCGTCGACATAGCATTCGACGGTGTTGTGCAACATCTCGTCGAATATTTTGATCATGGCCCTTTGGTAAGTAGAGCCGGCATTCTTTAGACCGAAGGGCATGCACTTATAGTTGAAAATCCCCTAGGGGGATCTAAAAGCTGTATGGTTCTTGTCTTTAAGGGACATCTGGATTTGATTATAACCGGATGACCCGTCCATGAAAGATAAGGCCTCGTGCCCGGTGGTCATGTTGACCATTGTTTCTGTAATCGGGACTGGAAAGTTGTCCTTCGGGCAAGTTTTATTGAGGTCCCGGAAGTCGACGCCGATGCGGACTTGACCATTTTTATTTTTGACTGGAACTATGTTGGCGAGCCAAATCGGATAGATGCACGGCTTGATGAAATCGACCTCTGCCATTTTATGGACTTCGGCCGAAACCTGGAGCTCCAACTAATGGTGCATGTGCCATTGTGGTTGCTTGACCGGAGTGACTGAGGGATAAATGGCTAGCTCGTGCTCCGCTACAGAGGGGTCTAGCCCTGGCATCTCCTTATATGTCCAGGCGAAGCAGTCTTTGTATTCGAGCAGGAATTGCTTGAAATTCTACCTTTCTGCCTCGGTGAGGAGAGCATTGACGAATGTAGGCTGAGGGGCTTTATCTTTGCCCATGTTGATTTCAACGAGCTCATCCACGGTCACCTGGCCGCCGTCCTCCAGCTCGGGAGGAGCGGGTTGGAAGTCGATGAAATCCTCATCATCGGTGTCGGCTTCGTGTGTTTCTTGGTTCTCGAAGCCACCGGTTGATGTTGAAGGGACTGGGAAGTGGTCGTTGCTAGGATCCATCAGGATTGATCTGGACCGCCGGGTCCTAGCCAGCAGTTGTCAACCGGGGCTGCTGAGGTCTCCCCGGGGTTGCCTGGCGAAGCTGACAATCTTTCACAGTTAGGACCGGAGATATCCCCTCCCTCGGGAGAGTTTGTTGAACTGGGTCCTTCGACTGGCTGTGAGACCGGAGGAGCTTCTTCTGCACCCTTGTCTTGGCAAGGAGGCGAGGAGGGTTCCTCGATGGCTTGGGCCGGAGTTCTGGCTTTGACGACGATCGGGATGAGAATTTCCTCTTCCTCATCCCCGGAGCTGTCGAATTTGGCTTCGACTCTAGCTTTGTAGTCGGCTGGTTGTGCCAGGCCTACGACGTTGACTGCGTGGTAGACGTAAAATTCTAGGTCTTGGTCGTAGCCAAGTCCCCTGCTGTCCTTATAGAAGGACGGGGGCTGCCCCCGGACCTGGGAAGGGGTCCATAGCTGACGGAAGTATCTTTGTTGTGCAAGAGTTTGCCACATGGGAATGTGTTGCTTCAGACACATTTCTTGAATATGCGGCGACAGATCACCCCACACCTGAACTGCTTCGGGGGTATCATCGGCTTGCCTGGACCAGCCGAAGTCGTCATCTGGTGGGGCTTGAGGGACCATGTCTCCCTTATAGAAGACAATAGGTTTGTCCCTGTTAGCCTTCTTCTTGTTTCGGCGTTGTCGCTTGAAGGTGACAATGAATGTCATCAGCGACTCGACGCTGTGCTTCTCGGATACACATGGGAGATGGATGCAGTATGGTGGCAAGCATATACTCTTGCCAATAGCTTGGCTAATAAGATTAGCCTCGAAGTCGATCTGGCGCCTCTCGGGGGTGATCTGAGGTTGACTTGGAGCTGAGGTGTAGCCGATGAAGCTTGGCCTTTTCCTCGTCAACAGAGAAGAGATCATCGTCGTCTTCCTCTGAGAGCCAACCGTTGCTTTTGCTCTTAATCATGGGGTACAGACTAATCCCCTTGAAGTAGAGCGCACGTCGGCCAGGTTGCATTCTGCTGGTGTGAACGGCGATAGATCTGCGAAGACCGTATGTTGCTCTCCGTCCTTGGCATACTTGATGCATTGGTGGAGAGTTAACGGGACGACCCAATTTTCATGGAGCCAGGGTCTGCCCAATAGCATCTTATATGACGTGTTGGAGTCGATGATGTAGAATGTCACCTTGGAGGTGAAATCATCGAGCACCAAGTCAATATCCACTCGGTCGAGGACATCCTCGGTGTTCTGGTTAAAGCCGGATATCTTGACCGCCTAAACCTTCTGGAGGTATGGGGTCAGATATAGAGTCTTGAATGTTTTGAGCGGCATAATGTTGACAGCGGCACCAGCGTCTACCAGAATCGGGTTTACATCATGCACGTTGACCTTCCCCTTCATGTAGAGAGGATGGTTGTGGCATGGATGGGAAAGCAGCATGTCTTTCTCCGTGAAGGAGATGGTGGCTGTGAAGGCTTCATAGGCGGCCGCCTTCATCTCCGCGGCATGTGCTTCATAGACTTCCGATTCTTGGAGTATTTTGATAAGAGTCTCTCTTAAATCCTTACTCCAAGCAATGGCTTCCCAAATTGAAATACTGGCAGGGAAGCGCTTCATTTGGTGGAGGATTTTCCGGTCAGCTCGGGCTCGAGCATCCTCCAAAGAGGGTAGTATGTCAGGCTGAGCCTTCTGCGAGCTTCCGTGCTGTTCCCCGTCGGGAAGTTGTACTGCCTTGCCCTTACCACCGGGATCAGACTGACTTTGATCGCCAGTGGACTCCTGGAACAGGGATGCCAATGATGGCTCTTCTGGGGGTGACTGGTGGGCCGACTCATCCTTACCGGACGGTCCCGCTTGCTCTGCTGTAGAAGCCAGTACTGGTACAGGGGCTAGGAGGCTGATAGTAGCCTGTTTGATGCCGGAAGGGTCGAAGATGCGGGGTCCGCTCTGAATCTCTACTTCCGGAATGGGAGCCGGTTCCTCTCCTCGAAAGAGGATGATTCATTCTGGGTCGAAGGTGGACGGAGAGAGGGGTAACTCAGGGGTTCTCCCACGGCCTCTACCGCGTCCCCGGCCACGACCTCGACCGCGGCCGGTGTGTTCTGGAGCTGGCTGTAACCTAAGGGGAGTAATGGTTTTTTACCTTGTCCGGGAGGCTACTGGCTCGCCCCGTCGAGAAGCGTTGATATTATCAGGAGGTGGGATGGCCACCATGTTGCAGGTGCAGCGCTGAAGCATTTCTTCCAACTGCTCTGTGGTGATCTCCTTGTCTTTATAGCACAAGGAGAGCTCGTCCGGGATCACGAGTCTTTCACCGTCCTTAAGCTTTTGGATCATCTCTTGGACCCAATTTCTAAGGCGGGCTCGCTTCTGCATTTCTTCCAACGGGATATAGCTATCGAGTGGGAGAGCTCCGGTAGGATGAGAAGGAACGTATTCCTCCAGGTCATCAATGAGCCGCTGGAGCCTTTGGAGAGGCGTTGGCTCTTCTGGTGACTGTAGAGCAGCCGCTTGCTCGGCCTATTTTTTGAGCCATCTTCTGAGGTTCTTCCTCATATTTTTCTCTTGTCTCTTGGCAATAGCGGTCTCCAAGGGAGTAGGAGGGAGTGGTACTGGGGCCGGAGTTGATACATCCTCGTGAGGATACCTCCGAGCTGGTGTCTTTGTCGGGCGAGGTCGGTGACTCTTCCTTGCCCGAATTTTGATCCAGGCGCCTTCCGCTTGTTGTATCTGGAAGGTGGCGTTGATCGCCTGCTCGATTACCTCGAGCGGCAATTCCTGGTATGCCAGGATACTGGGACTAGTGTCCGAAGACATGTGCGCGGTTTGGGGCCTTAGCCGCGGTGGCGGAAGCTTTTAAGGAGTCAGTTGATTGGTGCTGGTGTCCGAAGACGTATGCGCGGTTTGATGCCTTAACCGCGGTGGCGAGATCTTTTGTTGAGAAGCAGACAGAGAGATATGCTTGTTGTCCTGCTCCTTAGCCTTGCCTTTGTGATCATGCTGAGAGTTGGGTCTAGGGGCAACTGATGGCGCCGCAGGATATTGTCGCTCTGCACGGTTATCCCGACTCTGCGGACTGGCTGAGCCTTGTGGCGGTGGGCCCGCCGCTTGAATCGGAGCCGCTGAAGACTCCGAAGATGTCTTCTTTGTACTTCGGATTGTGTTGACAGGTAGGGGGAGAGGACCCGATGGCCCATCCGCTGAGGGGGTGTGACAAGGCTGAGGTGAGACATCACCCTGCTTTTGCTTTCCCTTCCTATCCACGACTGCCGGAGATGGAGATAGGACGGGGGGATGATGAGAGGGAGCTGAAGAGCTCGTCATCATCTCGCCCACCAGAATGTCCTCTCGGCCGAGAAGGACCCGGAGGAGCCTGGCGGTGTCTTCTTCAGGGAAAGGGAGAGACTTTAGCTCCCGCTAGGACCGCCACCGCACGGCCGAAGTGGCTGGGGTTGGCTGGCTAGGTGCTGATGTCTGGGAGCCCGAAGGGGCCGGAGGAGCAGGGAAATGGATGACGTTGACCGAGAAGTTGGTCGACTCCATCTCTTGACTGGCGTCCTGCTCTCTACGCCTCCGCAATCGCTCGAGCGCTTCTTGGTTGTCAGTCTGGAACTCGAGCAATTCTGGAGGATGCTGATAAGGCAGCCTGTGCCCATTTTCTTGAGGGGAGTATGGTCGCTCTGGTGCATCCCTAGCGGTGATCAGGTCTCCTCGACAGCTTGTCGAAGTCTGACAAGTGACATGGAGTTCCCCTCCGCATCGATCTGCTCCCATTAGATTTGTTCCTGGATGAGGTGTTGAACTTCCTCACAGGACTCGATCGAGTGGCAGATTCTGGCATGGAAGGGGTAGTATTGTGGGTGACTACGGTCCCAATGGGTGTAGTCGGCAGGCGAGTCACGGGGCATGATTTGCCCCCTCTCGACGAGGATATCGAAGAGTCACCGGGTTCTGTCCCTGGGGAAGGAGAGAGGTCTCCGATCATGCCAGGGCCTCCACCCTAGATACCAGATCGAACGTCCCCTTCAACTGGCGCTGGGCTCCTCTGACTCATCATCGGAAAGGGAAAATGCGGCCATCATGTGGATGACATTGGCTGAGTGGTGAACCACGCGTGCTGCCTTAGCCGGCCTGGCCCATGTATGTGGTTGCGGGGGATCGACGAGACCACTCTTCATTTTATCGAGGCCATCTCGGATCAGCTTCTGCGCCTGAGTTTTGAAGACGTAGCAATCTTCAATTGAGTGACTCAGCATGCGATGATACAGGCAATAACTGGGATCGTAGGTCTTCAGGGCCTCGTCCGGCTTGCGGATTTCTGGCAACTCGACAATCTTCTGGGCCAAGCAGAGGTCGAAGAGCATCTTCGTATGTTCCTTCTTAAAGGAGAAGGGTGTCTTCATGCGCTCTGAGAAGGAGGAAACAGCTGGCTTGTCCGCTGGCTTTTTGTCAGAGCCACTGGACTCAGCCTCCTTACTGGCTTTGACGGCAGGGGTCAACTCTATGATATTCACCTCCTTACCAGACTGGCATTTTCGCACTTGCTTACCCCTTGCTGCAGTATAGCTCGGGTTATCGGCGAAGAACATCTCTATTTCAGCGACTGCCGAATTGAGTTGGTTGAAGCCTTTGATATTGGTGCCGAGAAGCTTTTCACTAACCTCAACCGCCAGACCTCGACGACATATGGTGATGGCGTCCTCTTGAACAGGTGGATTGACACACCTCATACTGAGGTCTAGCCACTTTTTGATGAAGTCGAGGGCGCTCTCACCCTTTTTCTGCCGAAGAGAATAGAGTTCGGCTAGGAAAACCCTTCGCTTGGCCGTTTGAAAGCGGTCGAGAAATTTCTTCTAGAGATCCACCTAGTCGATGATTGAGTTAGGCTTCAGGCGGGAATACCATTGGAAGGCCATTCCCGTGAGCGAAGTAGCGAAGGAGATATGATTCATCCAACGCTAACTCACCCATGGCCGTAACATAGTAGGCCAAGTGTTCATGTGGCGACCCCTGCCCATCGAACTTTTACAGCTTCGGGGGCTTGGCGTACTCTAGAGGAAGCTTTTTCAGCTGGTGGTGAAGCGGGTAGGGTGCACTGTAGAGGTCTACTGTGACAACCCCTTCACCATACTGGGCGAGCTTTGTCTCGACAATACGCTCGATCATCTGGCGTTGCGCCATGAGATTTTTCGGCATTGGCGTATTGCAGGCTCGTGGCTGAGCCTCAACCGGGGGTGTACCAAACCCAGTTGCCAACGGAGTTTGGGCGATAGCCGCTGAGGTGTTGGCAGTATCGCGGGCCACCGGCGGTGCCGGCGCCTAGGCCTGGGGCCTAGTAGGTTGCTGAGGATGAAGGTCCCGTTCTTGGAGGAGATCTTGCAGGAGGGCCTTCAGATGCTGGTTCTCCTTCATGAGAGTGTCGAGGGTCACTTCTTGAGCCTCGTTCACAGGAGGGTCGTTATTGACCGGCTCTGCGTTGATAGGAGGGTCGCAGTCTTCCACTGGAACCTCTTCTGCGCGTTCCGACGCCTGCGGTCCGACAGAAGTGCCGATGTGACCCGTTGGGGGAGGTGACAGAGCCTGATGGCGTGGCCTCCTAAAGTGAGACATAGGTTGATTCAGGTCATCGGACTGGGTGTCCGGCTGGTGTCCGGTGGTGTAGCACGTGAACACTCGGACCGCGTCATTGATGAACCGGGCCGTCCGTTTCCTTCGTGAGTGCCGCTCAGGGCGGACAAGCGTCCCTAGCCTGTCAAAGATCGAGGTGCGTTGCAGGGGGCTCACTCCTGATATCGGTCGGAAGAGAACCCTGGACAGGCTGCTGGAGGGCCCGGGAGCAAGCTCGCCTTTGCCTCCGCTTGCTTACGCGGGGGACATTAGATGACTGGGCGTCGTCAGACGATGCTGCTGTGAGGCCAGTCGCATCCCGTCTGATGCCGCATCTGAGTGCTCGCAGGGGGTTTCTAATACGTGCCCTTCGAATGGCTTGGGCTTCTTCAGGGGTGACCCAGATTCTCCTCAAGTCAGGTTGCTAGTCTCCCTTGTCGCAACTTTTCTGACGAGTTGTTTTGGGAGGCCGTGTGTCGGGCTGTGGTGGGTGCCCCCGGGCTGCCGCCGAGGAACCCGCTTCTTTGAGCTTCGCCCCATCTCTTGTATTTGCCGCAAGAGGTCAAAATGATTGGAGGTGGGGATGGTGGGAATGGTCCGTTCCTGGGGTATGATTGGTTAGCCCCCGTCGAGATGGATCCGCAAGTCACCGACAAGGATAGTCTTGCGGGAGTTGCTGGTCGCAGTAGCGAGCCGCCTGCCTTTGCGGCCATGGCGATGCTTCTTCTGAGAAGTGGAGGAAGACTCCGCCCCGAGATGGTAGACTGAGAAGACCCGACCTGGAGCGGCCGGTAGCGTGGAGCTATCAGTCAGAGGTACTGGGACCAGCCCTCGGGGTATAATACCCACGTCGGGAGTCAATGACTGGGCGACCCGGGTATAAGCTTTTGCCCGCGCCAATAGGAGTGTTGCCGATGCTTGAGATGACACTCTTGCACGGGGAAGCGATGCCGTCGGAAGTGCTCAGGTGCCGACGCCCCTGGGTCGAGGACCCACAGTAGGTGTCGGTGTAGTCCGGGCTCGGGTCAGAAGGCCCGAGAAGGGTGCTGAGGAACCTTGCCCCTGTGGACACACTAAAATTTGCTTGTTCAGGTGGTTCGTCTGTTAAGTGCGTGGGCGTGCCAGTCACAAAGTGACAATTTGTTCGGGCTCCGAAGAGCCCATGGTGCGCTCGATCTGACTCGGTCAGACGATTGTGTGGTTCGTGTCGGGACAAAAATCCACCGCGCCATAAAGGTCACGGCGTCATTTACATCCCCCATACGAGGGAACACCCTTGATTAATCGCCGGGAATCAGGGCCTCATGGCCAAGAAATTAATTGCATGAAAAGTCTATTACGGTGTGTTGAAATTCTCACGTGAGGGCGAGAAAGAAACCATTCGCGGTCATGTCGGTCGTGTACTGACCATTTAATGTTCGGACGAATGTCCGGCTCGAGAAAAGCACAATCGCCACGGGAAAACCAGAGCATATGTATGCCAGGATATGGCAATTTTATTATCCAGAAGAACGGGGAATGTTCGGCCAAACCTCGGTTAGAGCGGTCGGAAACTAGTAAGTCTGTTGACCCGGTGCAAGGGCAAGTTGCGACCATACTGCGGTGGGCCCCCCGCGGTCGAAACAAGACTTGCATGAGCGTCATTAATATTTCCGGTGCCAAGGGGCAACGGGGAGTATTCCTTGAATCGGCTGAAAAGCCCTGTGCCTAGGGAAGCGGAAGTTCGAAACGTGTCGATCAATCGGGAGACCGTTTAATATTCGAACGTGTGTCCGGCTTGAGAATATCATAATCGTCGCAGGAGGACCTGGAACATATGTATGCCGTGATACGGCAAATACATTATTCCGAGACACTAAAAACATTCGGTTAAATCTCGGTTAGTGTAGCAGGAAACTAGCGAATTTATTGGCCCGGTGCGAGATCGAGTCGGGACCATACCGGGGGCGCCTCCCGCGGTCCAAACGGGGCTTACGTGGGCATCATTAATGTTCCCGGTGTCGGAGGGCAACGGGGAAGAGTCCCGGGACTAGATTCCAAAACCAAAACATGTTCGAAGGAAGCGAGCTATAGGCCGAGGGTGTGGGTCAGACAATGACCATAATCGGGACGGACCCGAGGTCCAAGCACAGCCCACAAAGGCCTTATTGATATTCCCGTGTATAGGGTCCAGGGATGATAGGAGCCATCTCGCTCTATTCAGATTTCTGTCGGTCACTTGCGGACCACTTGATATTCGGACAAGGGTCCATATTGAAGGTGCGACGTAGATAAGAACAATCCCGTATAAATGTATGCCGAGTTTGCGGTAATTTCAATGAAAGGGCGGGAATGAATCTCGATAGAGTGAATCCGATTTGACAAGCTATCAACCCGGAGCAATACTGGGTCACGACCACGTCAGGGTAGGAGCCGTCGGCCATGTTGGTTGCTCACGGGTCTTTTCATATTCAGACACAGGTCCATAATAGAAACGCGGCAAAAACCGAGGTGAACCCGTTCAAATGTTTGCCGAACGTGTGGCAATTTTAGTAGTGGCTCAGAAGGGATCTGGCCTGAGGAACGAGTCCGGTTTGATTGGAATGTCGGCCCAAGACCAGGTCGGGGCCTGGCCATGTTAGGATGATTCCCAAGACTCGGGCCCAGCCTGAGAGGGCGGCATTATTGTTCCTTTTTTGTCGGGTCACGGGGAGAGACGGGGCTGCAATGTGGACCCTAGCATTTTTTTTATCTGGGTTTTTATTATATGTTCCTCTCTTTCCTTTTGCTGTTTATTACTTCTTTATGCATTTGTTCCGAATGATTTCCTTTTTTGTTTATTATTATTATTATTACTCTCTCCCTTTTTTACTATTATTATCACTATTGCACATTTTTGGTTTGTTTCCTATATATATTTGGATTTCTTTATTTATCATAATTTTTATTAATTTATTTATTATCATTATTATTATTACCAACATCATCATCATTATATGTTATATGTATATGTTTCCCGGAGAGAGAGAGCCGTTGGAGAGTGTACCGACAAGGGGTATGGGGGGGGCGTGCCGATGAGGGCGTCCCAAGGTGTACCGGTGAAGGGAGAAGATGATGCGCCGGGGAAGGCACCAAGGAGAGTGTGCCGGCAAAGGTAGACGAGGGTGTGCCGGGGGAAACTCAAAGTCTGTACATCGCCTGTTCGAGTCTGCACATTATCCATTGGCTACAACTCAGAATCCATACACTGGCTATTAGCACACCCGAAGTCTGTACGTCCCTCAGCCCAAAGTCTATACATTGACGGGTCACTGCGACACGAAGTCTATACATCGGCTATTTGCTGCACACAAAGTCCATACATCCTTCAGCTCAAAGTCTGTACGTTATCCATTAAAGTCTATACATTGGCCAGCTCAAAGTCTGTACATTATCTATTGGAGTCTATACATTGGCCAGCTCAAAGTCTATACATTGTCCATTAAAGTCTATACATTGGCCGGCTCAAAGTATGTACATTGTCCAGCTCAAAGTCTATACATTGTTCCTTGGCTGTAGTTCAAAGTCTATACATTGGCCAGCCCAAAGTCTGTACGTTGGCCAACTCAAAGTCTATACATTGTTCAGCTCAAAGTCTATACATTGTCCCTTGGCTGCAGTTCAAAGTCCGTACATTGGCCAGCCCAAAGTCTGTACGTTGGCCAACTCAAAGTCTATACATTGTTCAGCTCAAAGTCTATACATTGTCCCTTGGCTACAGTTCAAAGTCTCTACATTGACCAGCCCAAAGTCTGTACATTGGTCAGCTCAAAGTCTATACATTGTTCCTTAAAGTCTGTACATTGCAGTTCAAAGTCTATACATTACTTGTTGCTATGTTCGTGCATCAATCTAAAGTCTATACATTGTGTTCCACTTCGGAGGGTGAGAAGAGTGTGCCGCCGAAGGGCCGAGAAGGTGTGTCGTTGAA
This sequence comes from Amorphophallus konjac, assembly GCA_022559845.1. Taxonomy (NCBI): domain Eukaryota; kingdom Viridiplantae; phylum Streptophyta; class Magnoliopsida; order Alismatales; family Araceae; genus Amorphophallus; species Amorphophallus konjac. Next base: position 28,506,782 of record CM040122.1, on the reverse strand, counting down.
GGGTTGATAGGGTGTGCCGCTGGAGGGCTGATAGGGTGTGCCGCTGGAGGGCTGATAGGGTGTACCGGCGAGGGGAAGAATGAGACAGTGGAGGAGTGTGCCGGTGAGGAGCCAAGAAGGTGTGCCGTTGAAGGGCTGATAGGGTGTGCCGCTGGAGGGCTGATAGGGTGTGCCGCTGGAGGGCTGATAGGGTGTACCGGCGAAGGCTGGAACGGACGTGCCGATGAAGGTCCACTCCTCTGTTACTTGTTTTTAAGGCTTTTCTTTTCTTCTTTTCTTTGAGTTTTGCGTAGTTTTATACGAATCTTTCCTCCCTCTTCTTGCAATCTGTTGTTGTTCTAGTCGTTTGATGGTTTTGTTGTCTTTTGATATGTATTTATTATCCCATTCGTTTGTTGCGTCCTTTTTCCTTTTAACGTCTTATTATTTTCTAACAAAAATTTCAACAGCATCTCCCCTTGACCCGAGCGTAAGGGAGATACAGGGAACGCGCCCACATGGAGTGGCGGAACCCGACAACTGGAGGTGGGCGCCCGAGGGCGGCAACACTTTAATAAAACCTCAGAAAACATAGGGAAAATGATAAGTGTGTATTTTTACATCTTAATTCATGATATTTATATTTTTATGGGCTTAAATAATAATAAATATGCACTTATCACACTTACTAGTAATTTAGAGCACACTATTTAATTTGATGAAATTAAATAAATTTAATAATAATTTTTACTTATTTATGCAGGCACTCGGTACGAGGGAAGCGACAAGAAATCAAAATAAAAAAAAGAAAAAAAGAAGAAAAATAAATTTATTTGATATTTTTAAGGCTTTTCATAAGCTATATATATATGTATATATTATGAAAATAAAAAAAATAATATATTTTGGGCCAAAAGCCCAGGGAGTTGTTCAAAAAGAAAAGAAAAAAAATAGAAAAAAAATAAATTGATTTGACATTTTTTAGGAATTTTTCTAAGCTATATATGATATATATATATATATATATTATATAACTAATTTAGTGTGTGTGTGTGTGTGAATGTGTGTGTGTGTCGGCAGGGACCCGCGCCTGGCCACGCAAGGGCACGGGCGACGATGCGGTCGGCTGACGCGGGGTCAACGCGGCCAACACGCGTGGAGGAAGAGGAGGCGTGGCCGGGCGCATCGCGCCATGCGGTGAGCGGGTGGCGCACCGCGGGCCCACATGCGCGCAACGCGGAGGAAGAAGAAGGCTCGGCGCACGGCGGTGCACGCGGCCGCCAGGAGAGAGAAAAAGAGAGAAAGAGAGAGAAAGGAAGAAAAATTAGAAAAAAATCAGAAAAATTGGAAAAGTGTGTAGCACATGCTAGCACACAATTCCAAGTCAACCAGAGCAACAATTGTCAACAAAAGAAGTAAGAAGTGTTCATGTTAGCTAAAGGGTTGTTGTGTTACCCTATATAAATGGGTTCAATTGTAATGAAAGGGAGGGGAAGAGAGAGGAGCCAAGAGTTGTAAGCTAGGGATTGCTAAAATTTGTAAGTGTTCTTGAAGTTCTTGCTTTGTGGCTTTGGTAGGAGAAGATTTTGAGAGCTTTGTATTTAAGTTTTGAAGTTTGTTATTAGTTTGTATTGAATACTTTCATTGTACTCTTAGTCATTTTTGGCTCTTCATAGTCAATTTACAAGCTTGTGTGATCCTTATTTTAATTTATTGTCTTCCACAAAGTTATTCATCTCTAAGTGTTCTTCAACTTATCTTTCTATCATTTCTTCCAATTCCTTCTAGGTTGAAAGTTATTTTAGTTTTCTTAAGTGTTGTTCTACGTGGTTACTATTCATCCGAGTTGATACCTCCTGCCATTTCTTCATTTTGGAGCCTTTCCAATCATATTTGTACTCTGAGTTATTCATAAAGTTGTTCCTAACTTGTAGATATAACTTTTGTTCTTCTATCACTTCTCCAACTTCTTCTTATTTTGTGAGTTACAATTAATTTGTTACTGTTCGGATTTATGCTATTTTACTGTTCATCCGAACCAATAGGTCTTGATTTTTCAAGTTTTTCACTGTCTTCCTCTCGTTTTCTGTTTCTGTGTTCTTCATCAAACTTCTTCATATTTTCATTCTCTACAACTTTCATTTATTCCACTTCTTCTAATTATATCTGGTTTAAAAGTTATTTCTCTTCCTAGTACACCTTAGTTTCATTATAATTGTCTATTTGTTCTTCTATCGATTCCACCTTTCTAAATTGCATCCCAATCTTTCTAAGACGGTTTAAATTCAATTCTCTTAATTTTTAAATCTTAAAAACGTAAGATTTTCAACTTTTAAATCTACTTCTTCCTGTGGATTCGACTCGGTCTCATCACTTAACTATTCTGTTTACTTAATTTGTGGGTCGGATATTTAAATTTGATAGCGGGCGTATTAACGACGTGCGTTTTCCGCGTATCAAATTTTAGCGCCGTTGCCGGGGAAGAGTTTATGATTTTTAAGTTGATTATTTTGTGTTTGTGTATATGAATTGATATTAACAATTTTTATTTTATCAAAAAAAAAAAGAACGAGGGATCACTGTCAAGTAAGTATCTTACTTTCTCTCTCTTGATTTAATTTCTTTCTTCATATTATTAATTAAAAATTCAAAAAAAAATCTTACTGGTTAGATAGGTTCATTAATAAAAACAACAAAAAAAAAGAAAGCACTTGAACCCAAAAAAAATTGCATTTCAAGATTAGAAACTACACACCCTGTTTTAGGACATGCATCATTTAGCATAAGATTTTTTTTTGTTTGATTTCTGTCATTGCATTTTTGAAGATTGCAAGGGGCAAGGTACGTTCTACTTATCATATTCTCTCATGCATATTGCATAAGAACCCTTGTTTGAAATTGTGGTGTGCATTTCATTTAAAATATTTTAAGGGTAATACCCCTAAATAATATATGGTGGGGATTTCATCACCCATTCCTTAGCCCACAAATCATATTTTCCTTGCATCTTTGCATGACCTAAGCCGTAATAAAAATCAGTAGACACTGGCCCTAGGAGATCACACTGTGATTTTAGTACGATTTGAGTTTATCCTCTTGTGGAAACCGGTGCCTACGGCAAGACGGTCGGATGGCAAACGCCTTAAGCGGACTAGTGGTTACTTAATTAGGACCTTGTGAAAGTAAGGGGAGCCTCCCACTACCCCACCCCTTACCTGGCTGGTGGAAATTTTAAGGATGAACTTGCATTGTATTTTGATCACTTTGTGAAACCCCACTTGTAGATTCAGAGTACCCCTAGGTGTCTTAGGTTGAATTGTGTGATAACTTGTTCGTGTCTTCTTAAAATAAAACAACAAAAAAAAGAAAAAGAAAAAAAGGAGTAATATTCTATGCATAAGTCAATCTAATCTTGCTTTAAGGAATCAGAGTATATGCATGGTAGGAGATCTCTTCATCCTGACCTAGCTCAGCTTGATTCTGAGATTGAGAGAACCCTACAACACAGCCTTAAAAACACAAGGGTTGAGTCTATGGAGATGGAAGCCCAAAAGGAAGGACTTGTCGCTCAATCTAGAACATTGAAAGATTACATGTATCCTTCGAGGGCTAGCCAACCCTCTTGCATTCAGTTACCTGAACATAATGGGCATTTTGAGCTTAAGTCAGGAATTATCCAAATGTTGCCTGTCTTTAGAGGGGAGGAAGCTGAGAACCCATATCATCATGTGAGAGATTTTGAGGAGATTTGTAGTACAATGAGCTTCACTCACCTAAGTGCTGAGTCTCTTAAGCTAAGATTGTTTCCATTCTCTTTAAGGGATAAAGCAAAGAATTGGTTGTACTCATTACGGCCTCGGTCGATTACAACATGGGATGGTCTATCCACTGAATTCTTAAGGAAATTTTTTCCAAACCACAAGACTGCCACCATTAGACAAAAACTCAATAGCTTTATCCAACTTGATGGTGAAACTCTGTGGAGATACATGGAGAGATTCAATGATCTTCTGCTGCAATGCCCTCACCATGGATTTGAACAATGGAGATTAGTCCAAATTCTATATGAAGGGTTGGATTTCAATACTCGGACTATGGTAGAGTCCATGTGTAATGGGGGGTTCACCAATAAAAGAGCAGAAGAAGCTTGGGCATTTTTAGATGAAATTGCAGAAAAATCACAACAGTGGGAAACTATTAAGGAACCAAGGAAGGCAATCACAAGGGGAGGTTTGTTCCACGTGGACAAAGAAGTTGATATGGAGGTCAAAATGGGAGCATTGGCCAGGAGACTGGAGGCCTTAGAAATGACAAAAATTGGAAAAACTTATGAAACTGTCAAAAATATTGAGCCTTCTATGTGTGTGTTATGCAATGGTTCGGATCACCTGGTTGAGAATTGCTCTGAAATCCAGACCTTTAGGGAAAATAGGGCATAAACCAATTCATATCAAAGACCTAACAACAATCCCTATAGTGACACCTATAACCCAGGTTGGAGGAACCATCCCAATTTTTTCTTGGAAATCACAACAGGTTCAGGCCCAAAACTCCCAGGCTAATAATTTTCCAAATAAGGCCCAATATCAGACCAACTTCCAAAACCAAGCCTTTAACAGAGGTCAACCTTCTCACCCATTACCTACACAACTGCATCAACAATTTGTCCCGCCCACTTATGGCCCATCATCTCAATCTCAGCCATCCACTCAAAATGAGGATAGGCTTTTACAACAATTCCAACAACTTCTTTCGGCTCAACAACAATCTTTTACTACCCAACTTCAACAAGCTGTTTCTAGGATGGAGGCCCAGGTTGGTCAAATGGCTGAGGCAAATATGAGGAGGGAACCGGGCCCATTGCCTAGCCAACCCATAGCAAATCCTAGGAACTATCCACCTGGTTTTAATTCACAGCCAACACTGCAAGTACAACCTAAGAACCCTCATGTTGAGAATGCTAAAGCCATCACTACACTAAGAAGTGGAAAGATTCTTGAAGATCCATACGAAGAGGCAAAGAGTGAAGCCAGCTCAAGCCAACCCAAGATTTCAGACCATAAGGATGAGGAGCCCATGCCTACTTCCACCACTACAGTGGGTCACGAGGGGAATAAGAAGGACAAAGGGAAAGTTCAAGTTGAGGATACCCCTGAGATTTATCAGCCAAAAATCCCTTTTCCATCAGCCCTAGGAGCAAGAAAGGAGAAGAAGGAACAACAGGCTCAGGCCCGTAATGAACAAATGTTGGAGGTATTTAAGCAAGTACACATCAACATATCACTCATTGATGCCATCCAACATGTGCCTGCTTATGCTAAATTCCTCAAAGATTTGTGCACACAAAAGAGGGAGCCTAGGACAGCCACTAGAAAAATTCTACTGTCAGAGGATGTAAGTGCTGTCTTGTTGAATCAACTCCCACAGAAAATGAAAGATCCTGGTGCACCACTCATCTCTTGTGTCATTAGGGGCATTACCTTTGAAAAAGCCCTATTGGACTTAGGGGCTAGTGTGAATTTACTGCCAACATCTGTTTATCAAAAGTTTGGGATAGGAGAGCTTAAACCAACCCCGGTGATTCTCCAATTAGCAGATAGATCTGTTAGGACACCTAGGGGATGGGTAGAGGACGTCCTTGTCAAGACACTTGCTACTTTCCTATAGATTTTTTGATTCTTGACATGGAACTTAGCCATGATCTGGCTCAAAGTCCCATCATATTAGGTCGACCCTTCCTGGCCACTGCTAATGTTAATATCAATTGTAAGTCGGGGCTCATGGACATCTCTTTTGGAAATCAGAAAATCACTCTCAATGTCTTCAAGGCATCTAAACACATGGGGAATGAGGAGGACTGTTACACAGTTGATGTAATTGAGGACCTCATTGAAAATTGTTCTCCCTTAAATGAACCCATTGATGTAGATGAGTTGGATGATAAGGAATCTATTGAAGATGTCCATATGCTTGACTCAAGGAACATGGCATTGTGGCCTACTAAGGTGGTCAACATTGAGCCGGCGATGCCTTCAATCCAGGCCCCACCACAATTGGAACTCAAACCCTTGCCTAAGTCTTTGAAGTATATATTTCTAGGGCCCAAGGAGACTTTACCTGTGATAATTACTTCTGATCTGTCTCCCACACAAGAAGCCCAGCTACAAGAAGTCCTCAAAGCTCATAAAGCTGCCATTGGGTGGACTGTGGCTGACCTCAAAGGCATTAGCCCCTCAATCTGCATGCATCACATCTATTCTGAGCCAAATGCTAAGCCTATTAGAGAGTCACAAAGAAGATTAAATCCCAATATGAGAGAAGTGGTGAAAAAGGAGGTGGTCAAATGGTTAGATGCTGGAATCATTTACCCCATTTCGGATAGCAGTTGGGTGAGCCCTACACAAATTGTTCCCAAGAAGTCAGGACTCACAGTCATCCAAAATGAACAAGGTGAGCCCTTGCCTACTCGATTGACTATGGGATGGAGGGTGTGTATAGACTACAGAAAGTTAAATGCAGTCACTAAGAAAGATCACTTCCCTTTACCTTTCATTGACCAAATCCTAGAGAAACTTGCTGGACAAAAGTACTTTTACTTTTTGGATGGTTACTCAGGATACAATCAAGTAGCCATGTACCCAGAGGATCAAGAGAAGACCACCTTCACATGTCCATATGGTACATTTGCTTTTAGAAGGATACCTTTTGGATTATGTAATGCACCAGCTACTTTTCAAAGGTGCATGATGGCTATCTTTTCTGACATGGTCGGAGATTTTCTTGAAATCTTTATGGATGATTTCTCTGTTTTTGGGAATTCATTTGAGAAATGTTTACAAAACTTGGAAAGAATCTTGAAAAGGTGTATAGAAACAAATCTGGTTTTGAGTTGAGAAAAGAGCAATTTCATGGTAAATGAAGGAATTGTGTTAGGACATGTTATTTCTGAAAGGGGAATCGAGGTAGATAAAGCTAAAATTGATTTGATTTCTACTTTGCCTCCCCCAACATCAGTCAAACAGATCCAATCTTTTCTCGTCCACGTTGGTTTCTACCGACGATTCATTAAGGACTTTTCAAAGATTTCTCGGCCTTTGTGCAACTTGTTGGCCAAAGATACGCCTTTCCATTTTGATGATTCATGTCTTCAAGCATACAACTTTTTGAAAAAGGCAGTGACTCGAGCTCCAATCCTACAACCCCCAGATTGGTCACTACCTTTTGAAATCATGTGTGATGCTTCTGATTATGCCATGGGGGCGGTATTGGGCCAAAGGGTGAATAAAAGCCAGTTGTGATTTACTATACCAGTCGAACCCTGGATGAGGCACAAAAGAACTATACCACAACTGAGAAAGAATTGTTGGCTGTAGTCTTTGCATTAGAGAAGTTCCGATCCTATCTTTTAGGATCTAAAGTCATCATCTACTCTGACCATTCTGCTCTGAGATACCTATTGTCCAAGAAAGAGGCTAAACCACGATTGATCAGGTGGATCTTGCTCTTGTAAGAATTTGACATTGAGATTCGGGACAAAAAGGGGTCCGAAAATGTTGTAGCAGATCACCTATCTAGGATCCTAATGCAAGAAAGTGAACCTGTTCAAGACTCCTTCCCTGATGAACAATTGCTGACCATTTCTCAAAGGAGACCTCCATGGTTTGCTGATATTGTTAACTATTTAGCCGTAGGATTAATTCCTGATGGCTGGTCCAAACAAGAGAAAGATCAATTTCTCTCTCAGATAATATATTACTTTTGGGAGGACCCAGAACTTTTCCGAATCTATGCTGATAATGTCATAAGAAGATGCGTCCCAGAAAGTGAACATCAAAGCATTCTCACCTTTTGTCATACTCTTTCTTGTGGGGGGCATTTTTTTGGGAAGAAAACTGCGATAAAAATCCTGCAAAGTGGTTTTTACTGGCCCACTCTTTTCAAGGATGCCCACACATTCAGTCAATCTTGTCCCAAGTGTCAAACCATGTGCAACATTTCAAAGAGAGACATGATGCCATTAAACCCCATCCTTGTGGTGGAAATCTTTGATGTATGGGGGATTGATTTCATGGGTCCATTCCCACCATCTTTTGGACATGAGTACATACTGGTGGCTGTTGATTATGTCTCTAAATGGATTGAGGCAGTGGCTACTAGAACCAGTGATCACAAAGTGGTTTCAAAGTTCATACAGAAAAATATCTTTTCAAGGTTTGGATTCCCAAGAGTAATAATCAGTGATGGGGGTAGCTATTTCACAAACTCCTAGTTCAAAACCTTGCTTAGAAAATATGGGATCAACCATAAGGTGGCCATGCCTTACCATCCTCAAACAAGTGGACAAGTGGAAGTTTCTAATAAAGAGATCAAGAACATTCTACAGAAAACAGTCCGACCTGATAGAAAGGACTGGTCAGAGAGACTGGATGATGCTCTTTGGGCTTATAGGACAGCCTACAAAACCCCCATAGGAATGTCACCTTTTAGGTTGATCTACGGGAAAGCATGTCACCTTCCGGTAGAATTGGAACACAAAGCATACTGGGCTGTAAAACAATTCAATTTGGACTTGGCCCAAGCAGGAGAAAATCGGGCATTACAATTAAATGAGCTAGATGAGTTACGGATGGAATCTTATGAAAATTCTAGGATTTACAAGGCCAAAATGAAAGCTTTTCATGACAAACACATCTCTCGAAATTTTTTTGAGCTTGATCAATGAGTTTGGTTGTTCAACTCGAGGCTTAAACTTTTTCCTGGAAAGCTTAGATCTAGGTGGGAGGGTCCTTTCATAGTGCATTCAGTGTCCCCACACGGTACAGTTGAAATTCTTGATCCTAAGAGTGGGAATATTTTTAAAGTCAATGGCCAAAGACTCAAACCGTATATTGAGGGAGTTTTAGTTGACATGCACATTGATGAGGTGCACTTCACAAACTCACTATGAGCTCCATTGCGTCTGGCTGACGACGTTAAACTTAGTGCTTCTTGGGAGGTAACCCAAATTTTTCGTGTGTTTTTATTTTTGTTTTGCAGGTTTGAATACGAGATAAGTTGGGGGGAGAAGAAATACTTGCTTCCTCTGATGCTCAGATTTTCAAAGTCAACACCTCTGCCAAGCCGTCACAAGTCAACCCATTAAAGTTCACTTCCGTCAGGTTGTACCGTTCCTTCACAAATTTTATATCTACATTGTTCCTTATTCTCTATTGTTCATGCCATTGTGGACAATGTCATTTAAGTTGGGGGGATGAAAATCATGCCATTGCACATGTTGCATTCATATACAACCTCATTTAGCTATGAAAAACATAAAATAAATTATTTTTTTTTTAAACCCATTTTGAGTATCTTGATTCCTGCTTCTATTGAAAGTGATTCTTGAATAGAAGGACTAGGAAAAGGATGATGGATAATTTCGTAAATCTAGCCATTAAAAACTGATATAAGAATCTCTTTAAAGTTCATGTGCACTTTAGAAAAATAAAATCACTTTGCACGCTAATGAAACAAGTAGGATAAGCCTTCTGCTATTTTAGGTATGCTGTCTGATATTCTTCACTTCTTGAAGAAGAGATCTTTTATAAGCTTTCTGCCATGCTATCTATCAAAATTAGTGCAAAAGCACAATTAAAAAATTTTTGAAGAAAATTTTGAGAAAAACACCATGAAAAATGCTCCGATTCTGAGTAACCGGGCCTACTTCACCTAAGACGTGTTGAGATTCGCGTCAAAAGGAAAAGGGAACTTGGATCTGTGTAACCGGGCCTACTTCACCTAAGACGTGTTGAGGTTCGCGTAAACCAGTGAAGGGTAGTGTAGCATCATGTGTGTATAGAAAAAAAAAGTAGAAAGAAAATAGATCCCAAAAGGGACAAAGCAATAACGTAGATAAACAACTAGTATGCTGAACGCTCTAATTAAGAAGTGCAGAATTGAAAGGCATTTGGTCGGAATAGCAACTGGAGGACGCAATTGTCTCTACTGTGAATTTAGTATTACACATACACAAGTGCTACAGAATTTTGATTAGAATTCTTGATCATGTACCTGAATTTCCTACATAAGGCTAGTATGTGATTCCAGATTCCTAATCTTTAGTTGACTCTATGAAAGATGATCTAGAAATGAGGCATGGATATTTTAAACTCTTGTTAGTCCTTACATTTTGAGATTATTTGCATTGCTAAGGGACTAGCAATGAGTAAGTTGGGAGGTGTGATAAGTGTGTATTTTTACATCTTAATTCATGATATTTACATTTTTATGGGCTTAAATAATAATAAATATGCACTTATCACACTTACTAGTAATTTAGAGCACAATATTTAATTTTTTAAAATTAAATAATTTTAATAACAATTTTTACTTATTTATGCAGGCACTCGGTACGAGGGAAGCGACAAGAAATCAAAATAAAAAAAAGAAAAAAAGAAGAAAAAATAAATTTATTTGATATTTTTAAGGCTTTAATAAGCTATATATCTATATATATATGTATATATTATGAAAATAAAATAAAATAATATATTTTGGACCAAAAGCCCAGGGAGTTGTTCAAAAAGAAAAAAAATAGAAAAAAAATAAATTGATTTGACATTTTTTAAGAATTTTTCTAAGCTATATATGATATATATATATATATATATATATATATATATATATATATATATATATATATATATATATATATATATTATATAACTAATTTAGTGTGTGTGTGTGTGTGTGTGAATGTGTGTGTGTGTGTCGGCAGGGACCCGCGCCCGGCCACGCAAGGGCACGGGGGACGATGCGGTCGGCTCACGCGGGGTCAACGCGGCCAACGCGCGTGGAGGAAGAGGAGGCGTGGCCGGGCGCATCGCGCCACGCGGCCACGCGGCGAGCAGGCGAGCGAGCGGTGCACCGCGGGTCCACACGCTTGCAACGCGGAGGAAGAAGAAGGCCCGGCGCACGGCGGCGCACGCGGCCGCCAGGAGAGAGAAAAAGAGAGAAAGAGAGAGAAAGGAAGAGAGAAAGGAAGAAAAAAATGTCAGAAAAATTAGAAAAAAATCAAAAAAATTGGAAAAGTGTGTAGCACATGCTAGCACACAATTTCAAGTCAACTAGAGCAGCAATTGTCAACAAAAGAAGTAAGAAGTGTTCATATTAGCTAAAGGGTTGTTGTGTTACCCTATATAAAGGGGTTCAATTGTAATGAAAGGGAGGGGAAGAGAGAGGAGCCAAGAGTTGTAAGCTCGGGATTGCTAAGATTTGTAAGTGTTCTTGAAGTTCTTGCTTTGTGGCTTTGGTAGGAGAAGATTTTGAGAGCTTCGTATTTAAGTTTTGAAGTTTGTTATTAGTTTGTATTGAATACTTTCATTGTACTCTTAGCCATTTTTGGCTCTTCATAATCAATTTACAAGCTTGTGTGTTCCTTATTTTAATTTCTTGTCTTCATAAAAGTTGTTCATCTTTGAGTATTTTTCAACTTCTCTTTCTATTATTTCTTCCAATTCTTTTTAGATTGAAAGTTATTTCCAATTTTCTTAAGTGTTGTTCTACGTGGTTACTATTCATCTGAGTTGATACCTCCTGCCATTTCTTCATTTTGAAGTCTTTCCAATCATAATTGTACTCTGAGTTCTTAATAAAAGTTGTTCTTAACTTGTAGATCTAAGTTTTCTTCTTCTACCACTTCTCCAAATTCTTCTTATTTTGTTGAGTTAGAATTAATTTTTCACTGTTCTGATTTCAGCCATTTACTGTTCATCCGAACCAATAGGTCTTGATTTTTCAAGTTTTTCACTGTCTTCCTCTCGTTTTCTGTTTCTGTGTTCTTCATCAAACTTCTTCATATTTTCATTCTCTACAACTTTCATGTATTCTACTTCTTCTAATTATATCTGGTTTAAAAGTTATTTCTCTTCCTAGTTCACCTTAGTTTCATTATAATTGTCTATTTGTTCTTCTATCGATTCCACCTTTCTAAATTGCATCCCAATCTTTCTAAGGCGGTTTAAATTCAATTCTCTTGATTTTTAAATCTTAAAAACGCAAGGTTTGCAACTTTTAAATCTACTTCTCCCTGTGGATTCGACTCGGTCTCATCACTTAACTATTCTGTTTACTTAATTTGTGGGCCAGATATTTAAATTTGATAGCGGGCGTATTAACGAGGTGCATTTTCCGCATATTAGAAAACAACGAGCCGAAGATCTCTAAGATTGGACAGGGTGTACTTGGGAGGGGTGGCCAAGGTGTACCGGCCAAGGATGAGCACAGGGTGCTTGAGGGGTGTACCGGGCTAGGGAGAGGCCAGGTGTGCCGCTGGGGCACCAAGGGGGGGAGTGTACCGCTGAGGGACACTATGGGTGTGTCGGCCAAGACGCCGGAAGGGTGTGCCGCCGGGGGAAAGTGCAGGTGCACCAAACAGGGCTCCGAAAGGGTTGGTCTGCTAACGAGGCGGGGTGTGAGGCCGATCAAACCCACAGGGACTCCCGGCAAGAGGGAAAAAGGTTCAAAGGGGCAAACACAGGTGAAGGTACTGGGCTTTACAGGAGGAGGTTCGTGACCTCAAACCATTCAAGATGGCGCCACATCCGGAGGGAATCGTCGGCATGAGGGATGAACGCAAACACTGGAAAGCGAAGGGAAAGACGATCAAACGCACTGTGGCCCAAAATAACGAGACAAAGAGAAAACCCACTGAGGGGGGGAGGAGATATTCATTCATGAGAAACAAAGGGCCGTAGCCGCCCGTATACATTACAAAGCATGCTCGAGCTAAGGCTATAGGCGAGAAAGAAAACCAAAGAACAAAAGAACGGAGAGGGGGGAAAACAAAGAACAAAAGAGGAGGTGGTGTTGGGGATCGAAGCTGGGACGATCGTCCACTGCTCTTTCCCCCACCTTCCCCTACTACATCAAGCCCTCTCTCTCTCTTACTCTCTTCTCTTTGCCTGGTGGTTGTCAGAAGACTCCCTGCCGGAGCCCTCTCCCTTTTCCTCTCTCTTTTCCTTCTTCTCGTAGGTGGCTCTATGCCTGTTCTTCTCTGCCTGGGGTCTCTTCTCCGTCTGTCTCCTCCCTCTTTCTCTTCCAGAATGGAAGTGGTTTTATACTGCCAGCAGCGGGAGCCCTCGAGCACTGCAGTCGGAGGCGGGAAGCAGCTGGTCATGATGGGGTTTGACTTCCCCCGTCCTGGATGTCAGAGGAGTAGCCTGCGTGGCCCAACCTCTTGTTGACACCTCGGACAGCTCACTGCGCGCCAAGGATACGTAGGGCATGGGCGTCACGTCGTTCGGCCGTTGAAAATGCCTTCACGCTGTGCCGCTGGCGGGCTCAAGAAGTGTGCCGCAGGAGGGCCAAAAGGGCGTGCCGCTGAGGCCTCAAAGGGGCGTGCCGCTGAAGCCCCAAATGGGCGTGCCGCTGAGGCCCCAAATGGGCGTGCTGCTGGAGGCCAGGGGCTGTGCCCTGAAGGCCAAATGGGCTGTGCCGTTGGAGGCCACCAGGGTGTGCCGTTGAAGGGCAAGTGGGCTGTGCCGCTGGAGGCCACCAGGGTGTGTCGTTGAAGGGCAAGTGGGCTGTGCCGCTGGAGGCCACCCTGGGTGCAATTCTGAGCCCGTTTTGAGCCCGTTGTGAGCACGAGTTGTGGCCCATTTGATTTTCTTCGAGGCCCATGGTTTGTGAGGCTCTTGGTGGTTGATTTCTCTTCACTGTCGTGACTCTAGAGACGGCTTCACGGCAGTGTGCATATTTGGGGAGTCTGGGTGACTAGTCTCTCCGGGGCCTCTTCACTCGGTGCCGTTGTTGATACTGGGCTGAGCAGGATGTCTGTGTGTGCAATTTTTGGTGTCCACAGCCCCCTGGGTAGAAGACCCACGGGGAGAGTCGGTTCAACTGGAGCTCGGAACCGAGGTCCGGAGTGCCATATCGGAGAGCCATGAACTCGGGGCTAGGAGCCCATATCGAGAGTCGGCTTGGCCGGGACTCAGGCTTGGGGGCCCGAGGATGGCGCTGAGGAGCCGCGAACCCGGGGCTGGAAGCCCATGTTGGGTGCAGGCTTTACTGGGGCTCGGGGTTGGAAACTCGAGCAAGATGCTGGGAAGCCGTGGACCCGGGGCTGGGAGCCCGTGTTGGGTGCCGACTTTGCTAGAGCTCGGGGTTGGAGACCCGAGGAGGATGCTGGGAAGCCGTGGACCTGGGACTGGGAGCCCGTGTTGGGTGTCGACTTTGCTGGAGCTCGGCGTTGGAGACCCGAGGAGGATGCTGGGAAGCCATGGACTCGGGGTTGGGAGCCCGTGTTGGGTGCCGACTTTGCTAGAGCTCGGGGTTGGAGACCCGAGGAGGTTGCTGGGAAGCCGTGGACCCGGGGCTGGGAGTCCGTGTTGGGTGCCGACTTTGCTAGAGCTCGGGGTTGGAGACCCGAGGAGGATGCTGGGAAAGTGACCGAAGTGTGGGGCACGGGGCCCGTGCCGGAGATCGGACGAGGCTGGTCTTGGGAGCTAACGCTTACCCGGACCAGTGATGATCTGGGGACCCTGCAGGGGCCAGTGGTGGCGGTCCGGTACCTGGTACTCAGGTGGGCCACCGGGACTGGAGGTGCGCGTGGCACATTGGCCACGGGAGCCAATGGAGAAACTGGAGTTGGCTGAGGAGCAGCCACAGAGATCACGCCCAAGAAGTAGGGCGATCCATTGACAGGGGCGAAGCTGCCGAAAGCAATCGGCGTCGCCAAGTAGCCCACCCGTGCGTGGGTGGCAATGACATTGGGACCGTAGGTGACGGCCGCCATGGTTGCTAGAGAGCTGAATGCTGCGGAGACGACGACTGCTGATAGTCGCCGAGTGCGGTCCGACGGTCAGAACGTGAACCGGAAGCTGCTAGAGAATGCGCGTGCGAGTACCCTCCTCTGCCTCTCCTATAAGGACAGGGAAAGGGCACCAGGGCTTTAGGGCTGGCACAGACTTTTCTTCAGCAAAAAGAAGGAAAGCGGGAGACGTCCCATGGGGCGTGCCATCCTTTCTGTTGCGCGCATTTTTTTTGTTATTTATTATGCCGAAGGCCGGGTGAAGGAAGGGATACAGCAAGGAAGAAAGACACGGGAGTTTGATATATCTCGGGTATCCTCCTTGCAGTTGCATGCCTCTCACGGCGGTATCGGGTACTCTCCTTTTACGGAAAGCCGAAAAGGGTCGAATGGCACAGACATGTCAGGATAAGGGTTAACCGGACAGGGTGCGGGCGTGCCAGTCGATTTCTCGACAATCACCCATGGAACCAAGGGTTGACCGGGGAAGTGCCACCAGGGCGCGACACGTGGGCTCGAGCGAGCTGGCGACACGTGGAGAGAAGGGGTTCCACGGGAGCGAGTGCGTAGGCGATTATGGAAATCATGTACTTGACGTCTTTCCCCACCGGTCGCAAGCAACCGGTGTTTATTTACATCGGATTGAATCCGAACACCTTTGTTCTGAGCTGAAGAAAAGTTTGTATATATTCCTGAAGCCGTAGGTAGAGGACCAGGATCATTCCGTAGGTGGGGGTGCGCTTTCGACAGAGGAGTGTTTACTGGGGTTAGGATGTTGGGCACGTATGCCGAGTGGTGTGGGTAGAAAGCTGGGGGCTCGAACGTGGATGCGAGAGCATTCGTCCAATTGGTGGTGTAATTTTCAAGATATACATGTCTTTACAGGTAGGCCGTAGTGGCCAGGGTACAACTGGGGCACGCCACGAGATAATTCTGATGTGATGATCGGTCCCCGGGTCAATGCGTGACGGATGAACACATGTGTGTTTTACAGAGGGCCCCTCCCGTGGCGTGCGCCATGGTGGCGACACCGAATGGGGGGCTTATGACTGGACGACTGGAGGGATGCATCGATCCGGTGTCTGGGCAAGGGCCGATCATGACTCGAGTAGAGCAGTCGAACATGGCCTTGTGACTGTGAGGGAGCGTGACGTCATGATACGTGCATGGTTGCAACCGACGGGCACGTGAGGGGGAATCCCGGCATGAGGGGACGTTCGTCATTGTCATAACGTCTCGCACATGGTGGGTGTCGACTTGTGTGTTATGGCTAAATAGGACGTGAGGGGAGTGCAAACGACATACCCCCGGTGTACTAAGTCGACGAACAAGTCACCCACACACAATTCTCCTTAGCTCGTTGCCTGGAGCCGCTTGAAGCTTGAAGGCCGGCTTGTCTTCTTGTCTTCCATCCCTCTTCCACCCCTTGAGCTTTTAAGGGGTTTTTATAGAGAAGTTGAAACGGTTAGAATGGGTTTAGGAGGGCCAGGTTGATAGGGTCAAGCCAACCCGCGTAAACCCGAGTGAATAGTGCATGGGAGAAAGGGTTTACACAGACCAGCTCATAGGGTTGAGCTGGGCCACGTAAACCCCTCCCCTGGGTGGGGTTTAGGCGGACCAGCCCAATAGGCTGGTTTGGTCCGCGTAAACCCCTCCACAGAAGGTGTTTTTTTAAAAAAAAATGGGCTGTGAAGGGTTTAGGCGGACCAACCTCAGGTGGTGAGGCTGGTCTGCCTAAACCCCACCCCGGGGGGTTTAGGCAAGCCGGCTTTGGCTTTTTTAATTTTAAAAAAGTAATTTTTTTTATTGAATGGGAGGGGTTTACGCGGACCAGCCCACGGGGCTGGGTTGGTCCACGTAAACCCCCCCATGGGGTTTAGGCGGACCAACCCAGGGGGCTGGGCTGGTCCGCCTAAACCCCACCCCTGGGGGGGGGGGGGGGTTGGGCGGACTGGGTTGTGGGTGAGAGAGGGGGGGGGTCCCCACTATAAAATTGGATTTTTGGGTCTATTTCTCCCTAAATTAACTAATAAGAAAAGGACAACTTGACTGGGAGGATACGTGGAAGCTTGCGAGCGTGTCGAACTTGAGGAATTTTCCCGTGTTGTCGCTTCGTGCTCCCGCGTCCACGTGTCGACTTCACGAACTGGTACGGTACATGAACCGCGTCGTAGGACCCCAAATTGGAAGAAATGGGGCTGAGTGGGGTCGTGGGACCACCGGGCTGGAGACAGGGCGCGACCCCCGGGGAGTTCGCCTTCCCCGGGGGCGCGCGGCCGCGCCCTGGGGCAAACTGGCCCCGGGGCCGGTCGTGACCCCGAGGGATGGCCCCCGGGGTCTCCTTGTGTCTTCTGCAAGTGTCCTTTGAAGGACGTTAAGCTCCGGGAAACTGGGATGGGCCCGTGGGGGCCATTGTTCTTCGGGTTGTTGTAGCCGCTCGCAAGGCGTTCAGGTAAATGCCCAGCACACCCCGAATTGCCGAACGGCTTGGGTAGCTGGCCGAGGGGCCCCAAGGTGGGCCTTGGGTTGAAGATGGGAGCTCGTGGGAGCTAAGGGCAGGCATCTCAGGGATGTGAGTCATACCTCGAGCTACGTGCCATGTTGCACGGCGGGTTGGCAGGATAGCCTCGGGTTGGCCTGAGTGCTAGAGTTAAGTGACTTATTGCCACGTGTCTGAGTGTCGGGATTGACCCTGACTTGCTGGGGGGTCGTTGTAGGACCCAATTGATGTGCTGGAATCATGGGGTAGCCCATGGTTTGGTGTAGACGGGCTGGAATACACGCTCCCATAAGGTGTCCGATAGAATGCCGAACACACCCGTGCGAGCCGTATATGTGCACGGTAGGCCCCCAAAGTCTGTGGTTGACTTAGTTAGGTCTCCCTTTGACCTTGGAGGGTTGAAAGAAGTGTCTCGGGGTGGGCCCTCGGCCCTTCCACTGGGTGCCATGTGGCATGGCTTAACGTTGGGGTGCCCCCGGGTGGTCCCGGGCGGCCATGTAGGATACGGGCAAAGTCCGTATGTGAGTGGCCGGGGTTAACCCCGGACAGTTGCATATGTCGCCGCATGTCACGGCAAGCTGGTCAGGGCCCTTGTAGAGTCCCACAGGGTTGTGGAAAGGGTTAGGTAGCCCATGCCTTGAAGGTGTTCGGGGAAATGCCCAAACTCTTATTTCTTGTTATTTTGCCGGGAAATAGTCCGGGTACAACATGCATCTTCCTTTTCTATGCTGGTGAGCAAGATGGGGTTTTGTAATATCTTCGCCCCATCTTGAAGGGGAGTAATGTAATATGTGTGTGTGTTGGTTTAGTCTCATATCGGGTGTTTACAAATCTTTGATCAGGACATTATATTAAGAGATCAGAAGTACCCCCTCTGGGACATCCTATATTCTCCTTCCTCCCCTTCTCCTCCTTCTGCTTCTTCTTTAACTAAATGCTACAACTTACATAAGCATATAGGGTTGCACTATGGTGGGAGATGTGAATGCCATCCGCCATGAGGCTGAAAAGAGAGAGTTGGTAATCTGGTGTCATGGAATCATATGGACGCCTTCTGAGTTTGGTAGACTTTTTGATCTTGGTTTTGAAGGGCCATTATTTACCTGGTCAAGCAAGAGGCACCAAAATTTTCTAATAAGAGAAAGACTTGACTTTCATGGAATTTGTTGTTCCCAAAGGTGATGATTTTTCGCCTACCCTAGATAGAGAGTGATCATAATCCAACCCTTTTGAACCTTGAGGGTTCAAGGTGTCAATTTCGAAGGATATTTAGATTTGAAGCTAATTGGTTAATGGCAGAAGGCCTGGAAGAACAAGTAGATAAAAGTTGGATTAATGCCTCAAAATCACTGGAGGAAAATTATGAATTATCAACAAAAAATGAATGCTCCACGAAAGGATATATTAAGATGGAAGAGAGAGAGAGAGAATTTTACAAATCCAAAAGAAAAGGTAGAAGCTCTACAGAGAGAGCTATCAGAGAGACTATCAGATTCTCCATCAAATCAGAATATACAGAGGAAAATTGAATTGGAGCAACAAATAGAGTACCTGTACAAGATGGAGAAAGAACATTGGCGACAAAGACCAAAGAAACAATGGTTTACATATGGCGACAAAAATTCTAATTCTTGCCACATGAGTGTTATGAAGAGAAGGGGGTGGATAGAATATCATGGATCAAATAGCCTTCTGGAGCATGGTCTGGGAACAAACAAAGTCATTGCAGAGGTGTTTCTTGATTCTAATTAATTATATGAAAAGAGAACCCGCGCACAAGTGAAGATCAACTTCCCCCACCAATATATCAATTAAGGTTAGAAGATAGTCGGGGGATGGAAGCCATCCCATCAACAGAAGAAATAGAGTTCTATTTGAAATGAGTCCACAGAAAGCACCAGGGTCGGACGAAGTTCTCCCACTATTTTTTTTTCTTCAAAAGTTTTGGGAGAAGGTTAATCACCAAGTGGCTCAAATGGTGCAACAATTCTTCGGAACGGGTGCATTAATGCCCAAAACCTTAACCATTCTCACGTACTCGTAATACCCAAGTCCATCTGGTCAGCCGATCCTCAAGATTACAGGCCCATCAGCTTATGCAACTCCTTCCATAAAAGAGTAATGCTTAGTGCACACTTGGGTGTAATTACACACCCGGGTGTGCACCAAGCAAATATATTTTTAATTTTTTTTTCTGTAACGTAGGGCGTAAGTCACCCTAACTTGTCGTACAAGACACACCTCGATCCGACAGCCTAAAAAAAATTCAAAACAAAAAGGGCCGATTTTGTGAACAATTAGGCCCAACACCAATCACTTGATACACTCGTCTTTTTTAGATTTTTTTTGGACAATCAGATAGGGGGTACTGTTTTTACGGCGAGCAAGGGTGACTTGGGGGCCCACGTTTCCTAAAATTTTCAAAAAAAAAAAAGATTTGCTTGACCCGGGTGTGCACTGAGCATTACTCTTTAGAAAATTATCTCCGAACTGTTGGCTACAAGAATAAAACCTCTCGTCCCCAACTTAATCTCAACTTTTCAAGGAGCTTTCATTCTGGGAAGACGCATTTTTGACACTCATTTCTACTCTGAAATTAGTGCACTCTCTGAAAAAGAAGACAGGGAAAACATGTATATTCGGTCTAAGAGCAGATTTGTCTATAAAGTATGTGATGAACTGGAGTGGAGCTTTTATTGCATCAGTGCTCAAGAGATTGGGTCTCTCGGAGAAGGTGAAATCTCTTATTATGTCCTACGTTTCAACAGTTACTTTCTCATTAATTATCAATGGAGAGCCCTCCCAACGGTTTTATCCGTCAAGAGGTCTTAAACAAGGCTGCCCTTTGTCCCCATATACTTATTCATCTTATGCTGTGAAATCTTATATCAGACGCTGCAAATCAACCTTAATGAAGGCTCAATCTCAGGTTTCAAAGTGAACAAATTAAGCATCACCATCGTTTACACATCTTTATGCTGATGATGTCTTTCTATTTGGGAAAAATAGAGGGAGAGGAAATCAAAACCTATATGGACATTCTTCAACAATTTGGCAACTGGTCAGGGCAAGCTATTAACAAAGGTAAATCGAACTTTATCTTCAGCAGAAATGTTCATAGAATCCACTCTGGGCGGCGGTCAGGGGGGAAATCAAGCAATTTAAATTTTATGTGACAGAATCTAGAAGCAATTGTTTGGATGGTTTGTGGACTGCGGTTTGGGGCTCCAGCGATGAGATTTCCTCTCTTTCTCTTGTGTTTTTCCGATGGGGATTACCCACCTATTTATAGGGCTTTCGTCCCATTCCCTCCGCCCCAAACCATAACCGCCCCTTGATCTCCGTTTACGTTTCAGATTTGATGGCCATAAACGTTTGTAACGTTCAAACGTTACAACATCTCCCACTTGGCCAACAAATAATTATACTTCCACTATTCGTGTAAGTATAAGTTCTTATTCTAACACTCCCATTATCCATGGGTAGTATTTCTATACACTCTCACTATCTGTGAGTATTGTTCCGATACACTCCCACTATCCGTCAGAGGTATCATTATTTTCATTATTCATGAAAATATTCTCTATGCTCATATATTCCTGAGCCCCATTAAGCCAACATGCTTAATGAAATTTTCTGCCGGAAGTCCTTTCGTCAAAGGATCGGCAATCATATCACTGGTGGGGACATAAGTTATTTTCACTTCCCCTTTCTGCACAATATCCCGAATGTAGTGATATTGTATTTCTATATGCTTTCCGCGTGAGCTATTTGCTCCGCTGTTAATCAAGCTAATTGCCGCTTGATTATCACAATAGATCTCTATTGGTTCATTTACCAAATTTAGATCTAAATCTATCAAAAACCGTCTTATCCAGACTGCATGAGTTGTTGCCATGCTGCAAGCAATATACTCAGCTTCCTGTGTGTATCTTGCAACACACCCCTGTTTCTTGCTTCCCCAAGAAACAGCTGCACCGCCAAGGATGAACAAGTGTCCCGAAGTGGACTTTCCGTCATCTTTGTCTCCTCCAAAGTCTGCATCTGAGTAACCAAGTACCTCAAGCACATCAGCTTGATAAACTAATTTGTGGTGCAAAGTTCCTTTCAGATATTTCATAATCCTTTTAATAGCTTCCCAATGCGCTGGACCAGGATTAGCTTGATATCGACTTACCAAGCTCACTGGGTATGCTAAGTCCGGTCTTGTACTCATCATTGCATACATTAAGCTTCCAACTGCCTCAGCATATGGCACCTTGAGCGGACCTTGTCCCTCTCCAGGACATTGCTCTTTTCCCAACCGTTTTCCATGAACCAACGGTGTAGGTGCCGGATTGCAGTTGTGCATTCCAAATCTCTTAAGTACAGACCGTAAATATTTTTCTTGATTTAAACTCAATATTCTAGACTTTCTATCCCTCAGAATTTGTATTCCAAGAACATAGGATGCCTCACCCATGTCCTTCATCTCAAATTTTTCATTTAATTCAGATTTGATTTTATTCAACATCTCTATGTCATTTCCGGCGAGCAAAATATCATCCACATACAAGGATAATATAGTATACCTGCTCCCACTTTTCATGACATATACACAATTGTCCAACTTATTTGCAACAAATCCAAGTTGGATAACTGTATCGTGGAATTTGAGATACCATTGTCTAGAAGATTGTTTCAAGCCATATATTGACTTCTTTAACTTGCATACCCTTTCCTCTTGGCCTTCCTCCTGAAATCCTTCAGGTTGTTGCATATATATATCCTCCCTCAATTCTCCATTGAGGAATGCAGTCTTGACATCCATTTGGAATAACTCCAAGTCAAGATGTGCTACAATGGCCAAGATAATTCGTATTGATGCAAACTTTGCTACTGGGGAATAGGTTTCTTGAAAATCTATACCTGCCTTCTGATTGTAACCTTTGGCAACTAACCGGGCTTTGAATTTATCAACCGACCCATCAACACGGAGCTTTTTCTTATATACCCATTTGCACCCAATGGCCTTTCTATTCTTAGGTAAATCACATAGTTCCCATACTCCATTGCTTTTCATGGAGTTCATTTCTTCCTTCATGGCTTCTAGCCACAAATCAGATTCCTGCGATTTCATCGCATCATTATAGTTTACGGGATCTATATGAATTTCCTCATCTATGTCTACTGATAGACATGAAGGCTCACATGAGTACAAATAATATTCATCCATCCATGCAGGTGGATTTCTAGCTCTTTTGTTGCCAATTACAGGTATATTGGGTTCTGCTTCATTCATAGGAATTTGTTCATTTTCCATATCAGGTTGAAGTTCTACCTCATGTTCATTTTCCATTTCTGGTTGAGGTTCTACCTCTGGCTGAGGTTCCTCTTCAATTTCTGGATCATTTCTTGGGATATCATTGTAATAGTCATCATCTATTACAAGCAGAGGTTCTTTCTCATTTCCATGAGGTTCCTCTTCTTCTAGATTTTCTAGAAATGTTGCATCCCTATATTCAACGATCCCTTTTTCTTTATGAAAAAATTTATATCCAAATGATTTATCACAATATCCTATGAATCTGCACTTCAAGGTTTTAGGTTCCAACTTATTTCTAAGTTGTTCTGGAATGAGAACATGGGCTATAGACCCCCACTTCTTGAGATGACTCAGTTGTGGTTTCCTTCCATTCCATAATTCATAGGGTGTACTTTCTACAGATTTTGTGGGAATTCTATTCAAGACATAATTAGCTGTAAGCAATGCCTCTCCCCACAAATTCTTAGGGAGACCTGAATGCGATAGCATACATCTAACAGCATTCATCAAGGTTCTATTTTTCCTTTCTGCCACACCATTTTGCTGCGGCGTATACGGCATTGTTACATGTCTTTTAATTCCATATTCTTGGCAGTATAACTCAAATTCCTTTGAGTTATATTCCCCACCTCTATCTGTTCTTAACACCTTTATATTTCTTCCAAGCTGCCTTTCTACTTCCATTCTATATTTCTTGAAGCAATCAAATGCCTCTGACTTTCTAGAAATTAAGTAGACATAGGCATACTTAGAATAATCATCTATGAAAGTTATGAAATATTCTTTGTTATTGTGTGTTTTTGTACTTAGAGGTCCACAAATATCTGAGTGGATTAACTCCAATAATTCTTGTGATCTATACCCTACCGAGAAAGGTTTCTTAGTCATTTTACTGACTAAACAATGTTCACAAGGTGATAACTCCACCTTTGTTAAACCCGGTAGTAAATTTAATTTTATTATTTGTTCCATCTTAGATTTACTGGGATGACCCAATCTAAAATGCCATAGATCACATTCTGACAAAGCACACAAAGAATACTCAGAAACTTCTATATTATTATTCTCGTTGTCAATTACAGGGATACAGAATAAATCATGCTCAGGGATAAACTTCCCCATAGCAAGCACTTTCTTGTCTTTCCCTATTGACACCCTCTGATTATAGAACCGTACTTCGAGACCTTTCTTCATCAATGCTGGTACAGAGATTAAGTTCCGCCGGATTCTAGGTGCATAAAACACATCCTTGAGGACCATGATGTTATCCCCAAGATCCAGCCTATAGGTTCCAACACCCTCCACATCGAGATAAGTGTTGTTCCCCATATATACTCTTTGTTCTCCAGCATTGAGTTTCTTCATTGTTACCAGCCCTTTCTTTGTCTTGGCGATGTGCCGAGTAGCTCCAGAGTCGACCCACCATTCATTTGAATCAGCCAGTGCGGCATTACATTCTGTTACGCCGATAAATTCTTTCTTTCCGGCTCCTCCGTTTCCTGGGTGTCTAT
The DNA here is from genome assembly GCA_022559845.1 of Amorphophallus konjac. Taxonomy (NCBI): domain Eukaryota; kingdom Viridiplantae; phylum Streptophyta; class Magnoliopsida; order Alismatales; family Araceae; genus Amorphophallus; species Amorphophallus konjac. The sequence continues at coordinate 28,482,699 of CM040122.1, read as the reverse complement.
TTCCACCCTTGTTCTCTTGCTTGTTGGGACAATTGAATTTAAAGTGGCCAAAATTTCCACAACCATAGCAAGCACCAGTAGGAACCTTCTTTCCTTTGGGTTTATTCTTAAACTGTGGCTTCTTCGGTCCATGGGCGTGACTCTGGACAAAGGGCTTCCGGTTTACAGCGTTGGCCTCTTTTAGGTTTGCTTCTAGTCCTTTTCTCCTAGCCAATATGTCCTGCTCAACTGCTAGTCTTGCTGGCAAGTCCGTGACAGTTAAAGTGGAACCACTCATTCTTAATGTTGTGGCTGCCATATCAAGCGAAGATGGCAAACTATTCAGTATAGTTGCCACTTGCATTTTCTCTGGAATTTCAGTTCCAGCAGTCGATAGGTCCTTAGCCATGACAATCATTTTGTTAACATGCTCAATAACGCTATCGCCTTCCTGCATCTTACATGTGTTGTAACGATGCAACAGGAGTTGAGTATTCACCTCCGTCTTGGTGTCATACTTCTCCTTGATAGCATTCCATAGTTCATTGGACGTCTTATAAGTTTCGAAAAACTTTATTAAGTTGTCCTCCATGAACATGAGCATAAAAGTTCTTGCTTTCTTGTCGTCCGATAACCATTGGTCCCTCCTTTTCTTTTCCACTTCAGTGGAATCATCACTAAGTTCTGGGACATTGGTATCGATGACATATTCAATGTTGTCATGGATAAGTCCGAATCTTATCTTCCGGTGCCACATATCAAAGTTGGTTCCGTTTAACTTATCAAGTTTTGCCAATTCCGTAGCAATGAGCTTACTGGCCATTAGGACTAGAATAATTCTGAGGAATAAATAATTTGAATTGGTTATCATTGGCAAAATAATCATGATAAGAAAAATAAATTTAATATTCATCTGGATTAGTTTTAACATTTTTTTTTTATTTGTTATGCTAAATGAGTGAACAAGGGAACAATGTATCTAAACTAATCAAAATATAAGATAATCACATGTAAATGAAATAAATTATATGGATACAACATAAAAATTATGTATAACAAGTATTTATCAACACGTAATAATCACAAAATTAACATGTGCAGGTTTTCTATTTCACATGAGATAAACACTATTCATTAACAACTAAATATATAGAAGTATCAGATATAAATATGAAAGTTTTTTTTTTTTTATTATTGAATAAGATATGCGAGTAATTAAAAAAAAATGCAATTAGTTTTAAGAATCAGATAAAATTCTTTTTATCTAAACATAATATATGTAAACAATATATGTTGGCAAGAATATATTGGCAAAAATATATGTAAACGCATATAACAGGTTACGTAACAGATAATGATTACGAATATATGTAAACAGAATATATGTATACCCTCTTTATTAAACATGCTAGTTATCTTGTATTCAAGTTGGGTGAAATACAAATAATAGGTAACATGTATGTTATGAGGAGGCTGCAGTTAACAGATTACACAGGAGTATTTAAATCGGAAATACTTCTATCTTTCACACAAACCAAGAATACTTTTATCTTTCACGTGAGGTTAACAAAAGTTAGAAAGCAAGGGTCATTTCCTCTTTATTGTAGTTGACAGAAATGTATTTATTAGCCATTATATCCTGAGAGTGGTACACTTCTTACTTCCTCTGCAAGTAAAACAACAAAAAAGAAGAAGGCTACTGACCTCTTCCGATTGCAAAAAGAAAAAGGGAAAACGCAGCGGCAGCGGATGAGCGCAGCGGAGGGGCCGGGAGCAGCGTCCGGCGACAGCAGCAGAGGGGCCGGGGGCAGCGTCCGCGGCAGCGGCAGAGGGGCCGGGGGCAGCGTCCGCGGAGGGGCGCAGCGGAGGGGGGCTGCGTCCGCGGAGGGGAGCAGCGGAGGGGGGGCAGCGTCCGGCGAGGGGCGCAGCGGAGCGGCAGCTGCCGGCGTCAGCGACAGCGGAGGCGGCTCTTCCTGCTCTGATACCACTGTTTGGATGGTTTGTGGACTGCGGTTTGGGGCTCCAGCGATGAGATTTCCTCTCTTTCTCTTGTGTTTTTCCGATGGGGATTACCCACCTATTTATAGGGCTTTCGTCCCATTCCCTCCGCCCCAAACCATAACCGCCCCTTGATCTCTGTTTACGTTTCAGATTTGATGGCCATAAACGTTTGTAACGTTCAAACGTTACAACAGTGAAATCTTATATCAGACGCTGCAAATCAACCTTAATGAAGGCTCAATCTCAGGTTTCAAAGTGAACAAATTAAGCATCACCATCGTTTACACATCTTTATGCTGATGATGTCTTTCTATTTGGGAAAAATAGAGGGAGAGGAAATCAAAACCTATATGGACATTCTTCAACAATTTGGCAACTGGTCAGGGCAAGCTATTAACAAAGGTAAATCGAACTTTATCTTCAGCAGAAATGTTCATAGAATCCACTCTGGGCGGCGGTCAGGGGGGAAATCAAGCAATTTAAATTTTATGTGACAGAATCTAGAACCGATTGTTTTCATGGAAACTGGATACACTCTCAGTAGCGGGCAGAACCACTGTTATCAAATCAACAGTGTCTGCTGTACCAACTCATGTGATGTCGGTATCCATGCTACCAAATCTACACTCAATGCAATGAACAGAATAATTAGGAATTTTTGGTGGAAGGAGAATGATGGGAAAAAGAAAATCTATTTCGCAAACTACCAGAATTTATGTCAGCAAAAAATTACAAGGTGGATTGGGATTCAGGGACTTAGAAACCGATGACAAAGCGGCCATTTTGAAACGTACATGGACATTTATAAATGATTGCTCAAGTCCTTGAGCAACTATCATTGGGGCAAAATACTTGCCAAACAATGAGTTTTGGACAGTGAAGGACAGCTGCTCTATGGAATCGGTCACTTGGACTGCAATATTAAAATCTAGAAAAGACTTGGAGAAAAGATTAATATGCAAAAATCAGAAATGGAAGAAAAAATCCCGTATGGGCAAATGGCTAGATCCTTGATCAGGAAGGGCCCCCTATTCTAAACCCATCGTACATAGGCCCCATTCCCAATTAGCTATTTCAACTGATGAATTTAAATGGCTGGAATGAAAGACTTGTTTATGTAAACTCTTTCAAGAGGACATTGCAAGAAATATTTTGTCAATAGTTTTACAAGATGATTCATGCAAGTTGAAGACACTCTCGTCTGGAAGTGGACTCAGGAAGGCAATTCAGTATCAAATCTGCATGTAGACTATTCAGACAACAATTAAAAGTTGTCTCCATTGACATCCATGGGGGACACAATATGGAGGAGGATGCGGCATCCCTCATTGGCTAAGGTAATTCCTCCCACAATACAAATTTTCTTATGGAAGATTTTCAGAAATGTGCTCCCCTCAAAAGAATGAACTACTATCAAGTAGAATCCAGTATATAGTTCCAGTCCGTGATATCTGCCCTCATAGGATTTAAACTAGCAAACATACATATATATATATTACTGGAATGTCAAGTAGCGAGGGCAAATCCCCACTGATCTATAACTAGGACAAAGAAAACCTTCATATAACAGACAGATTTATCCAATATTGGTGCAGCCCACCTTTTGTATCAGGAAATTAAAAAAGGACTTGAGTGCATGTTATAATGTGTATCACTATCTTTTGGAATCTACGGAAAATAAGATGCTCAAGAATCGTTCAAGGTAGAGCTTTACCACTAGAAGCTATACTCAGGATCGAGAGCAATCGACAACTTTTATCAATGGTGACAACATAAAGAGAAGCAAAAACTCCAAACAATTATGCCAGAACAGATGGGAACCTCCCCCTATGGATCATCAGAGGATTAATTTTGATGGGGGCAATTAAGGCATTAAATGAGAGATCATGATATCAATCTAAAACAATCTCAAGACAGTGACAGTTCTATTCCGTCAAAGGCACTCGGATGTAGCGGAAACCCTAACTCTCCTAGAAGCTCTGAGCTGGCAAAAACAGTTCCTCATCCAGTACTGATAATGGAGGGAAATGGTACAGACATCATCAATGCTATATACAATTGGAGCACAGATAGCCCCTTGGAGAACTAAACCATCATAGATAAATGTAAAACATATCCTACAAGGGATGAATATGTATATGGTTCTCAGTCATGTGAACAGACTATGTAACACAGATTCTCATCACTTGGCTAGGAAAGCTACTCAATTTTGTACTTTGGCTTCAGTAAATCTGGAGGCCTCCCCCATGTATGCATCCACTTCGGCACAATATATATATATCTCAACATTTCACTTGACCCCAAAAAAAACAATATTAGGATGGAAGAAATGGAATCTAAGGGGGAAAAGAGGAATCAGATTATTTATCCCCGTACATATATATAAATAGACAACCATACACACACACACATATAGAGAGAGAGAGAGAGATGACAGGAGATCTATCATCCAACTAAGATGGTACTCCTGTAAGGGGATTGGATCACGCAACCCACATGTGGCCTAGCATGGCCTAGGTGCAACCAGGAGATAGGGGGGTAGAGTTGTAAACAGGGGAGTGAATAGATAGATGCATGGTCTTGTTTGCAGTTGTAAGTGGCAACATCACATACCTACCGAAACGAATAATGCACTGAGAGGGCAACATCACCACCACACGCTTCGTAAACGACACCACGTAATCGCCACTCCACCGGACCACGCCTTTCTCGCACCCATCGTCGATCTCAAGCTCCAATTCCTGCCCTAATTGATCATCTAGATCTCTTGGCCCCACTTTATTTTAGGATTAAAGATATCCCGATTAAATTTAAGTAGATTTATTTTATCTATTTTTATATTTTTTTACTTTGACGTGACATTGGATTAAATTATCCTATATGTGAAGGTGGGATAAATTAATCTGACTTAAGTCAGATAAAATTACTTTTAAGTAGATTATCTAAATCTTCTCCCGTCAAATGTAAAATGACTTAAGTTTAAGTTAAAATGAGGATACCTTTGGGATAAGTTCCAGACAAAGCGGAGCTTAATATTTCCCAATATTAACACAAGCTAGCTGCAGGCCTCAGCGAGCGAGCACAGTAAAGTAAAAAAAAGTACATTTACAATTTTACTAGTAAGAATGATTACATGCATGCAAAAAAACTCAGCAGAGTATTGACGATGTGCGCAATCTCATTTTGTAGTACATTAACTTATTTCTGACTTAATTTCCTATAACCTATTCCACGATTATCCCTAAAATCCAAGGCTAGCTAGTGTTATGGGTGTGTGGCCACCTGCTCAACACATGACAAGATGGCTTCAACAAAATTTCCATGTTGACTTTTGCAAATCGGAGCCTGATATATATAAGATAAGACTCATGCGAGCTCTTTGGTTTTAATATCTCTCTCCATGTATTCCTTTCACTACTTAATCCAAATGGAAAATCTTTTAATTCACCCACGCCACGTTATTTTTGCCGGATACTTTGCTCAGTAAAGGCGACTTTGATAACAGGATAGGAGGTGGATAAGATGAGTTATTCCGCCTACTTATCTTTAACTGAGTTTGATAATATGGTTAAGTTATCTGGGTCTATTAGGGTTAATTAAGGCCCTTATTCTAAGAATAATTCACTCTACAATTTCAGATGAAACGAGTTATTCTCAGGATAAGAGTAAGTTATCAAACTCAAAAAGAAAAAATCTAAAGAATAACTCACCCGAATAATTTATCCTAATCTGTTATCAGAGTGACCCAAGTGCTCTAGAAAAGTTCTCGTGTTAAAAGAAATATAAACATTTTTTGAAATTAAGAATTGATGACTACACGTGGACGTACGTAAAGTGTGGATTAGACCTGTAAACGGTTGGATACGGAGCGGATAGTGTGATATCCGAATTCGTATCCGATTAATAATTGAATTATCCTATTAGTAATCGAATTATCCGTCGGATATTTTATTCGGATAACGATCGAATAAAATATGAATTCGAATTCGATTCAAAATTTAAACGGATAATTACTAGGCCTACTTAGGGGTGAGTTGTGTTAGCCGTGTGAGATCATCATATATTATTTTCTCAAAAAAATAAAGAAAGAGTGAAAGTTTTTTTTATTTTGAGAGATGTTATCAAAAGATTAGACTTCATCTTAAAAAATAGGAGATAACTTACCAAGTGGGTGTAAGTGAATTTTTTATTTTTAAATTATATTTTGAGACAAAAAAGATAAAAAAGAATAATCAAACAATATATTAAGATTTAAGTTAATTATATATAGAATATGTATATTATTATATTTTTATCTAAGGATTCATATTCGGTCGGATAATATCCGACACAGATATCTCAATATTTGAATTCGTATCCGATTAATAATCGGATATCCTATTAAATTATTTGTCGGATATTTTATTCGGATAATTATCCGATTAAACGAATACGAATTCGGTTCGAATTTTAAACGGATAATTACCCGGTCTAGTGTGGATGGCGTGGCTTCTCGTATGAATTGGTGATATAGGAAAAAGTAAAACAATTATCCTCCCATATTAAATAGAAAAAGGATAAAAATATTAATACTACAGATAAAAAGATGCAGTCAGTAGATTCTGTAAGGGCAATCTTCTATCTTCTACTAGAAATGGGCCAAAGCATGTGATTGTTTCTGTCGGGTGTGTATATATAATATATATATATATATATATATATATATATATATATATATATATATATGAGTTGATTTCCTCTTAAGGTACAATGACTTTATATTTGACGATGCTAAAGTATGTTTTCGGTAGGTAACAGGATGAAAGGCGAACTCCATTACGATAGCATCTAATTAGGCTTCTTTACGTATGAAGTCCGATCGAGAAGAAAGGTTATTCCTAGATATAACGGGGAGCTTGTGGAAGAAGATCGACAAAGGAGCCATACATACATAAAGAGGAAGGTATGCTAGTCTGTCAAAGTGGGGAGGAAACTCTCCCTTGCATCGACATGGGGCCTTATGTCGCTTCACAATTGGCTGGATGTTGGGCATAACCTGACTTGTGCACATATACACACACGGTGAACAAACGTCTTCTAAACCCTTTGTACGTATATCTGTCTAAAAGTGTTTTAAGGTAGAGTAATGCTTCCTACACGGCCACCGGTGTAGTTATGTCATGTCAACTTGCAACACCACCGTCGAATTAATTGGCCCAGTTAAGCGTGATTAGGCATCCGATTGTAGAGAAAACGTGGCCATCATTTCTCTATCATATATAGCCGCATTACATGGGTCGAATTCTCACACGTACCCTCACTTTTCACCCACCGGAAATACCCTTCCAATTCGCTACACGATGAAAGCGTATTTTTCTCTCCGACGATACTTCATTTCTCCTCATTTTTGGTAGCGGGACGGAGAGAACGGAGGATAGCGTCTGAGAGCATACGGAACCGAGCAGACCGTCTGAGTCAAAAAGAAGAAGAAACGATATATTGTGTATCATTTATTAGTCCCGATCAGTGAACATGTAAAAATGTCTGTTTTCTTATTTTTTTCATATGTAAAGGCGTAACTGAAAGTGGAAGAAACACGTTCATTGTAATACTCGTGAGAGTTATATTAATGGTAGACGGTAAGATGCGTGCTTTTAATTTATTATTTTAAAGAATAAATAGATAGAGAGTATTCGTTACTACACATTAACTATATATAATTTGATAGGTGATGCTCTTTGGGTCACAGGGTTTCATTTCCGCTAGTAATATCTCAGTCACGAGTAACATCTTTGATTTGTATATAGAATATTTCATTCCGGCCTGAGGAAGCTTAGGGACATCGTTGTCCTGGCTCACCCGACAGGTGAGATAGTGTTTTCCGACAGTGTCGTCGAGATTTTTCTCTTTCCCATGCATCAAGACCGGGGTTTTTCCAGCATTGACATCATAGTCCTTCAAGAATGGAGGAAACATTTTTGACTGAGTAGTCATGATAAGGGTTTCCGACAGTGAGGACGAGATCCTCCCGGTAGAGTTATCGTAGTTTCCCATTCGAGCATAGGATCGAGTAGTTTAGAGTAATGTGTTCCACTGAATACTATTACTATTGCCGTTCTTGTTGCCGTTATTGTTGCTATTCTTGCTGCTGTTATTGTTATTGATGTTATTGTTTACCACTATCTTGATGTGGTGGGGATCCGTAAGACCCCTTCTAAGCTAATGAGATGAAGTTCACCCCTTATTTTTCAGGTGTGGCGACTCCTCCACGCGGTTCGGAGGATAGGTGCAGCGCTTGTGGCAGTTCTTAGTGCCAGCTTGCCAGAGCTGGAGTATGTCTCGTGTCAGTGTACACTTCCTTTTCTTGTTGACTATACTTTGTGGACTGGTATGGACTCTGTAATTCATCTATTTAGTTATGAAATGTTAATTTTAGTTCTATTATTTAATTATTAAATTCTATAGCTCTTTCTGTAATTATTTCAAATTTTGATACACTTTCACAATGTTAACCTAACCCTTCCAAGCTCTATGGCTCATGGGTAACGAGTCAAGATTCGGGTCGCACCAGTTACTTTTCGGTACTCAGATTTTGGGTCGTTACAGATAGTATCAGAGCACGGTTGTGGACGTGCATGAGAATTTGAGATGATTACAGTATCCAAGAATGCAAAGTGTCTAGTACAGTCGGGAGCTGGCTTATGATATTTTGTTTTGTTTACTACCTCATTTGTGTGTTTGTGCTAGAAGGGTGGTGATGGCATCGAGAAGGTAGGTTCAATCGTTGTCAGAGTTGTCAACTAGGGCTTGTGAGGTGCATAGTAGAGAGTTATCTGCCCCAGTAGGGGCGGCCCCAGATGCGTCGAATCGGGCAGAGTTCTTCGCTGGCATGTATCAATTCTTTTCGTAGCATCGGAGTCAGCAACACCATGATCAGGAGGCTGGCGAGGGCAGTTCATCGCAAGGTGGCCATGGGCATATTCTGCGAGAGTTCCTGCAGTTCCAACCACTATAGTTTAAGGGCTAGCCAGATCCTGATGCGGCAATATCATGGATTGACGTGATGGAGCGGGTGTTCTGATCGATGGAGTTTGCTGATGATAAAAGAGTTCTTTTGGCGAGCTACCAACTACAAGGACCGACTCTCTCATGGTGGATTGTGGAATGGGAGTCAACCTTCCAGTCTCGACCGTAAATCCCATGGCGAGACTTCATAGGGATGTTTGATCGAGCTTTCAGCCCTGCGTACCTACGAACAAAGAGAATGTTCCAATTTGTGAATTTGGTTCAGGGTAATATGGCAGTGGTTCAGTACCGGGCCCAATTTGTGGAGTTGGGCAATTATGCCATGCACGTGATGGCAAATAAGGCAATGAGGACTCAACAATTTATTCGGGGCCTGAAAGCAAAGCTTTGACAGGCACTGATTATAGCTCGTGTTGCAGATTTGGATGTGTTGTATCAGACAACGGCATCTCTGGAGGCGGATTTCCTAAGGACTCGAGAGTCTGAAGCAGGTTAGTAGGGTAGTGTTCAATAAATGATTTATTAGCAGGAGGATGTTATTCGATAGTCTCTAAGCTGGCTAGGATCATCATCTTTCCCTTCCTCTGGTGCATGTTCTCTTTCATCAGGATCGAGGTTCAGACGGATGACCAGATTGTTTAGGAGGAGTAGGTCTGGTAGAAGGCATCAGGAGTAGGAGTTGTTACTGGCGGTGAGTACTCTACAGCCAGCGGCTTGACCACTATGACATGGCTGAGGAGCTAGGGCAATGTCTGAGATGCGGTGGTTTTCATGTGGGCAGGCTATGTTCAACAGATGTGGTAGAGTTAGAGTGTTTCAGATGCGGCCATATTGGGCATGTTGTCCGTGAATGTCCTTTGAGGCCGCACCAGATTCAGCGATCGCAACAACAATCTTTCAATTTGGCGAGGCAGGGATCCCAGGGTGCGCGAGGCACGTGACCAGGTGGTCGTTGTGGTATCCTACCTCGTGGAAGGTATGATCTATGTTTTATTTAATTATGTACTGTGTTCTATTCAGTTCCAATGTTTTCCATCTTGTCTATATCTGGGAACCTCCTTGAGAGTGTTGGAGAGTTGGTAAGAGTGTCCTGGATGTCGACAGTGGAGCTGCCTGCAGAAGTTTCATGTTCACCCTTCACTGTGGTAGGGTGTCTTGGTGCTGTTGAGCATGTAGAGTTACCAACTAGGCCACATGTGTTGCATCAGATGGCTCATGTTGTGATTTTCGACGTGTTTTGGGTCGAGACCTACAAGGTAGTAGGTAAATTGCCAGGCCAAGAGAGAGGGCATGTGCTCCAGAATTAAGGTATTTGAGTCCTCTTCCAAATTTTTAGACTTAGCCAACTGAGTAAGAGTGGGTGTGGTAGATGTTAGTGAAAGTGGTGTAGAGTTACAGAGTGTAAGCATGGTGGGCCCGTGACCCACGGGGTCCAGGATCGAATGGTAGCAGGGATTGAAGAATACCTCGGTAGTGACTAGAGTTTTGGAGGTCTTCTGGTCAATTCAGAGGTTTGTCCCTCGACATGAAATTGTGTTGGCCATGGAGGTTGTATCGATTACCATGCCACTGTCTAAGGCATCGTGCTGAGTAGAGTCAACAGAGTCAAGGATTAGATAGCACATCTAGAGAGTTGTTGGATGAGGACTATGTTTGCACTAGTCTTCTCCGTGAATCGTTTTGTGTGGCATATACAGGGCTAGTTGACGGTTGGAGTTGTGTGTAGATTGTGGTCAATTGGATTAATTATGTTGGAATCGAAGATTCGTTGCCCAGGATTGATGAGTTGTTTGATTGGCCTCGGTCAAGGTGGTATTCTCGAGGTCGATTTAGGCTTTAAGAGATGTGTGCATTGAGGAAGTAGTTCTCGGGTCCCAGTGGGGATGGTGTGAGTAGTTGGTGAACTAATTGGGCTAGTTAGAACTTTGGTAATTTTGTGGATTGGTGCATTGGGTGTGCAACAGAGACGATGTATGGGGACTCAGTTGAGGTTTAGATGGAGATTATTGGAAGAAGGACCTCGTTGTGGCAAAGATCAAGTATACTTGAGATTTAGTGTAGATTTCGGTGCAACTAGACTAGTATAGAGGATGGCACTTTCGTGCTCAAATGGATATGCGTTGAAGATAGTAAACTGTGCATTGTTTTCTGGTCTTTGTGGTTGTGTAACGTGTGTAGGCGCCAGATGTTGGTAGGTGGGATGGTTAGTTGAGAATGAAATTTTGAGTTGTGAAGGAGCATGGACTGGACGGTTCCTTAGTGTGAGGGCTTCTGAAGTGAAGGTGTTAGATGGAGGTCCCCGTGTTGTTTCAACTTGGAAGGAGTTTTCTGAAGCTATAAATTCTGAGTTGGTGAGAGTTGAGGATTGCGAGGTTTGTTTGAGTAACCTCGTCATACTTTCGTTTAGTGGATGAAGTTGGTAAAGGAGTTCAGTCGGAGCCAGAGATAGTAGCCAGATGAAAATCGACAAGGTGAGCTAAGATAGCGGGTGTCGAAGCTGACAGATGAATTGCTAAGATCTAGAAATGATTGATTGTAAGCTTTTATAGAGAAGCAGAGGGAAGATTAGAATAGAGAGTGTTTTTCGGTCAACGTGGCCTGTGGCTGTCAGATGGATTTCTGCAGCCAGGTTTTTGTCAATGGAGATAAGTTCGAGAATGGCGAGTCATGGATTTGTCAGGCCTCAGGTGACTGATTATGTTGTGTCCCACCCATGTGGATGGGGGGCTGATGAGAAGTTGGTGTCGGGACCAGAGCTGGTCCAACAATGTTCAGTGGTATTTCAGTTTGTGAGTTAGAGGTTGCTGGTGGCATAAAACCAGAGGAAGAGTTGCGGCCAATTGAGATGACTGCGTGAGTTAATTGGAGCTAAGGAATGGAGTTTCATGAAGGGCATAAGGCTACTAGGCATGCGTGGAAGCTGATGTCCCGATTGGCCTACAGAGTATGGTTACCACTAGTAATGGTAGGAGTTTGTGGCACGGGTCACGTCTCCTTGAGGTGATATGATGTATCAAGTGTTGTTTGTACACCTAAGATATCAGTGTAGTTGGGGTGACACCAGACTCGTCAGTCTTTGTGTGTCTCTCTTGTTTTGAGGATTAGCATGAGTCGTGAATGTGGAGTGACGTGATGGTCTGGCTAGATCCCTGAGGAGGTATCGTATTGAGGGTTAAAGGTTCGTGCTGGAACAGCAAGGGCTTAGCTAGCTAAGTAAGTCTTTCGCATATCTTCTTTAAGAAATTGAAGTAGCAGGAGTTGCGCCTACTTCAGTTAGACTTTATCTTCCACCTAAGTCTTTTACAATTTTGAAAGGTAGAAGACCTTCTGCGTGCATTAGTTTTATCAAAATATTACTGATCTTCTATTGACACCTGAAATGTAACTGAGAACAAGATGAGACCAAAAAAGAAGATTGAACCAGACATGAAGCTCTCAGGAATTCCTGCAAAGTCAGAATGGCAGAAGAGTCGTCACTAAAGTTATCACCCAGCTGAGACCCTTCCTGGTCAAGCTGATGTTCGGTATTGTCGTCGCTCAGACGGCAGTACTGATGAAGAATTGCAGTCTACTGACTGATGAAAATCCCCAGAGATATTCTGATAAGACTGTGTCAACCCATCAACTAAGGGACCTCCACCTGTTCTGACAGATTCGAGGGACTGACAAATGAAAGGGCAGGTTAGGCAGCTTTGACAGCTCAAACCTACTGATGAGGAAGGGTAAAATATTAAAAAAACCTAAATGGGCTCACTAGTGTGACGCCGGGAGTTCCTCACCAGGGCCCAAAGCCCATGTGGGGCGGCGTCGGGAAGCCCCATCCTTTGGCGCCGAGAGGCCTCCCGCTTTCGATTAGGGCGCGCCGGGAGCTCGTGGTCTGCGTGCCGAGGTGAGCATGCCGAGAGGGGAAGGGTTTGTGCTATAAAAACCCCTTTTCTCTCGAGAAAAAAGAACAGCGACGGAGGACAAAAAAAGAGGGGAACAGAAGAGAAGATAGCCACAAAGAGAAGCCAGAGAAAGGAAGAGAGAAGTCCATACCCAGCTCCAGGAAACCGGCGGCTGCTGAGAGATCGTGGGAAGAAGAAGAAGGTCTGCTGAAGGGGGAGGGAGAGGAGTCAATGCTCCGCCCTCCCCTGTCTCTCTTGTATTTCTTCCCCCGATGCATACTGTTTTCGTCTGTGTTCTCTTTGAACATGCTATCTCCCATCTTTCTGCTGTTTTGAATGGGCTTCATTTCGCTATGTCATGTGTACTCCTCCTACCACGTTTATGTGGGATATGTATTGATGCTAAAGGTTCCTTATTCGTTGTCATTCGAGGTGTACCTCTGTAGCCGATGATGTATAAGCAGTAGAACCGATTGAATGGATAGAAATTTGGGTTTCCCTCTTCTCACCCCTCTCTGATGACCGTGGTGGTCACCTTTCCGATTGCGAGTTTCGATTGATGAATGTGTGGTTCTGGGTGTTTGTCGTTAGCCCAGGTTCCTATGGGTTTTAGGAAGCTGGTACAGAGCCCCAATCCTTGCCTCCATGGATTCTTGGGTTATGTCCCTTCTCTCTTCCGCGACAACATCGATGATTTAAACGTTGCTAAGTCCATAGTCCTCTCGAGTTTCCCAAGCTATTGGGGCCATTACATGGATCAGAGACAGTCATCTCTTGATCTCCTGGATGGCTGGCAATATAGACGGCATAAAGCCTGTTCCAGAGGGTTCTAACGCCTGTGACTTCAATCCCTCGAAATCTCTTCTATTCATGTGACTCCTTGATGTTAATCTGGCAGCTTGACAGGGCCCTCAGTCCCTTCCTCGTTTGCATCCTAAAACCCCCTAGTCGTTATATGAATCTCGGGAAAAATCCCCAAAACAGAGCATCGTAGAACCCCCACGAGCCTTCCCGGCGCCAGAAGAGCTCTCGACGCGGCCCGCGCCGAGAACCCCACGCCGAGAGCTGCCTCTTCCTTCTAAAGCCATGCCGAGAACCCATTCCCCAGCGCCGGGAACCCCACGCCGAGAGCTGCCTCTTCCTTCTAAGGCCATACCGAGAACCCATTCCCCCGCGCCGGGAAGCCTGCCTATGCTCGTTATTGCTGCGCCGAGAGCCTCTCCTCCTCTGCCCCATCTTTGAGCACTCTGCCATACTAACTCGAGGGATATCTACAAGTCACAGGGTACACCCCATGGAATAAATAAACGGGGAACCATCCCCAACATCACACCGTGCTAGGGCCCGGTGCCTTTCTCTTTCGGTTTTCATCCCGGCACTCCGTGGATGATCACCTATTTCCCCTTGGGCATGTTCTGAGTCGAGGGGAGATGCTGCCGAAATCTAGTCCAATGTCATCAACCCCGATGAGTTGAGGGAGTGTCTCCGATACACTTCCTACCCGACTCCATCTTTGGGGGAAACGAACCCATTTGGAGCGACCGGTCAAGTGAAAATGTCAAAAGGGGAATGCCCCAATGATTAACCGAATTCCGTCCCGCCACTGCGTGGATGGTCTTCTATCCCTACCCGGTACGGCTCAAAGTTAAAGGTTGTGCCGCCCGATTCAGTCCGCTGAACTAAATAAATCCGCCCTCCATTCATAAGCATGAAGCCTTTATTTCGCACATCAATATTTTGACTGCCTTCTGAGGCCTCCTATTTCGGCGTTTAATCAAGGGTTGTCCTTCTTAGGAAGGGCGTAATTAACGTCATAGCCTTTATGGTATGGCGGACTTTTGGTCCCGACTCGGACTTCACAATCGACTGACCAAGTCAAGTCGAGCGCACGATGAAATCGGCACACATGTGACTGGCATGCCTAACAAATAAAATAATAAAATAATAAAAAATAAATAAATAAATAAATAACAATAAGACCAAAAGATGATTAAGAAAGAGAAAAAATCCCCGCGTCCACATCTCCTTATTTGATTTTTAAGGTCTTCTGCATATGTCAGAAGATACCAGGATTTCACCCATATTAGTTTTTGAAGATATTATGCCTTTCTTTAGACTTTATTCAGATTTCTTTCTTTCACTCATTTTCTTTTTTTGACGTTTTAGCTCTTGAGCAAAATCTTTTTGATGAAGACATGCCCTCGTATCTTTTATGTGATTTGTCTTGCCTTATGGTAACTCTTTCAAGTATTTTTATATTCTATCATTAGGTGGAAGAGTGTAATTGTTTGCCTTTCTTGAAATAATCTTTTGTTTGTTCGAGGCAAAATGGATATGAGAGTACACTACATCTCATACCAGTGTACAACTAAATATTGAGGGCAATATTTGTCCTGTAGGGTTTACAGTTTGAGTATTCATTTAGAAGATTTTGTTCAACCTTAAAAGAATTTTTCTTGGTGGCTTTAGATGCCACTCAATTTTATGTTAAGGTCCAGAAATCCCTTCTTATGGCCTTTGTGCACAAATATTTCTCCTTGTGTGCTTCTTATTTTTGGTATTTGGTTGGGCTTTCTATATCACCTTAGATTCCACTAATTGGAGTTTTATAATCTATTTTTAATTCCCAACCAAGGTGATGTGCACTCTATCAATGATTCAGTGAGGGGTTTTATGGCGGTGGTACAAAAAAAGGGGTGACAAGATGCGTAGGGTAAGACTCAAACTCGGGTGTCCCAATAATCGCTCAACTCTCTGTATCACTCTACTAGATTCCCCGTTATCAAAAAAGAAAACCTTTATATCTAGGTAATTTAGTTATTTTTCCAGATATTATAGGAAACATATATTTAGATTAAACTTGTAAATCAAATACATAGAGAATTATTTATTTATTTTGTCATTAACTAAAATAATGAATTGTATGAAAAAGATATTTTCTAACAATCTCCCCCTTTTTAGTTATGACAAAATAAATTAAAATTCCTGATAGATTTGTTCTTGAGGGATCAGGAAGGTTATCCAACTCATCTTGAGTTGGCGAGTCTGCAGGGATTTCATGATATACTAATGACATTTAAAATTTTTTAACTTATTCTTTCCCTTACATATTTATTTTGTTTTCTGTTCGTTCTCCCCCTTCTTACTGTGGTTCTTCAACTAGTTCTCCCCCTTTTTATTGTTCACCATTCTCCCCCTCAATCAACATTTCTTTTCTACCTTCTCTTTGCCACCATACCCTTCTCTTTCAATGCTGTAGATTCTTAAGAAAATCCACTTAGAACAATTAAAAATAAAAAGAATTAAGACATGCACGAGGTGCTAATAAGGAGAGTGATCGCCAGAGATGTGAGGGCCTCAAAGGATATAAACAATAATAAAAGAGAGGGATCGCGAATATAAATACCTCAAATGCGGGGGAGATTGTGAGTGCACCTTTCTCTTCCGATCGGCCGACCGATGAAGAGAGTTTTCCTTGATTGGTTACCCTTACAAAATTAACAAACACCAATAAAGAATATGGATTAGAACCAGGGTGAGTGTAGCATCAAATTCATAATAAAGATGAGCATGAAAATCATGTATAAGAACACACCTTGTTGGGTGTTGCCCTTTAAAACCCCTATGCAAAGGGTGGGATAAAAACATATGATGAATGATATGCAAATATGGAGGTGTGCAAGAGTTGCACTGTGGGAGTCTCAACGTGGTTGAGAAGGGAGTTTGACAGCATAACAATGACTAAGATGAATGCATGCTATTAACACAAAAGAATAAAGCAAGACAAAAATAATCAGTGGGGCAAAGAGGCAATAAGATGGAGAAGCCTGTCTGTGCATTGGCTTTGATATGCATTCGGGAGGAAGCTTTCAAGAGCTGAAACTTTTGGACGTGGGGAGCTCCCTCCTGTGCCAAGCAGCAGCAGCATCTCCCTGTAAAAAAATCAAAACAACCCCCTCGAACGAGAGCCGCAGGGCTCTATTTATAGGGCACAAACCACAAATCCGGTGGGATTAGAACGGGCAATAATCAACTACGGCAAGGACTCTACTTCCCCAATCGAGCACGGTGACCAAAACAGACAGGGAACTCTTCAGGAAAGGTTCTTTCGAACAGGACACGAAAGGGTAAAAGATGACTCTCAGACGGGCGTTAATTGAAATTGACGACCTGTCTAGAGGCGTTAATTCATGAATTTAATTTTAGCAATAAAACCTTCCTTATTTGCAAAAGGACGAGGAGACGCTTGCTCCAACGGCGTTAAATATCAACGTCCTTTAGATAAAATTCCAGAAAATGACGCCTCCACTGATGGGCGTCCATTGCAAAAGGGGCGTCCTTGAGCAAGCCGTTAATTCTTAAAGACGCCCTTGCTCAAGGCGTGAATTAAAAAAAAGGGACGACTTTCATAGGGGCGTTATTTATGTTTTTTTTGTGGGTGGACGGTGGAAAATAGAGAGACAGAATGTATAGACTTGGGCGTGTGAGAAGGAGAGGAGTGTACAGACTTTGGCTTGTGAAAAGGTGGAGAATGTATAGACTTTGGCTTGTGAAGGAAGAATGGGTGTATAGACTTTGTTTGTGAAGGAAGAATGGAAACGGGTGTACAGACTTGGTTTGTGAAGGAAAAATGGGATGTATAGATTTGGTTTGTGAAGAAAGAATGGGTGTATAGACTTTGTGAAGGAAGAATGGGTGTATAGACTTTGGGAAGAATGGAAACGGGTGTACAGACTTTGGGAAGAATGGGTGTATAGACTTTGTGAAGAAGGAAGGGAATGGATGGACTTTGGCTGGCGATGTATGGAGGAACAAGATGTATAGACTTTGGGAAGAATGGAAACGGGTGTACAGACTTTGGGAAGAATGATGAAAAGGGACGCAATGTATAGACTTAGTGGAAATGGAAAGGACGTGTAGACTTTGTGGAAATGGAGACGAATGAACAGGTGAAGTATAGACTCTGGCTGTGAAGGAACGTGAAAGGGAATGTATAGACTTTGGGAAGAATGGAATTGATGCCCACCCTTAAGTCGTTATTTGTTTAATTAACGCCCCTATTGGTAGTCGTCTATTTTAAAAGAAATGCCCTTGGCCAAGCCGTTAATTAAAATGACGCCCCCTCTCACGTCGTTAATTCTTAAAAATAGCAAAAAATACCCAGGAAATCTGAAAAAAATAGGGAAAAATAGGAAATAGAGGAAAAGGGGAGAAATCTATGAAAAGTGAGAAAAATCACTCAAACAAAGTTAATTTGAGGGTCAAATTGGGGCATTACAAGGCGATACGAGATGTACCCATAGTAACGTCGATTTTGGCGTGTCTACAGCTGTCCCGCCTTGGCGTCTGCTTTGCAAGGGAGCAGAGTAAACTAAAAAGTAGATGCCAAGGTGTGATGAGACATGCAATCAACATCACTTTAAATCAAAAGCTCGAGATGAAGCAATCTCGGGAATTCAATGAAATCAACGATGTTTGGATAAAAGAGGGAGTGTGCACGCGGGCACAAAGGAGATAAAAGAAGACGATCAACTTCCAGCGCAGTGGAAGTACCCTAAGTCACAAACCTGTAGGTTTCACCATTGGGGAGCGGTTACCAACCAATGTGGACGTGCTGCAGCCAAGGTGGATCAAGGGAAAAGATTGAAATAAGAGGATAGAAATCTAAATAAGGAGCTTTCGAGAAAATGACCCAAAATAGCAGCAAAGTAAACTAAGGATTCCATTCAGCAATGAATATCTCATATCTGGAAAGATTAAGATCAATTTGACTCTCCAAATCAGCTTATCAGAATGATTTTCCAATGTTGATTCAAAGTCCTATATGAATGCATGCTGGGTTTAAAGGAAAAAATTAAAACAAATGAAAATATAAGATAATCAAGGATAATATTGCTAAGCTGCCCAGACTAGGTCAAGAAACTGATTTCGCGAGCTGATACTAAGCCGAAGTCCGTTTATCCGCGCACCAACTCGTAAAAGGGAACCATCGTCCCCAGTCTTAGACGGCTCAATGGCCTATCTGTATGACTAAGACTCCTCTGGAATCATCATTATTTTTGATGAAGGGGAACTCAAATTCCAGATTTACCAAAACCACAAGGTCCTTGATATAATCTAGTAGCGTATGTAACATATAGTACAAATGCATACAGGAAGATGGTGGAGCAATGAGCATATGGGGACTGAGATGAGGTGCAAGCACCGTGGGGCTTGGATGATGATGCCCGGACGGTGGGACCAAGAGCTTCTTATCCTGCGCTCAAAATTACATTAGCCAAGATATAAAAGATAACAAGCAATGAATAAAGCATAGCAAGCATAGCATGAATCAAAGCATCAATAAGCAACATAGACATTAAAGCAACCAAAGCTTGGTGTGGATAGCATTCAAGCATGAATCAAAGCGAAGCATGTTTAGCATGAATATCATGAGTTAAATCATAGCATTGTAAAGCATCATTGTTTGTTGTTTGTCATAAGGATGACAATCTTGGCATGTGAGATTGAGATTGGATGATCAGGATCAAGTAATGCCCAGTGGCAGAGTGATCAAGTGAAATCAGCAGGAGTTTATTAAAAGATTTTGGAGATGAACGATCAATTAATGCCCAATATAGAGAGATGATAATCAGGAGTGTCCATAGTGACGAATCATGATGATATTGGGAAGAATCAAAAGATTGATAGCGGTGAAGGGAGAGGACTCATCTCGTGCTCTTGGTCCTTACAAAATTGTTGTTCCTGCAAAAACACCATCAGAAAATACAATGTAAATTTTTGGATTTTGGAATATGTAAATTTTTATGGGTTTAAAAAGATATTCAAATTTTTATGTGGGTTTTTTAGAAAATATTTGAATTTTTTTTGTGAATTTTTTAAAAACATTCATTTTTTTTGGATTTTGATCAGGGAATATTCAATATTTTTATTTTGATTAGGAAATATTCAATTTTTTTTTGGATTTTGATTTAGACTTTGTTAATACAGCATCAAAGGGTGTTTTTGAACCACTGGCTAGGGGTCCTCGTTCCTTCCCCTTTCGCTAAAAAAAAACCCAAAGTCGGGTGTGCATTTAAAGGTGGCTCCCTACAGCCGACTGTCCATGGTTAACGGTGCCCCTACCAAGGCCATACCTGAGAAACATTCAGTCTTAGAGGGAGAAGAGAAGAACAATTGGAGATAAACTTTATGCAGGATGGGAGATATCGAGACTTAAATTCCTTCCGGGGTATTACCCCTCAAAGAGGTAGTCTGTTGCGCCGGGGCTTTGTGCCTTTGATTTTTAGACCCTTGACATGCATACGATCAGGGTTTTCCCTGTGGGGACTTTGCCTCTCTTGACATGCCATAATTCATAATTTTTCATTTATCGAAATCTTGACTTGATTTTCATAATAGCCCTTTTTGGTTGGATGTATCATGAAATTTGATTTTAGTTTGGGTCAAGACTGTCCCTATTTGAGACTTCTCTCGTATTGGGGATTACTTAGGTTGGTCATCTCATCCGTCAACCTCTTGCCCCTGCATTCGGCCGAGCAAAGAAGAGAAAAGACTTTCAGATATACTCATGGCATGGCCAAAGTAGTAACGGTGTTTTATCAAGGAGCCGACTAAAGGACGCCGTGAAGTGTGTGCGATGCCCAGCTAAGGGTTGCTCTTAACAAGCGGGGAGAGAATGTTGAATTCCCAGCGCGGGGTTCTTATAACCAAAGTGCTGCATAGCAAGCCTAAAGACTCTTTTCAATTTTTTTTTAAAGATGAAATTCAATAAAGATAAATTCCTAGGATAAAGGCTTAAAATATCACTCTTAATCATGTTAAGAAGCACTTCACTTTGAAAATCATGCGTGAAGCAATGAGAAAATGATATCATAAAAATGCTTACTTACGTCAACATATGACCTTGCAATCTTTGTTGAAGCAGCTACCGTGAGAGGCGGGGTTGATCATCATGGGATAGTCCTCTTAGGCAGATAAAAGGATTGGAAGCAAAGGATTTGGAAGTGGCTTAACAAGAAGGAGTGGTGCCAAGACCAGACTCAGACGAATAAGGAGAAAAGGAAGAGAGGCAAGGGCTAGAACTCCCTTGCTAAGGCGCGGAGACCCTGATCACATGGAACAGTCTACAGAAGGAGAGGAGAATTAGAAGGAGGAGTGAGGACCAAAGCCTCGGAAGCAGTGGGAGAAAGGGCAGATGCCCAAGGTAGTGGACGTGGAAGAAGTTGGGTCGGACCCAAGATCAGGAGGAATTAGAAGAAGAAATTGATAGATGGAAAGAGGTGGATCCTCAGGGTCTGGAGGCAGAGGAGGAGAATCATGAGGGGAAGAAGAATCCGGAGGCTCTGGAGGGATAAAACATCGAGGGATGCGGTGCCCTTGGAAGAAATAGGGAAAAATATGATGGAAGAGGAGGAAAAAAATGAAGAACGCGATGTCCTGGAAGAGTAAGAAGACAAATCGGAAGAAAGATGGAGGGTCCGGAGGTTCCGGAGGAAGAAGATGCCGAGGGACGCGATGCCCCGGGAAGAGTGGATGAAAAGGGTCAGGAGGGTCCGGAGAGGGAAGATACCATGGGACGTGGTGCCCAGCGAGGACGGGAGAGAAATCTGGAGGATCCGGATATGGAGGTGTAGAGGGGCGCGATGCCCTAAAAGGGAGGTCCGGAGGTTTCGGAGGGGGAAGATACCATGGGACACGATGCCCAGGGAGAATCAGTGGGAAGCCTACAAGATCCAGACGTGAGGGTGTGCAAGGGTGCGATGCCCAAAGAGAAAGATTCGGAGGTTTCGGAGGGGGAAGATACCATGGGACGCGATGCCCGAGGAGAAGAGAAAGATCCGGAGGTTCCGGAGGAAGAAGACGGAAAGGGGCGCGATGCCCAAGGAGGATGGGAGAGAAATCCGGGGAGTGCGGATGCAAGAGCTGGAAAGGGGCGCGATGCCCTGAGGGAAGATTGGAGAGGGCACAATGCCCGGTGAGTGTAAGGGGACCTGGGGATCCCGAAGATATAGGCGGAAGATATATGAAACGTGGGGGATCCGGAAGTTCCGAAGGCCGGGGAAGATACGGGTTTTGAAACCCGGGAAAGAAGAAGTGTAAATGCATGTGGATGCAATAGAATGGATGCGATGAATGCATGGATGCAACAGAATGCATGAGATGCGGAGAATATGAAGAACATGAAGGGCGAGAGGATGAGATCCTCCTCTTTACCCTTGGAGTGGCCCATGAAGAAAATGTGATAGACAAGAATGTGGATGGTGTTGAATAGAAGGTGGATAAAATAGTGGAAGGCCCCTTAGCACCAAGATAACCGCCCCTCTATGGCAGTGAAAGTGTATGCCCAATGGATAAAGTACAAGCCCATGATGAAGCTTCAATGGTAAACGACAACTCCCTTGGAGAGTGAAAGCAATAGTGTGAGGGAGTTGGAAAGTTGGGATAGGAAGCATTGGGTTACCCAGGGGTTGTAGTGTATAGGGAGTTTTGAACAAAATGGTCATTCGCCCCTTGTATGGAAGAAAAGGTTCAAGATTTGAAAGTTTGAACAAGGGGTGCCCTGCCCGGCCCTTGGGCACAAGCCTACATGGTATCAAAGCTTGACATTCTCTCTTAGTGAGCAGTGGCGGGGACTTGGCCTCTTCAACCATATTCGGCATGACAACACGGATTGGCACCCGGCAAATAAACTCTTGCATCTTGAACAGCATGGTCGTGGCCAAATCTTTATTTCCCGGCTCTTGATCTTCTTCGGCACAAGTACTTACAGAAGGATTCCCATTCCGAGTAGTAAAGGGGGGTGAAGCGGAGGCGGAAGGTTCCATGGATGGTGGTGGTATAATGGAAAGTGTTGGAGAAAGGGTGAGTGGTAGTGGAGGTTCAAACACATCGAGCTTCTCCCTTTGCTCGGAAGCAGTCGGGGTTGGCTCGAGTGCAAAAAGGGATAGATCCTGCTCAGGACTAGCCACGGGTAAGGGTGAAGGGTTAAGTAGTGGAATAGGGATTATGGACATAGTGGGTTTTGGGGTTAAAGGGATAATGGAGGGTTGAGGTGGCGAACAAAGAGGAGTAGTAATAGAAGGCTTGGCAGAGACTGGCGTAGTGGAGAGTGATGGAGGGTCGGCGGAGGCTGATGGAATGGAGGCTACTTGTGTGGTTACGGGAGGTACGAAGAAGGGGGTTTAGTGCGGAGGAAACGCCGCATGTGGCGAACGGTGTTAGGGATAGAAGGTGACTCATGATGTGTCAGTGTGGGTGATCGAAGTATCGACCCATCATCGTAACACCAGTAAGTCTTAGAAACGAGGGTTAGATTGGGGATGGTGGCTTCGTCCTGAGCAAGGGGTTCATCAAGTGGTAGCGAAGGGAGAGGGAAGCGAAGGAAACTCGGAAGGGGTGCTTGCAGAGCTTCGTCGTATGCCGCCTCAAATTCTTCAATCGCCGGTTCTTCATTAGCAGGTTCAAGTGGACACCGTAGTGAAGGCGTGTATGTGGGTGGTGAATGTAATGATATTGTGTATGTGGAGGTGGAGGGCCATATGCGTGAATTGGGTGAATGGGTGGAGGATGGACGGCGTCCACTTGAACGTTGAAACCCGCCGGCTCTTGCTTGCTCGCACTGTCGATGCCGTAGTCGTCTCTCCTATCCTTCCAAGCTTTCTCCATCTTTGTAATGTCATTCAGAGCGGCGTGGAGGGGATTGACTGGAGTAGAAGGAGCGGGCCGTGGGCTCGTAACCCTCTTAAATTGTTCCTCCAACGAAGTGACTTTGTCGAGAAGCGTTTGTTGGAGGGGTGTGACCTGAGTAACAGAGGGTTGGCAGGGCCTTGAAGGAGGGGCCGCATAAAAAGGCCGTGAAGGGGATTAATGGGATGACCCATAGAAGAACCCGGATGGGCCGGGTTGCAAGGAATAAATGGGCCTTGGGGCCGTGGTGGAGGAGGAATAGGAGGAGGCGGGTATTGGACCACCCGAGGAGAAGGGTGAATAGGAGGAGATGGGTGATGGGCTACCCGAGTAGGAATGTGAATAGAAGAGAGAAGTGGGTGATGGGCCACCCGCGTAGGATTGGAAGGAGGATGAGAGGAATGAGATGCACCCTCAACAACGGCCTTAAGGGCTTGGATTTGTTGAGGGGTGAGATGATCTAATGCATGAAAGATCTGGGAGACCTTCTCATCGTCGGGAGGAGACGGTCCCGTA
The DNA here is from genome assembly GCA_022559845.1 of Amorphophallus konjac. Lineage (NCBI taxonomy): Eukaryota > Viridiplantae > Streptophyta > Magnoliopsida > Alismatales > Araceae > Amorphophallus > Amorphophallus konjac. The sequence continues at coordinate 28,458,622 of CM040122.1, read as the reverse complement.
GGAGTAGTGGCTCGCGATTGAATCGAGGGGCCATGAGATTGGACATTGCCCATGGGCCGGGCATGACCATAGGAATAGGTACGTGATCCCTTGAAAGAATTGTGGTGTGAATTATGAAGTTGAGGGGAATAAGATGCGCTAGGTTGATCACCCTCATGAATATTAATTGAATTAAACATGTTAGTCTTCTTATCATGGTAAGCCATTATGCAAGCAATTTAATGTGCAATCAAAACAATTTACCAAGATAGCAAACAAGTTGGAATGGTTACCCTTGATTTCTTTTGTTTGATCCTTGGTGAGTTAAAGTGATTTTTAACAAAGTTGATGTGATCACTCAAGGTCTTGGACCTAATTTAAAATGCTCTTTTCTCCAGTGCCAACTAGGTTGATTCTCATCACGAATAGGCCAACTAAAACTCGGAGACTTCAAAGGTACAACCTGCCCAAGCGTCCGTGAGGGAATCCACGGGTGCGGGGACTTATGGAGGCCTTAGTTTAGGAATTCACGGTCCAAAGAGACGGAATGCTCAATGGAGGGTCCTTCCTTAACCAAGAGAGGGGTATGGCTCCTAGAAAGTGCGGGGAGAGGAGGTCTCCCGAACCGATGCTCCTGATGCAAATGCTAATACCAAAGAAGAGACCAATCTCACAGAATGATATGATGTAAGTGTGATGAAGAGGGAAAATCCAAAACAAACAAAATAAAAATGCACTAATGCCAATAGGTACACAGTGTATGCAGCATGACATGTGGGGTGCAATAAACAGATGCAGACAGAATGGGCTAATGCAGATAGATGAATAGCAACTTGAAGCAGGATGTATACAACAATATACAATTAACAATGCCAATGACCAAGGAAATTGCAAAACGTGATATGCTGTGGTGGGTGAACAGTGTGCCATAGAGAAGGTAAATGTAGGGTATAAATGCAATGAGGGACATACACTAGTACATGCAACATGTTTTGTGTTTACCAGAATGACTTCCACCTTACAGAGTGATGTGTAAATGCATAATAGTGTGAACAGGGAAGTTAATTCGTATGAATGTTGATGCAGATGAAATGGGGGGTGCAAAATAGAACAAACTCCAACACTAATCCTTGTTGCAAATGATGGACAGACACTAGAACAAGTGCAACATGCGAATGCAAATGAACAGTGACGGACGAATTCTTATGACCAGTGACAGCATGAGAATGCAACATGCGATAGAACTAGATGAAATGTGAGATGCCAACAGAAATAGGTAGATGCAAACAGATGCAAACGGGTAGAGAAAAATGGCGCCTCCCCCCTGTGGGCACAATTTTTAGGGAACGGCCGCCCACAAACAAATGCTTCCAGGAAAAGGCGTCTGATGCTATGTTTTCTTCTCCCTTTTTTTTTAATTGATAGCAGTGGAATTCTAATAAGTCCTATCAAATTGAGCAATCACAGGTTGTGGAACCAATGCACAATGGGAGAGAAGAGTGTTAGATGGAGCACTAAATGAAATAAAAAATGCACCGTGGGTGCCAAGGGAGATGGCACACGAGGGTGCCCAATGGGTGAGGGTAATCGAAAGAAAGACAATGGTGTCCCACCGTGATCGCCAATTTGTAGATTCTTAAGAAAATCCACTTAGAACATATAAAAATAAAAAGAATTAAGACATGCACGAGGTGCTAATAAGGAGAGTGATTGCCAGAGATGCAAGGGCCTCAAAGGATATAAACAATAATAAAAGGGATGGATCGCGAATATAAATACCTCAAATGCGGGAGAGATTGTGAGTGCACCTTTCTCTTCCGATCGGCCGGCCGATGAAGAGAGTTTTCCTTGATTGATTACCCTTGCAAAATTAACAAACACCAATAAAGAATATGGATTAGAACCAGGGTGAGTGTAGCATCAAATTCATAATAAAGATGAGCATGAAAATCATGTATAAGAACACATCTTGTTGGGTGTTGCCCTTTAAAACCCCTATGCAAAGGGTGGGATAAAAACATATGATGAATGATATGCAAATATGGAGGTGTGCAAGAGTTGCACTGTGGGAGTCTCAATGTGGTTGAGAAGGGAGTTTGACAGCATAACAATGACTAAGATGAATGCATGCTATTAACACAAAAGAATAAAGCAAGACAAAAACAATCAGTGGGGCAAAGAGGCAATAAGATGGAGAAGCCTGTATGTGCATTGGCTTTGATATGCATTCGGGAGGAAGCTTTCAAGAGCTGAAACTTTTGGACGTGGGGAGCTCCCTCCTATGCCAAGCAACATCAGCATCTCCCTGTAAAAAAATCAAAACAACCCCCCTCTAACGAGAGCCGCAGGGCTCTATTTATAGGGCACAAACCACAAATCCGGTGGGATTAGAACAGGCAATAATCAACTACGACAAGGACTCTACTTCCCCAATCGAGCACGGTGACCAAAACAGACAGGGAACTCTTCAGGAAAGGTTCTTTCGAACAGGACACGGAAGGGTAAAAGATGACTCTCAGACGGGCGTTAATTGAAATTGACGACCTGTCTAGAGGCGTTAATTCATGAATTTAATTTTAGCAAGAAAAACTTCCTTATTTACAAAAGGACGAGGAGACGCCTGCTCCAACGACGTTAAATATCAACGTCCTTTAGATAAAATTCCATAAAATGACGCCTCCATTGATGGGCGTCCATTGCAAAAGGGGCGTCCTTGAGCAAGCTGTTAATTCTTAAAGACGCCCTTGCTCAAGGCGTGAATTAAAAAAAAGAAACGACTTTCATAGGGGCGTTATTTATGTTTTTTTTGTGGGTGGACGGTGGAAAATAGAGAGATAGAATGTATAGACTTGGGCGTGTGAGAAGGAGAGGAGTGTACAGACTTTGGCTTGTGAAATGGTGGAGAATGTATAGACTTTGGCTTGTGAAGGAAGAATGGGTGTATAGACTTTGTTTGTGAAGGAAGAATGGAAACGGGTGTACAGACTTGGTTTGTGAAGGAAAAATGGGATGTACAGACTTGGTTTGTGAAGGAAGAATGGGTGTATAGACTTTGTGAAGGAAGAATGGGTGTATAGACTTTGGGAAGAATGGAAACAGGTGTACAGACTTTGGGAAGAATGGGTGTATAGACTTTGTGAAGAAGGAAGGGAATGGATGGACTTTGGCTGGCGATGTATGGAGGAACAGGATGTATAGACTTTGGGAAGAATGGAAACGGGTGTACAGACTTTGGGAAGAATGATGAAAAGGGACGCAATGTATAGACTTAGTGGAAATGGAAAGGACGTGTAGACTTTGTGGAAATGGAGACGAATGAATAGGTGAAGTATAGACTCTGGCTGTGAAGGAACAGGAAAGGGAATGTATAGACTTTGGGAAGAATGGAATTGATGCCCACCCTTAAGTTGTTATTTGTTTAATTAACGCCCCTATTGGTAGTCGTCTATTTTAAAAGAAACGCCCTTGGCCAAGCCGTTAATTAAAATGACGCCCCCTCTCACGCCGTTAATTCTTAAAAATAGCGAAAAATGCCCAGGAAATTCGAAAAAAATAGGAAAAAATAGGAAAATAGAGGAAAAGGGGAGAAATCTAAGAAAAGTGAGAAAAATCACTCAAACAAAGTTAATTTGAGAGTCAAATTGGGGCATTACAAAGCGATACGAGATGCACCCACAGTAACGTCGATTTTGGCATGTCTACAAATGCCTCCTTCTCAAGCCTCTCAAAGGCCCTCTTCTACTCAAATGCACCTGTAGATGCCTAATTTCGGATATCCCGTGGACCTTTGATTTGATTGTCATATAAGTAATGCTATTGTTTTTCCAGATTGATTGATTTCTCACGCTTAAAGTCAAGCCCAGTTGACCTATTGGGCCCGAGATCAAAATAAATATGAGGGAGGGGCCCATGGGCTGGGCGGTCAGGTCGATGGCCGCCCAGGTTGGCTGGGAAGCCAAACCCTTGGCCGCCCATGATTGGTAGACGTCCAGGTCAATGACTACCTTCTTTTTGAGAACAGCCAGAGATCTGACCGCCTCCTGGCCACTGCCAGGCAACCCACGATCCACATTTTCTCTCCCATGTAGAAAGTGCCCCATTCAGAGCTCATCTCCCGCCTCGTTACCCATGTTCTAGAGACACGATGGTGGAAGGTACTAGAGTTGAGGAGAGGGATATACGAGAGGAGGACCAGAAGGAAAGGCCCCCGGGGAGTGCTTCGGCGGGAGAAGGAAGGAGAGAGGACCCCTAAGAGAGAGGAGCCCCGACACCCGGAGAGATCGATCAGAGTGAAGGAACCAGAGGGAGCCCTGTGGCAGAGAGCTTCCTTCTTCTGGTTAGTCTCCAGTGCGTTTTGAGGCTCGAGCAAAGCCTTCTTCCTTATGTCATGTAGTGGGTGAGCGGCCATCATTCTGGCCGTTTAGAGCACTGAGCGACCAATCACTTGGCCGCCTCTTGGTTTGGTCTTCTACTTTTCTCTGCTTTGTTGTTGTGCATATCTATTTTCTTTCCATTACATTTTTTGCATACTAGAAATCCCCGTTAGAATCCCCATGTATAGAGGTTTTCAAAATTAAACAAAAGAGAAGGTGGGTGGTCGAAAGCCTCAGCCATCCTCCCTTCCCAACACCCCTCTAAGTAAAACCACCACCTTTTATCTTCGTTTTGTAGTTTCTTTTGAGAATTTACTACATAGCCTAGTTCTAATCGGTGTTCTCTTTCTTCTTTCAAGTTCTCATTTCTATTTCCAAGACTTTGGTACAGTGAATTGCAGGGCTCTTTGTCCTTGGCCGGATGAGAATGGATAAGTTGGGACCCCGCAAGCTCCCGCCCTGAGGCACATCACACGATCAACTTCCTGCGAGAATCAGGTAAACTTCTCTAGCGATCACACTTCAATCCCACGTTTTATTGCACTGTAGTGTCGGGGTCGGCCCTGCCTCATCCTCACAAGGAACCAAGGCTAGCTGACGGGACTCCCCAGACCACTCCCAACGCCTACAACCCTCTAGCGATCGCGATGGGACCTGTTGTTGCTCACTGTGAGTTCACTGTACTCGAAGTCTAAGGCCACAGAAAAACTGAGTTATGTTTTAGCACATTCGTTTGCGTTGTTGTCATTTTCTGCTGTTTAAGTTAGCTACGTTTTAGATAGGAGACGACCAAATACTTGGCTGCCTGGGCCTATAGGCGACCAAACACCCGGTCGCCTTGCCCCCGTAAACGGCCTAAGATTTGGTCACATGTTGCTTTGAACAGCTAGGGTCCTGGCCGCCTGACCCCTATAAACGGTCAACACATTGGCGGCCTAGATCACCTGGAACGGCCATCATCTTGGCCGCTTAGACCCTAGACGGCCAACCTTTTGGCCGCATCCTGTCCAATTTTTTGTTCTGCTCTGATTTTGTATGTAATGTGCTATTTTCATCAATTTCATGCTATTTGAGGTTACATTGTAGGTTTAAGCTCGGGGTCTGGGATTAGGAAGAGCTGACATCACACTGTTAGGAAAACCCTCTCGTTGGAATCAGACTCTTCACTCAGGGATTCCTACTCGGGTGTAACTAGTCCTTTCCATTTGAGAACCTCCATAAGTCCCCGCAAATAATAGATTCCCACACAGTTGCTGGGCAGGTTGTACCAACAAAGTCCACCTAGAAATCTTATGGGTTTGAGTGAAGAGGTTGCTTAGGTTCCCCGGAGAAGGCCTTTACCCCTAGATTATGTTTTGCTCATCATAAGAGAATTGGCAAAGAATCTATTTAAAGCACAAGCTGAATTGAAACTAAAATTGTGGGGACATTACTGTGATAACCCTGTTTACTGTTAGAAACCACTATCCTCCCATAATTGGCTTAAATCAAACTCAAATCTTAAAATTGGGTAGGATTGGTTGATAATGGAACACATGTTTTCAAACCCTTGCTACGAGGAAGAATTCCTTCCTCAAGGTGATTCTGATGTCCGAATGAATCATCTATTTGAGATAGAGGATAGTCATTCTAGTGCCTTTATAGGCATGTTCTCGGCCTTCCCTAACGAAGTTGCCAATGTTGATTGGCACCTAAAATACGGCGTCGTTTACAAGGAAGGATCCCCCGAAACGATGATAAAAGTTTTGACACGACGTTTGAGAAATCATGCCAGGTCGATCTAAACCCGCATCCAGAAAGGATGATGAAACCCGATTGCTTGCGAGTGTGTTCGACACACTCGATAATGCGCCTAAAGAAAAGAGCCAACACGCTCTCCGCAACGGTGATATCCTGATATCAAAGTCAACCTGAACCAGCTTTAAGTCACTTATGCCAGGATAATTTGAAACCCACATCTGGAGAGGATGATGAAACACGATTGCCTACGAGTGTGCTCGGCACGTCCGCTATTGCGCCTAAAGAAGAGTCAAAACACTCTTCCCAATGGCGATTTTCTGAACCGGCGCTAGCCTGCTCACGCCGGGATAATGCAAGGTCTACGTCCAGGAAGGATGATATTATACTCGCGTTGCACGCCCAATGATACTTCGGAAAAGGGACGACACACCCACACCCGATGGTGAAAGATGAAATACGCAAGATGGCGCCATCGGGCGCGATGAAGAAAGTGATCCGGTGCCAAAAGTGGCTGTGCCGATTCACCCACGACGATATAGGCGCCATTTGGCGCCGGATTAGGCTAGGCGCCAGCCTGCACCGGATCAAGCCAAGGCGCAAGCCTGCGCCTGATCAAGCTCCTTCGTTTCTATAAAAGGAAGTGGCTTGAGAGGAAAAGAAAAGAAGAAAGCCATGAACAGAAGAAGCTAGACACGGAGTGAAAGAGCTCGCAAAACTCGAAGAAAGGAAGGAGAGAGAGCAAAGAGAGAGAGAGAGAGAGAAGCTCATTGTAGGTGGGTTTGTATTTCTTTCTTTTCTTCATTGTCTTGTGCCCGGTGAAGGGCTACAATCTCTGTAATTTTCTGGCATTCCAATCAATGAAATAGCCGACCATCTGGCTCTGTTTCTGGGATGTTATTGCATCCTATACGTTTTACGCTTTCTTGCTCTACTACATTTATTATGCGCATAGATGAATGTTGCTGCCCCCTTTTCCCCTACCGGTGGTTCCTAATTAAGCTGTGTGTTTTCCCAACGACTTCTTCACAGACAGTGATTCCTGGAGTTTACTCAGAAACATGAGTAGGATTCCGAGATTAGGATTGTTTGAAAACTCTCCCTCTGCTCTTCTGGGGTATGAAATGATCATTACCCTATTCGTTTCAATCTGCCGTTCGTTGCAGACCATATTCGCGAAGGAGTATTGAGTCCCATTCCCGCCTTTGCCAGTCATCAGAGAGCAGGATTATCGTCATATTATCATGGCACCTTGCATAGTCATCTATCTTGTCAATCCTCTCCCTATGGCGAGAACGCTGGAGTTCATACCCCCGATCCTACGAATTGGCACAGTTTCATCATACGAGTCGCATGCTGACGACCTCGTTCCTTGTCCCTCTTTGTGGCCCATTGGTGAAGGAAAAGATTCACCAGAGATCAAATCCAACTAGCCCACACGATCTTCCTCTCCAATAGCTTTCAACGGAAAATTTCCATGAATTTTTCGGTACTCTGTTTCATCGAGAAGTGAATCGGCACTACCCCCGACTGGTTGGGCTGACTTTGTGTCTGATCCGGTGGCCTGTGAAGCTTATGCCAAGTGGTGCGCACGTAGTCCTCCGTCAGAAAGTGATCCGGCGTCCTCCCGTGTAGCTTGATTCAGCGCAGGTAGGCAGCTGTGACCCGGTCTAGGGGAAGTGCAGGTGATTCGGCGGCAGCCAGGCGACCTGGGTCGACGCGGCCAGCGGGTTGATCCGGCGCCCTCTAGCGAGTGATCCGGCGGCGGCCAAGGGGTTTAACCCGACGCGGCCGAGTGGCCTAATCCGGCACCACCCTTCCAGCACGATGCTTTGTCCGATTTTGCCCCATCTTTCGGATCACGATTCTATGCTTTTCAGCCCCTATCAGCGTATCCTGACAACCTGGATCTCTTCATAGGCTAGCCCTCAGGGATACGGTGTCACGAGTAGCTCGCATCTACATGCTCTCCCTTCCGCTTCTTATCACTTTCATTCATTATTTTTATTTTATGTACTTCTTTGTGGATTTTCATGATCTACAACACTCCGTGTAAACTCGAGTATATTGTGCTAGGTTCCTGGCGATCGATCGATCGATCGATCGATCGATCGATCGAGAGAGAGAGAGAGAGACGTAATCACCCAAAACCTAACCTGATCTTTTTTGATTTGTCTTGTCTTGAACCCTACTTATTCAGTCGGCACCTGTCATCTATATGAAGAGGTCAATTTTTTTAAAGGAATATATATATATATCTTCGCTCTATACTCAATACAAGAACCTTCTTAACTTCTTTACAAATGTTCTCTACACGAAACATGCAACTGAACTTTAGTTAAGTACTCATTTGGGTATTGTGTGCCCAACATCATAGAAAACCTAGTTCCATTCCATAAACAATAAATTTAAATAAGATTAAACATTATAAAATCAAACAATATATTTTAAAAAATATATTTGACTGATCATTTATTGACAGAAATTCTCTTGATCGATAGATCAAAGTCCGTTGCTGTCCCCGACGCTAATTGCCCTACATGAAAATTTCATCACTATGAGAGACAGAGAGAGGGTGAATGAGTGGGAGGAGGGCCTTGCCCCTCTCTCTCTCTGTGTGTGTGTGCAACAGTGAGAGAGAGTAGGAGATGGAGACAGAGTGAAGCAGATGGAGACAGAAGGGCTCGGCCCCACCCTCTCTGTGAGTGGGTGTGTTAGGGAGAGAGTAAGAGAGGGAGATAGAGTGAGGGTGAGGGAGACAGAGGGGCTTGGCCCCTCCCTCTCTATGAATGCGTGTTTTAGAGAGAGAGAGTAAGAGAGTGAGATAGAGGGAGAGGGAGATTGAGAGAGAGAGAGAGTGAAAGAGGGAGAGAGAGTGTGTGACAGAGTGGGAGAGGAGCCGAGCTCCTCTCAATGTATTAGTGTGTTAGAGAGAGAGGGAGAGGGAGAGGGAGAGGGAGATGGTGATAGAGGGAGACGACGAGAGAGGGAGAGGGAGATGGTGGGAGAGGAGACGGCGAGAAAGGGAGAGGGCGAGAGAGGAGATGATGAGAGAGGGAGAGGGACCGCTCGTCGGAGAGAGAGGGAGAGACCACCGTGTCGTCGCTCACCGAAGAGAGAGAGAGAAAGAGAGAGAGAGAGAGAGAGAGACCACTACGTGAGAGAGATTAGAGTGAGAGGTGGGAGACAATGAGGTGGGGCATGGGGTAGAAGAAAAATATTTCTGATAGATTTTTGACGGAACTAATTCCGTCAAAAAACTCACGTATATTCTAATTCTTTGGCGAGAGTTTCTGATGAAAAAATTCTGACGGCTTTTCTGACAGACTTCAACTCTGTCAAAAATTCCAATGTATAGTCTAATTTAGTTACGCGAATTTCCAACAAAATTTTATTCGTCAGAAATGTCGTCGAAAATTCCAATGACTTTTTTGATAGAATTTATATTCGTCCAAAATTTTGATGAAATTTCAAGTGAACGTATATCCGTCGGAAATTCCGACAGACTTTTGAACAGATTATTATCTGTCGAAAATTTCTGTCTCTATTTTCACATTTTCTTGTAATGTTTCTGGGCTAGAGATCTAATTTTTAAGGCAAAAATCTAATTTTCTAATTTCCTAATCAAAAAAACAATAAAACATATACTTAATAAAACCCCCCTCCATCTCTCTCGTCTCTCATTTCTCTCCCTCACTCTCTCCCATCACTCTCCCTCTCTCTTCTCTCCTCCGGTGGCCGACGGCGGGGAGGAGACAGGAGAGGAGGTGGGGCGACGGGGACGGGCTGCTGCGAGGACGAGGGCGGGAGCACGGTGGAGCGGTGCGGTGAGCTTTTCGTGGAAGTGGAGTGCCGGCCGCGTGAGGAATGACATTTTCACGACAATCCAAGGTTTTTAGTACACCAAATATTCGTGAGAGGTAGGGGGATGGATTCCACACCCTCCTTTGTCTATTTCCCATTGTTTTGGGCAGTGGTGAGGTCAAGCAAGAGTTTTATGTCGAATTTGGGAAAATAGCATGCCCGGGATGTGCGGTGGATTTCTATTCATTTGGGCATTGATTCGTAGTTTAATTTCTATTTTGCGATGGTATGAATGTCCAGGGAGAGATCCCCGTTGTTTTCCCCTTCGTCCGGAGGCAAATGGGGCATGGAACGACACCCCTATGGGGCGTTCTGTCCATTTGAGCCCAATAGAAGATGGCCAGAATGAGTGCCATCGGGCTCTGGGAACTTCCCTAGTTGGGCGGCCAGGGTTCTGGCCCTAGGATGTCTGCCCACTAGGCAACCACATACCTAGCCACCCAGGTTTCTAGGTGGCCAAAGAGGTGGCCGCCTAGGCTTTTGGCCGGGTGGCTAGGATGTTGGCCACCTAGAGCAGGACTAGGCGGCCAACAATGTGGCTGCCCAGATGTTTGGGGGTATAGGCAGCCAACCCTTTGGCCACCCAAGAGCTGGATGGTCAGGAGGCTGGCCGCCCAAGGTATGTTGTCCCTAGTATGTCAGACGGCTAGAAGCTAGAGTGGCTGCCCAAGGGTTTCTAGCAACCAGACATGTGGCATCCTCGGGTTTCGAGTCTTGAAGGTCCCTCGTGTTTTCGTGTGTCAGCCGGGGGTCATTTCCTCATAAGTCAAGTAGGCTAACTACCATTATTTCTGACTCAAGTGAAGGCTTAGGGCGATATGAAGTTCGACCATGCATGAGTGGGTGAGTTGGAAACTCCTATTCTGAGTTGGTTGGGTTTGTGAGCCTTGCCCCTTGTTGTGGCCCAAGTGCGTGAGGAGTCTGCCGAGGGTGAGGGCTTTACCATGAGATGTTTTTAAGCTAGTTACCGTGGGCCCCTGCGTATGTAGTGCGTTGAGGAGTCTGCTTACGTTCCCAGAGGTAATGTGTTAAGGAGTCTGCCTACGCCAGAGCCTGAGTCCAAGCTGGGGGAAAACCAATCGTCAGGCCTAGATGTTGAGGAGTCTGTCTAGTGTGTGCACACGTGGTTGGGGTCTTGGACACCGTGTTGACAAGCATGAACCCCACCTAGTCCAGTTTCTAGGGGTGTTCATAATTCAATTCAAATCGAAAAATCGAATTGAACCGTTCGGTTTGGTTCGGTTTGAACCTAAATTCAATTTGGTTCGATTTCATAACGTGTGAAACCGAATCAAACCGAATAAACTAAATTTATTATTTATATTTATATTTATTAATATTATATATCATAAATATATTAAAATATTTAAAAACTTAATTACATACACATGTAAACAAACAAAGTGTAAGTATTTTTATTTTATGTACATATAATTCATTAAATTCATATATATTATAATAAGATATAAAAATTTTGGTTTGAACAAAACAAAACCGAACCAAACTGAATTTGTTCGGTTCGGTTCAATTCTATTTGATGCTTTGGTTCGGTTCGGTTTGAAAGAAAAAGCTCCCAAATTGAACCGGACCGAACTGTGAACACCCCTACCAGTTTCTATGTATGGGTGTGTGTGTGGGTTGGTGTGCGTGAGTATCTTACTACCTTGCAGGCAGAGGTTGAGATTACCTTTTGATGAGTGAGGTAGTGTTTCCACATCAGTGAGGGTGTGGCTTTCTAAATGGGTAGTTGTGATTCTCACAGGTTAACGTGAGGCTTTTAATTCTCTACATTGAGGTCGTGGATCTTCCGAGGATAGAGATAGAGATTCTTGACTGAGTAGTTTTAGCGTGGTTTCCCGACGTCAAGTATAGGGCCTTCCCGACAGAGGTGTCATGGGCCCTTGACAATGTTGTCGTGGCCCTTCGTCGGTTAGCTTAGTGGGTTTTGACCATAGGGAGGTCGAGTTTCTCGGTCATAGCTTAGAGCATCGTGTTCCACCGCCTATTGTTGCTCTCGTTGTCGTTGCTATTGTTATTATTGTTATTGCCGCAGTTTAATTTATTGCCGTTGTGTGTAGTGGGGATTCGTGGGACCCTTACTGAGCCAATGAGATGAGGCTCATCCCTTTACTTTTAAGTCTAACATTCATTCTTGTGTCTCAGAGATCGGGAAGACGTCTAAGGAGTACTTAGTTACCAGCTGTGGATGCACTTATTTTTTCACTTGGTTGTTCATTTATTTGTCCAGTTCGTTTCTTTATTATTGTTTATTTAGTGCGTGGGCGTGCCAGTCACGAAGTGACAGTTTGTTCGGGCTCCGAGACCAGGGGTGGTCCGGAGCCATTGACGTGTGCCATCCGAATTGTCAAATGATGGTGGGTTTCATGACGGGACTAAAACTCGCCATGCCATAAAGGTCACGTCGTTAATTGTATCTCCCCTAAAGGGAGAAAACCCTTGATTAATCTCCAGGAAGAGGAGCCCTACGGCCTGAGGTTTATATTGACAAAAGAGAATGTATGATTTAAAAAAACATATTGAAATCTCCTATGTTAGGGTGAGGGCGCTTAAGCCCGCTCATTCATTCATCACGTGCCCTGTGTTCAGAGAACATTCTGAGTCAGGAGCGCAGCAAAACAAGACCGTATTTGAAAAAATGTCTGCCAAGAGTACGACAAGTTTGATGCATGGTAAAGGAAGCGGGATGAATCCCGGTGAAAATGGATTAGGTTCGAAAGACTGTTGACCCAAAGCAAAGTCAGGCTATGGTCACAGAGGGGTGATCCCTGAGATCCAAACCTTGCTTGCGAGGGCATCATTTATATCTCTTTCACACAGGGTCCAAGGGGAGACAAGAAGCCCCAGATCAGACACCGGTGGTTTCTCATTTACTATTCTTATTATTATTGTCTTCCTCTTGCTTCCTTCCTCTTTCCCTTTTTATCCTTTATAGTTCTCTTCTTTTCTTTTCTTCTCTTTTTTTTGCTTTATCACCATTATTATTCATTTCCCTACGTATGGGTTATTCAAGGGGCAGAAAACGGGGTTCTGGCCTCAAAACGGTCGACCAGCGCCTGGGTACGGTTGATTGGACCCAAGGCTACGTCGACCCAAGTCTCATGGGTGCGTCGACGCACCCCAGGGTCGGTCGACTGATGAAGGAAATCGACCGACCAAATTCATGGGGGTGCGTCGACGCAACGAAGAGGTGGGTCGACGCGCCCACCCTCTTGCGTCCCTTTTGTTAACACCCTATGTAATGCCCCGGGTTTTTTAAATATTTTTCGGATCAGGATCCGTAAGTTTCAGATCACTTTCGGGGGTCCCGAAGAGTATTTTTTGGTTTACGCGTGTTTTTCCTCTGACGAGCCTTTGGAACCCTGTGCAGGGTAAACCGTTGTGTTCTCTAACTCCAGGATGTTACTGGTGGTCGGGTGTGTTTCGAGGATCGGGAAAATGATTTTTCCCAATTTTCCACATTTTTAAAATTTTTCAGATTTCTATATAATGACCCATTTTCTTTTTCTTCTTATTCCTTTCTCCTTCTTCTCTTTCCCTCCCGTGACACCCGCTCCCCCTCCCGACCGTTGCTGTCTCCACCGTGGACGGACGCGGCACCCCTCCCCCTCTGACAATGGACGGTGGACGAAGGTGGCGGCACGGTGACGACGGCGGCGACAAGTCGAGCGTGGTGGTGGTGATCTCGCGGCGAGGGTGTAAAGTTCGTGGTTTGAGCGTGATTTGGAGATCGATGGTGATCCGGAGGATTTGAAGCTTCCTTGAGGTAGGGGGATGGATCCCACCTCCTTGTATTCCCATTCTCATGATTTCTAGGCCGAGGGGAGACCGAGAGGGGCTTATTTTGTGTCGGGGTGGGAAAATGCATGATTTGGGGTTGAGCGCCGGATCTTGTGTTTTTCGAGGTTTAAGACCGAACTATGGGCATGGATTGATGCTAGGAGGGTTGGGGAAGAGTTCCCCTTTGTTTCCCCATCATCTGAGGGTGATTGAGGCGTGGCTTGGGGTTTTTCCGCCGTTCAGGCCGTTTTCGCGCTCGGGTTGAAGTGGCGGTCCTACCAAGAACGTGGAATGTCGGTTGGGTGTAGCGGTCTCGGGTAGACCGCCAAACCCCTTTTGCGGTCTTGTGACTGACCGCTACCCTTGGGGTAGCGGCCAGCCGCAGACCGTTTCTCCGGTCGAGTCAACAGGTTTTTGACCGTTGGGGGGACCTTGCCATGTTGCAGCCAGGACATGGCCGTTTCTTGGTGGTGGCAGTCAGTGGGTGACCGCCCCTCCTGGAGTAGCGGCCTAGCGATGGGCCACCATTTCCCCCCCAGGTTCGCAACGTAGCGGCCATATAGATGGCCACCTCCTCGTCCTTGCGGTCTCAGGGAGACCGCCAGGGCCAAGTTGTGGCCCAGGGCTGGCCGCCACTTGGAGTGACGATTCAGGGAGGACTGCCACTCTGTTTCCATTGTGACCGAGGCTTCTATTGTGTCATGTGGGCCTCCGAATGAGTTAGTTTTGGGTTCCTTGTGGCGTGTGGCCCGAGGGTTGCCTCGAGCACCCGGTGAGAGCCACAAGTACGCCCAGGGGGTCCCCGGAGGGTGAGTCACCTCAGTTGGTGTTCCCGTTTGACGTGAAGGTTGATCTGACCTCGTCCATATTCCGGACATCCATTTTCCCGATTCGTGTCACCGAGAGTCGATGTTGGTACGGAGGGCTGTCTCCGCACCTCGTCGGTCGTATTTCATGATTCCTGATGTTTAGTGAGTTCATACCTCTAGTGTTACATCCACTAGACGTAGCCTTCTTATAGCACACGTGTGCTGACCCACCCGGGAGTGGTGGAGCAGCTTACCCGAGAGTGACGGTTGTTAGGGTGGTTACCGTAGGGCCCCTCGCCTTTGCAGCCTGCGTCCGGGATGGGGGGAAGAACCAGCTAGAGGGCCTGACCTAGAGCGCATGGTCTATGTGTGCACACGTAGTTGGGGGCAGTCGGACCCGCGTTGACGAACGTGACCCTAGCTAGTCCTGTTCGTGGTACTTGTTGTGTGTCTCAGTCTCCACCTGGGGCGTGTAGGGAGACACTGGGGCGCGGTGTAAGACGTCATGTGATGCATCCGATCTTGCTTCTAGTGGTGGTGCTCCTGTCTTTTGGCAGGTACGGACCTGTTTTACCGTCGGTTTGTTCGGTAAGATATGGCTAGTTATAGAGGGATTTTCCGTTTATTTATTGTTGTTACTGCCATACTTCCGTTGTTTAGCTTACTTCCCTTGCAGTCTTGTTTTTCTCGTTGTGAGGTGAGGGTCCGCGGGATCCCTACTGAGCCAATGATATGAGGCTCACCCCTGTGTTTTCAGGTGAGGCGAGGTTGGCAGGGAGCGCTTCAGAGATTCAGCGTGGTTCCAATAGCCAGGGCTAGTTGCCAGTTGCCAGAGCCGGGGTATGTTTCGTGTACTTGTACCTTTCTTTCTGTTGACTGTACTTATTTTGGACATGAGATACTCTGGATCTTGTAACTGTTTAATGAATATTTGTTTAATTCCATGCATTTTATTTAGTTTATTGTGCTAGCTCTGCAGTTATTTTAGATTCTCTTGTACCCTCACACCATCCTTGTACCCTTCCGAGTCTTCGAGCTCGTGGGTGGCGGGCCGAGGTTCGAGTCGTGCCGGTTCCTTTCCGGTACTCGGATCTCGGGTCGTTACACCCTGAGGGTGTGTCGACCTAACAGAAGGGTGGGTCGACATATCCTCCCTTCCCTACACATTTTTTTCTTTCAACATATTTCTTTTCCCCCCCTTTTTGTTTTGTTTTATCACACTCGTTTGTGCATCTTGTTTGCTGTTGTTTGTTTGTTTTCTTTCTTTGTTTCATTTTTGATCTTTCGTTGTTTGTTTCGGTTCGTTGTTTATATCCTTTGTTGGTTTATTCTTGTTATTATTGCTTTTTTTTGGGCAAGTCCATTTGGGCTGAAGGCCAGTCGACCCGATTTGAAGACCAGCCGACTTTGATTAGAGATGGGTCGACTCAGGTTAGAGTGAGTTGACCCAGACTTGAGAATGTGTCGATTCAACAGTTGGGTGGGTCGACGCACCCACCAACCTGGGTCGACGCAGCCACCACCTTGGGGTGGACACATCCACATTCCGGGGTCGACGCAGCCACACCCTGGGTCAACGCAGCCACACCTTGGGTCAACTTAGCCATATTTTCTTTTTATCTCTTTCTTTCTTTTTTTTGTTCGCTGTTGCTCGTTTTTTTATTGTTTTGTTTGCAATTGTTGTTGCTATCCATGCTGCCGTTAGAGTTGTGTTCGTGGCATTTGTTTGTTTGTTTATTTTTTTTTGGTTGTTGTTTTTTTTGTTTGTGGTTACGAGTTTTCTTTTGGATTATGGGGTTATCAGGCTTTCTTCCCCCCCCCTTTTCCCTTTTCTCTCTTCTCTCCCCTTTCTATATGCCTTTCTCTTTATTCTGTTTTACTGTTATCCCTTTTTATTATTTCATTCACTATTTGGCTTTTATTACTCTTTCTTTGGGATTATAAGTGCTTCGCCATTTGTTTGTTTATTGGCCGGGTGTCTGACGAAATTCTGACAGCATCTCCCCTAGACTCGGGGTGCTGGGGAGGTGTGAAATGGGTGTTCATCCACGGGAACCCGAGACGACCCCTTAATTCAAGGATGCGCACGAAAGTGGCAACATCCATAATCGCGGGACGACTGTGCGGCACATACAGGGATTTCCGGGCCAACTATGCCAGAGTTGCCGAATCAGCCATGTGAGGGGGCGCCAGATCAATGTGATTGGAGCTGCTAGATTAGCCAGTTGGGGCTGCCGGATCAACTACCTAAGGTCTGCCAGATCAGTTCACTAGGGGCTGCCGATTCAGCCAGTTGGAGCTATCGGACCAACTACATGAGGCCTGCCAGATCAACCCCGTCTAGGCTGCCGGACCAACCATGCAAAGGGCTGCCAGATCAGTCTACTATAGGCTACCGGATCAGCCCGGTTGGGGCCGTCGGATCGATATGAATAAAGAGAAAACTGCATGCTTGAGATCCCTAAGGAAAGATTGAACGGGAAGTAACGGTCAACTCATCTAAGGGCATATTCGCCTTTCCCCCTCCCCCCCAAGGTTACTCCTCGAGGAGGATCATGGTAGATAGCGAAGAAGGGGACTCCGGAGATGCCAGTTTCCCCACTCAGAGTGACCACGGCGGTCAGCCGAATGCAGGCTCCTTTAAAACCTGAAGTTGCATTCATATGAGGAGGGGGATGAGACGAACACAGAATGACATGAATAGAGGCTTTGACAACGCAATCCCCAGAGGTTGAGACTCAGGATCCTAACCACGGTATAGGATAAACCCCGAGCCCAACTAATCTTTAGAGGGACCACGATCCCATTCTCATGCGAGGACAATCACGGTAAAAGAAGAAGAAGACAGAACTGCGCACACAACGATCGGGGTTGAAACATCAAAGGAAAATAGTATGCACGAAGCCACTCAGGGAGTGTATTATTCCATTCATTGGTTTACAACAAAGAGCCAAAGAAGCATAACAGGAAAAAAAGGAAAGGATTACAGGGGGGGGAGGACAGAAATAGAGCAAGGCAATACAAAGAGGTGAAGGGAGGGGACGAAGCCCCGACTCCTCTCCCCTCCTCTCCGGACCTCACCTCTGTTCTCTCTCTCTTCCCTCACGCTCTTCTTCTCCTTGCAAACTCTCTTCAACCCCCTCTGCCCTTCGAACCTTGTTTTTCTTCACACCTCCTTTCTCTTCGCTTCTAGTTGTCTCCCTTAAACATGAGCTCTCTCGCCCTTTTATTATCACCCACACTGCACGTCGTTGGCGTGTGTGTTCTCTTCACGTAGCACGAGCATGGACACTTGGCGTGCCCTTCCTCTCCGTGCCATACGAGCAGCATGTCGCCTGGCGTGTCCTTCTCCTCCTCGCCGTGCGAGCAACATGTCACACGGCATGCTCACCTCATCCATTTTGCAGGCCCATTAATGGGGAGCAGAGGCTTGAGGAGGGAGTACCTGCTACGCCGCGGAGCAGCCGGTTGAAAGAGAGTGCTGCCAGATCAAAAACTCATGCCAGATGGGGCATGCTGCTGCCGGATTTGCTAGGGGGGCGCCGAATGGGGCATGAGGGGACTTGCCGGTTCACGCTGCTGGAGGGGCGTTGGGGTCTACCGGTTCAACGCCCACAGGGGCTGCCGGTTCGCAAGGGAAAGCCCTGCCGATTCACAAGGGAAAAGGGGCCCTGCCAGTTGAAGCCGACGAGGTTGCCGGTTCAAAGTCGCAAAGGGCCTGCCAGATCGAGGAGTTGGAACCCCACCGGATCGACTCATTGAAGCCCTTGTCGGTTCGCTGGGGCGGACGACCTGCCGGATGGGTTCTGGTGGCCTGCTGATTCAAGAAGCCACCTTCCCACCGGATGGGGTGCAGCGCAAGGGGTTGCTGGTTCGCAGGGGAAAGCCCTGTCGGATGAGGCTCCTGATTGCTTGCCAATTCAATGCCCGCAACGGGCTGTCGGATGGGGCTCCTGCCGGATCGAAGGAGCTTACCGGTTGGGGCTTTAGCTTGCTGGTTGGGACCTTATCCTGCCGGTTCAGGCTTGGCTTGCGGGTTTAGGCTTGGCCTGCCGGTTCAGTGGGCCGAGGGGCTGCCAGATGGGCACAGTGGCCTACCAGTTGGCCCACTCTTCCCCTTCTTATTTTCTTTTTCGTTCTTAGGCTTTTGTGACCTGATCTAAGGGGATGTTCCCAGGAATGGCTTGTATTCCCTTGATTGGGCGTTTAATTCGCCCGTCGGGGCGTGAATTGAGGAAGTTCGTAACCAATTCCTTCGAGCATCTCTAGCCCATTGTTGTATTCTTCGCGGCTGAGCCTCTAGAGATGAGTCTTCAGCAACATATCTATTCAGGATAGCCTCGACTTCCTACAATTT
The DNA here is from genome assembly GCA_022559845.1 of Amorphophallus konjac. Taxonomy (NCBI): domain Eukaryota; kingdom Viridiplantae; phylum Streptophyta; class Magnoliopsida; order Alismatales; family Araceae; genus Amorphophallus; species Amorphophallus konjac. The sequence goes on along the minus strand of CM040122.1, from coordinate 28,439,705 downwards.
TAATTCGTCCATCCGGATGCAGGTTGATGTCACGCAGACATGTGTATGCTTGTGGGCTTGGCCACCCAGGCTCTCTTGTGGTATTTCTTCGCTGCCGGGTCAGTGGGGCCAACCCTTGAGGTACTGTACTTTGTAAGCCTTTTGCATTCCCACCATTGTGGTATATTTAGGGTGTCATATTTTGCGTGTCAACACCAGCGTGCTTGCGTCGGGGTATGCCCCAAGGCTGTGTACATTCCTTTCCTCTTCTTTTAAACTATACCTTTTGAACATTGTTCTCTGGACTATAAACTGTTTAAATTGTAATAAATCTATTTTAATTCTAGCACTTTAAATTCTGTATTTATTTTAGATTCAGATGTATCTTCAAAGTGTTTATTTAACCCTTCTGAGTCTCATGGCTCGTGGGTAATGGGCCAAGATTTGGGTCGGGCAGGTTCCTTTCCGGTACTCGGATCCTGGGTCGTGACATCTCTCCTCCCCCTCCCATGGCTCGCCGTCCCCGATACCACCCCCTTCGCCATCCTCGCCCCACCTCGTCCCCCTTCCCCACCGCCACAGTCCGATCCCCTCCGGCCTTCTCCTTCTTCGACATCAGGGACTCCATCGCCATGACCTTTCAATCCCTTGTCTTGGACTGGAGGTGGAGTCGGGCACTAGGGGCGACGCCTGCTCGCCCTGCGAGGCCGACGAGCTCGGCCTCGGTCAAGGAGTCCGGGTGCACCCTCCAACTCTTCTGGCCGTACGTGGCGAAGGTGCCGTGGCACTGTAGTGTCAGGGCCTTCCTATCATACATGTTCCCCTGGTACGGGCACTACTAAAGGCTGAACTAGTCGAGCGGCAAGGATAGGGGCCTACCACTCTGGGACCGCCGCCCCATCGATCCTCACCCAAGTGCAGAAGGGGAGGGTGTCGGAGCCCATGCTAAATGACTATTTGGGTGATTTTACCAAATAGTTCACATAAAATTAAAAAATTAGTACACTTTTGCCAAACGTGTGACTATCCATTTTTATAAATTTTAAAATTTAAGTTAAAAATTAGCACCCCATAATTTTTTTGGTAGAAATAAATTTTTTTAAAAAAGTGTTTCCAAACACCCTATTATGTTCTCTCTTTTATATTTAAAAGGTCAAGTAAACATCATCAATCCCAAGGCGGAGACAATTTAGTTATCAATGTGCATACTTGATACCTCTCATGTATTATCATGCCAATTCAAATTTAATGATATGAACAAGAGTTGAATTTTACAAGTTTGATGGAGCATGCCATCATTCATTTTATAATCAAAGTAATTGGCAACTTTGATTTTATCTCAATCCACGGCTGTATATAGTGCATTACTTCGTGTCAAAAGGATTCCTAGGTTCACAAGATGATAGAATATACAGTGCAATAAACGTCGCACAGAGTGAGTCTCCCATAAGCATAATAGAAAGCTACCAATGTAAAACTGATCCTTTTCTTTGAAGTTGTAAAAGTCCTATAATCTCATCCCGAGAGAAGTATCGGGTTTCAATCACAAAAATGACTAGCAAGTAAGATTTACCGGCTCGATTGTACCGATCATCCTGATTTTTTATCGGAACGGGATGATACGATATCATCCCGCTCTGTACCGTAAGGTGTAAAGAACCTTTATATACATAGTATATGTAAAATAATATAAGAAAACTCTTAATTTAGTTGGTTAGGTGATTTGTTTGTTTCGTCCAAGATGTCTCATGATCAAATCTTGTGAACATCTTTGATTGAAAATCTTAAAAAAGAAAGAAAAAAAATACATGCAACCAATGTGTTTTGAACCTAAACCACCTCTGAACTAACAAAGATATTTAACCAACTTATTTATAAAATATTTTATATTTAAAATAAAATATTAAATATATAAAACGTCCCAGTTACATCTCACAGATCAATCGTCTCGATCTGTGACTAGGACGATCTGAGACGGACGGTTCAGACTGTCCCATCCCGATTTGACAAACCCTACTAACAATTGGGTGAATTAATGACATACCCTCTGCTACCACCTCCAAGAGTTATCTCCTAAAAATTATTTCAGGACAGGGCGATGATTAATTAGTGGCAATCAATTTAAGATGGGTTTACCTTTTAAAAGAGTCACTCTAAATCACAACCATTATATTCTTTTGCATATTTGTTTATTTTATAGATTAAATTAGACTTTTATTCTTGATCTTATATATTATATATGCATGTGCAATATACTTGCTTTTTTTGCTTTACGAGTTTTAAGTGCAGACCCGCTGATCCAATTAAATGTCGTGGTCACAATTCTTATATATCTAGATTATTTTTGTCTGAAAAATGGAAAACAAGTCATTTATCAAAACATTCTTTGCTTTGACAGAAAGAACAAGTGCTTTCTCTTTCTTTATCTCTCATCTCATTTAGGAAGGGGGGTATTTCTGTACTTTCAACCTTCAGTTAAGGGTTAAAGGAAGTACTGTTCAGTTGATGGTGAAGTAACAAGTGAGAGTATAAATACAAATATTTTTTTATAATGTTAAATGTACAAATTAAGGAGAACTGAACATTCTCTATCAAAATCTGAATTCCAGACAGCCTCAAAATGGTTTGAGAGTTCTAAATATCTGACGGTCCTGGAGGTCACGAGTTATCTCGGAAGAGGTGGCTGTTGGCCATTGTTAGGAACATTTTAAGCAGGTCAAGCGCTCGATTCCAGGCTCCACAGCGGTAAGAGCTGCAGAAGGGATCGAGGAGGACTTCCAGCCGGTGACACGAGTTGTGCACAATGCCCTAAATCACATTGCTCTGCGGGGTACATATATAGATAATTGCTTCAGTTGGGACACTGGGACGTACGTAGACTAAGGGCCACCAATGTTCTCTTGCATTTAAGATGCAGGGGTAAAAAAATATGTATAGAAAACCAGGAGTCTTATCTCGCTTTACGTGCCTTCTGATGTTCGGGAAATGCAGATACAAAAGCATGAAATCTAGCGAGCGCCTCACTCGTGCTGTCTTGGGAGTATAAAGTAATGCATGGAAATGGTGGGAAGTTGAGCCAGAAGAGAAGCCATTAATTGTTTTCTCTACGATGTCCAGGGCCCTCTGCCAGTATTAAACTTCGGCTGTTGTAGACATGGCCAGTTGGCCACCGTGACCTGTAGCAGGATCTAACTGAGTCATTCAAACAGGAAAACTGGTCCTAACATGAGTTGGATGCACAGGAGAGACGTCAGTGTCTGAATTTGCTCGGTGTCCCCTTCAAATTAAGTGGCGAGCAAATGTAAAAAATCCAAACCAGCTCGCTCTCTCTGGGATGGAACAAAGGGGAACATATATCGGTACACGGTGATGGAATGAGGCGAAGCACAGAGTTTGACTTTGTCTTTCTGTTTTGCGGCATGACCCCTGCATATGTAGTTTCAGATGCTCGAAGTGACTGAAAATACAACAATCAGAAAAGAGGGCCAGGCAAAGAAACACGGACTCATAATTTTGACGTACCTGCAGATCTGTCCACGAAAGATGTGCGAAGTGTTGAACTTGAAGCTCATTCCTCTCCGTTTTACCCATGCAACTATGCATTCTTTCTGGTTATGTTCGATGAAGTCAAGGACATGTGCTCCAATTTCACGAGTGAAGTAGGCCACTTCACACGCCGACATGTACGTAACATACGTTACCATAGTCTGATATTAGAAACAGACTAAAATAAAATATACTTATAATAGTAGAGTCATCTCTATTAAATGCAGTAACATTTTGAGTTAAATGGATGATTTAAAAATTACTTTGCATGCTTGTTTTGTGATAATCCACGTAATCTATTAGAGGGGAAGATTTGTGATCTAATATTTTATAGTCCAAAAGCCCATCAAGGCTTGTGTGGCCTAGTAAGTGACAACGCAACTCCATATTGAGGGCCTACTTACTATAAAATTAGGGGTCAAGGGTCTAAAGGAGGCCCACCGAGCTTTGGCACGGTCGCCCATGCAAATGCCTCTCCTATGCTCGGGGGAACCCAGGCGCATCATCGACCGAGCCGATAAAAGGCGAATAGGATGCTCCCTCAGGGATACCCGAGACTAGAACGTCATGCTCAGAGCCCGGACTTAGAAGGGGGATATTCCTTATCCACCCATAGATCAGCCCTTCATCTGGACTCCCCGCCCCTTTGACGGACCAGAGCAGATTCCCCGCGGCCGGGCACTTTTCCCATATAACTATAAGCGAACTCTATGTTACTATCTAAGAGCATGGGAAGTCCATGAGGATAAGGGGAGAGCAAGAGTCCCACAACGGTAAGAGTTCATGCCGTGGATGTCACGCCTCCGCCCCACAGTCTCTCAAGATTCCCACTACTCTAAAGAGGGAGCCTGCAACTATTTAATCTCAGGGATCCCCTCCGGAAAGGTAAGCCAATCCTAGCCTCCTCAATTGGTGAAGAGCAGTCTCGTACCCTACACCTCCTTAATTTGCCTCCCTTCGCACCTTACTCTTTCCCTTATTGATTTAAGCATCAAAGGATTTTTCCTGAGACAACAATCCCAGGCCCCCTGATTGCTTCTTTCCCTTTTGCAGTAAACCGTCTTGAGGTGGTTTCGTACGATTGATTTGGGATCTACTTTGCCCTAGATCTGACGGCCTGCGGCTCAGCACGAGATCTCGCCTCTTCATCTGGCGTTATCTGTGGAAAAGTGAACAAAAGGCCAACATGGTGTGTAGGAACAACATCATGAGGTTGGCTGGCGATAGGGGGAAGGTGTCGGCGGCCGTAAATCAGGAGCCCGTGTCATCACACTCGTTAACCGGCCCCACTCCAAACACTCAAGCCAATGCCCCTCACCCACTACCGCCCCAGGGGGGACAACCCACCGTAGTAGATCCTGAGGCCTTCCATTCCCTCAATGCCAAATTGGATATCCTCGTCGACTTGATGAAGGCCCAGGTGGCTAGGGAGGAGCGGTCCTAGCAATCGCGTTTGGGCCCCCCTCAGGTAGAAGCCTCCCGACGAATGGTGGGAGGCCATTTCATCATCCAGGATGGCCACATCCTCCGCAGCGTGGCGGGTGAACCTTCTCAGCCCCCGCCCTTAGCTGCGGAACAGGAGGCTTCCTCCAACCCACAGAGGGGGAGGAATGACGCACGACAACCTGCTCTGTCGGTGGCGACTGTCGCTCCCGCCGCGCGGCGACATGGAGATGAGGGAGAGCACACTGGGAATCCCCCAGTTCCCTCTCGTACCCATCCGAAGCTTACCCTCCAACTCCGAGACTTTGAGCAGCGATTTGCAGAACAAGAATGAGCCCTGTAGTAGAGCTCCATGAATAAGGAGGACGATGAGCAATCCCCATTCTCCCTTGAAATTTTGAAAGCCGAGTTGTCACCCAGGGTGCCACTATTGGCCTTTAAGTCTTCCAATGACCTGGCGACCCAGTTGACCATTTTGACATTTTTGATGCCCTGATGACTCTACAGGGGGGGTCAGACCCAATCAAATACCGGGCCCTTGCCACTACTTTGGTGCAAGGGGCTCAAGCCTGGTTCCGAGCCCTCATACATGGAAGCATCACCAGCTTCCAATAGTTCGTGCAATTGTTCAAAGAAAGTTTCGTCGGGAGCGGTCCACCAAGGTCGATTACCGGACTCCTGGTGCACAAGCAGGCTTCGGGGGAAAAGCTGCGGGCCTATATTAACCGCTTCAAGGTGGAGGCCCTGCGCATCCCTTGCCTCGACATAGTATTCGCAATCACCACCCTGACTGGGCGAACCCACGATGAAGGACTTCAACGAGAATTGGTGCTTTATCCTCCCACTTCCCTTGTTGACTTTGTGACCTTAGCTCTGCACCATGCGGAGTGTGAGGAAGTCTTAACTACCTGCCAGGATACCACCGACCAAGGGAAGGAGGGGGAGAGGAAGCGCCCATTAGATCAGCCCTCCAACCAAGGAAATGGAGGAACCAGGGGGGCGATCAGAGGGAGCCGCCTAAGAAGTTTAAGCGTTATACTCCTCTCACCATTCTCGTTTACGAGATCTACCGGGAGATTAGAGACTCAGTGCTGCAAGTCGGGTAGAGCTGATGAAGGCCGACCCTCAGTGCCGCAACCACCGAAAGTACTGCCAGTTCCACGATGACCATGGACATCATATTGGTGATTGCTAGCAGCTCAAGGATGAAATCGAGAGTCTCATCCGTCATGGGCACCTGGCCTAGTTCATGGCCGAGCATCGGGACGCCCCACCAGATCCCTCGGAGGAAATAGACAACTGCCCCCGAGAGATCCACATCAATGTTATCTCGAGAGGCTCGGCCTCCGGAGAAGACACTAGCCGGAGAAGGAAGCGTCATGCCGAGTGAGCCATCTGGGTTGCCGAGCTTGCCAAGCCAGCCACTCTAGCACACGAGCAACAGATCTTGGCCTTCTCTGACCAGGACCTAGAAGGGGTGATTACCCCACATGATGATGCTCTTGTAATTTTGGCTACAATAAATCATTGTAACATAGATATGATACTTATTGATAATGGCAGTACACCTGATGTATTATCTTACGACTGATTTTTGAAGATGGGTGAAAACCCATCGAAGATGCGTCTGATCCGAACCCCTCTCTCTGGGTTCAATGGTCAAGTTCCTTCTCTAGAAAGAGCCCTCAGCCTGCCCATTACTCTCGAGACTCCCCGAGAGCCGTGACCTTTGTGGCAAACTTCATCATGGTAAAGGGGATAACGGCCTATAACACCATTTTCAGTCGAGGTATTATTAGCCGAATAAAGGTGGTGCCCTCCACTTTCCCCCAAAAATGAAGTTCCCTACTAAATTCAGCGTGGGGGAGGTTCGAGGTAACCAGACAATAGCTAGAAGGTGCTATGTGATCTTGGTGGAAGCTGTTTGACCCGAGAAAGTAAATCGGGAGAAGAGGATCATTTAAGAAAAGGCAACAACGAGCAAACTCAGAGGGGAGTTGTTGCTGATTTGCTTGAAAGATGATCCAACCCTTAAAGTCAAAATCGGAGTAGATCTACCACATGGAATTCAAACTCAGTATAAGGATTTTTCCTTCGGAGTATGTTCATATCTTTGCTTGGTCTGATGATGATCTCCCCGAATTCCCGAGGAGACTGTGATGCACTGCCTTAATCTTGATCCTTCCGTTAAGCCCGCTCAATAGAGGAAAAGAAAGCATGCCCCAGCTAAACAGACGATCATTAAAGAACATATCAGTAAGGGAAAGAAAATTGGGCTATTTTGCCCAGTCCTTTACCCGACCTGGTTAGCTAATGTCGTCCTGGTGCCCAAAGCCTTGGGCAAATGGCGGATGTGCGTTGACTTCATCGATGTTAACAAGGCCACTCCAAAGGATTCCTATCCTCTCCTAAGCATCGATCAATTGGCCGATTCGACATGAGGTAATGAGCTTCTCAGCTTTCTTGACGCCTACTCCGGTTACCACCAGATCCGGATGCATCCTGAAGATGCAGAGAAGACGGCCTTCACCTCCGACTTCAGTGTATACTGTTATACCCGAATGCCTTTCGGGTTAAAGAATGCCAGAGCGACGTATCAGAGGCTGGTTAATCAGATATTCGAGGACCAGATCGGTCGAAACGTAGAGGTCTACATCGATGACATGCTGGTCAAGTCATCGAAAGCCGAAAACCACTTTTCCGATCTGGCGGAGTCCTTCGAAGCACTCCAGAAGTACAACAAGAGACTTAACCCCGCTAAATGCACCTTCGAGGTTAAGTCCGATTTTTTTTTGGGCTTCTTGGTTACCCATTATGGGATTGAGGCCAATCCCGAGAAGATTTAAGCCATCCTTGATATGCGGTGGTCACAAAGCCACAAGGATGTCTAGCGACTGATCGGGATGATCGTCACGCTTAATCGCTTCATGTCCTAAGCTGCGGAGCACTACCTACATTTCTTCAAGCTGTTGAGGGTTCCAAAGGCGGCTGCCTTGACCTTTACCTGGGACGATGAATGCGAACAAGTTTCTACCGAGCTAAAGCAGTTCCTGATGGGTCCACCTCTACTTTCGAAGCCCGTTCTGGGAGAGACTTTATATCTGTATCTCTCCGCAACACCTTTTACCATAAGCTCGGTGTTGGTTCAAGATGACAAGGGAGTTCAAAGGCCGGTGTACTACGTTAGCAAGGTGCTCCTAGATGCCAAAAAGAGGTACCCTGGAACCGAGAAACTTATGCTAGCATTGGTGACCTCGGCCAAATGGCTCCAGCCCTATTTCCAAAGGCACAGTGTCGTAGTGTTAATCGACGATCCCCTGAAGAAGATCTTACCACATTCCTAGGCCTCGGGGCACCTCGTTAAATGTCGGTCATGCTCGGAGCATACGTCATGTCTTACCATCCTCACACTGCCATTAAGGGCCAAGCACTTGCAAACTTTATTGTGGAGAGCACTACCCAGCCCGAGGAAGTCCCCCCACCAACGGTCGACCCTACCTGGGAGCTCTTCATCGACAGGTCTTTGTGCTCAGACGACAATGGTGCGGGAGTTATCCTCAGTACCCCATGAGGGGTAGAATTGCAATACGCCCTGAAGTTCAAGTTCACTGCTATTGTGTCCCCTATGGTTCTGAAGTTTTGATGATGACAAATATTATGTCTCTTTATATATGACCGTGATCACTTAATTGTGATGCATTCATTGATGATGTCATCACTTATAAAAAGTATGAAATATGTCAGAACAGGTTCTAAAGATGATTCAAGAAGACATGAAAAGAAAGTCAACGGTCAACTCCAAGTGACAGCAAGTCAATCTCTGGTAAAATGTGAATCAGCTTCTGACAGGTAAAGTCAATGATCATCAAAGTCCGATACATGTTCAGGTCAGTACATATATCTCAGACTTCAATTTGGTTGCATATAAAGTCTGTGTTAGCTTTGCGTGAGGTCTGTGCAACGTTTTGGGTCTGTACATGCTGAAGGTCCATGCACATTTCATTTATTCATGTAGACAGTTGTGTGCATTTCATCGAACAGTTGGTGTGCATGTCATTGCTCTATGCATCAAGGTCGATGCTAGTATGGCTATATCCTAACTAAGGTCCGTGCATGTGATCATAAGGTCGATGCAAGCTTTGGTGCTGCACGCATGCAATATAGGTCGGTGCATTCTCTCTTCTAGATCTATATAACATCAGGTCGGTGCACATTTGTGTTTCATTCTTGCGTCTCATGCTATGTCTAAGGGAGCACAAACAAGGTCAGTGCAATGTTTTGACTGAGCACGTTGCATTGCGTCTCATGCACTTGTGTGTCTCATGTTGCGTCTCAGCACACTCAGGGTTAGTAATTTACCTAGCATCTCATGCCTAGAGACAGTGCATGTGTGCGTCTTACCGTGCGTCTCAAGTGGCTTAGAGTCGGTGCATGACTACGTCTAAGCATATAGGAGGTTAGTGTATTTTCTACCTCGGTGCAAGTTTTGCCTCGGTGCATTCCACTGTAGCAGTCAGTGCAATTCTTGTTGAGAGTTTATAAAATTTAGTGCAAGCTTTGTCTTGTGAAAAACACGGTTCCATTTGTTCTTTTCATAGTCCGTGCATACTTTTGTAGAAACACATGCATACTCGGTGCTGTTGTTGCTATAAGCATATAAAGGTCCGTGCATATTAGTTCATATGTTTTATAAAGTCTGTGCATCATTGCTCACGGCATTTTCAGTCTGTGCAGAGCCTGTACTCTGCATGCATAGAGTCACTGCATTCCTTGCCTTGCACATATGCAGTTTGTGCATTTCTTAACTCTGCATTCAGGTTATGTCTGTGCATACTCTCTTGAATCACATCTACTGAGCTCGTGCACACTAGCTTGTACGCCTTATTAAGTCTGTGCATTTGACTGCCATGTGAACAGATTTTCATATGGATGAGCTTCAAAGTCGAAGCATCCCTTCTCTGCACGAGCAAGTCAATGCAACGTCTTTGCCAGCACGACTACTCTAGCAAGTCGGTGCAATGCCTTCGTCAGCATGACCAGGTCGGTGCAATGTCCTGTCTCGAGAGAACAAACTCGGTGCAACGCGTGAAGCAATTCGGTGCAAACTTTCCTCAGAATAGCAAACTAAGTTGGTGCATGCATTTATATGGAACTTAAGCACGCAAGTAATCAATTGAGGAAAACCATGGTTCGAGCATATTATGTGCACCTAAGTACCTTACTTACGAGGATTAGAAGAACAGGAGCACGTGAGAAAAGCAGAACAAACAACTGGCACGTGATCCAAGGCTGATCATTATTTGAAGAAGCTGCCACGTGGACAGCTAAACATTGAGATTCTGACACGTGGTTGAAAGCTTCCTGAAGCTTCTTGGTGGGAACGAGCCTTCCACAAGCCGAGTACGTGAGCTCATGGGTCCCAGACAAAACGACTATAAAAGACCTTCCTCCTGCGAACAAGATAGTGATACCTGGAGAAAATGAGAAGGATAGAATAACAGGAATCGTCTGAGAGCAGTAGCAGAGCAGAGCAGAAGTGAACGTGAGAAAGCTCGTGAGATCGAGAGAAGGAGAGAGAGAGAGAGAGAGAGTGAAGAAAGAGCTCGAGGAGAAGAAGATAGAAGACCTTCCTGAAGATTAGTTCCACTGGACCTTGGATCAAATCCAGGTCAGTCTGCTCCCTAAGAGCCACATTTGTGCTATCATCATATACAGCTTTCTATCGCTGTGATTTCTCATTTCTTGTTTTCTTTTACACTCTTTATTTCAAGCTATTAGTCAGCAGAGCAAGTTGTGTTGCTCAGCAGTAGCAGAGGATCGGTTCCTCTGGACGGCCAAGCTGTATTGCCCAGCGGTTGCAGAGGAGGATTCCTCTGGTCGGCTAAGCTGTATTGCCCAGCGGGTCAACCTGTTAGGTAGCGGATGGCTAAGCTGTATTGCCCAGCGGAAGCAAGCTATGACGCTCAGCTGGTGTAGGCAAGCTGTGAGGCTCAGCGGTTTACGCTGTGTATCAGCGGAAGCCACACTCGGGTTTGAGTGTGGGGTGGACTTAGGTCTACGGACCGAACCACCTAAAAATTCCCTGTCTACTGTGGTTTGATTGCCTTATTCGATTCGCTAGATGTATGCATAGGCCGATTTGATTCTTTTGTCTAGCGTGAGTCTTGGGTTGCATACTCTCAACTTGATTCTGGTTCCGAAAGATCCCATATGTTCAGGTGCCGTCACTCTATGTCCAGAGCAGTAGGTGATTGCACCTTCTAAGCTTGATTGAGATCATCTCTGTCCTTCAGACTCATTAGATCCTAGTTTATTTTTATTCCGCATCTCTGATTGTTTTAGTTAATTTTTAATTGGGCAAGAGTTTTATAAGGGGATTCATTCAACCCCCCTTCTGAATCCGTGCCTTGCACCCCAACAAGTGGTATCAGAGCGGGTTGCTGTGCATTGGATCCAACGATCCGCAGTAGATCTTTGGTTCATTTCAGAGAGGGACTTGTCTCTCTGTGTTCGGTGCTTTGTTTTGCTGATTTGGTGTCGTGCCTTGCTGCTGTTTGACATTGGTGCATTTTTCTTACATCGCCCTTAGATCTATTCTTGGTATGTCATTCTTCGATGGCTCATCCGCCGATCTTCAGCGGTAATGATTTCGATCTATGGCTGGAGAACTTGCATCGGTATGTAAGATCAACAGATCCTGATATTTGGAAGGTAATGGTTCACGGTCCACATAAATTATTGAGGGATAAATCTAAATGGACTGATAAGGATAGATTGAAAGACTCTGTCAACTCTAGAGCATTTGATTTAATGAAAGCATCACTTGACAGAGCTCTAATTTCATGTGTTTCTTCCTGTAGGTCTGCCAAGGAGATTTTGGAGAAACTGAAGCTTACCAGGAATCGCAACACATGTCTGATGGTTGACGATGATGGACAACAAGAAGAAAATGAAGAAGAAGATGAAGATGAGATACCTTCTGAATTTGATAATTATACTGTGGATGATTGGATTGGAGCATATAATGATTTGCTTGGTTCTTGCGAACAGTTGAAAAAATGAAATAAATATCTGAAAAAGAAGTTAAATAATCATGTGAATACTAATTCTGGAGGTGAGGGCATGGAACTCTTGAAAATAGAAAATGACATATTTAGAAAACAACTAAAATATTTTAATTCTGTTACTTCAGATCTAGATCATTTGAAATCTGAAAAAGAAACGCTTATGAAACAAATTGGTTTACACAAAAAAGAAAATCAAGAGCTTACTTGTGAAATTTTTGAACTAAAGGAAAGACTTAGCTTGATTGATGATGATCAGGCTCATAACAATAATGCAGTTCAGAATGAAAAATAGGTAAAAGATTTAGAGTGTGTTAGCTCTGAATTGAATGTCTTAAAATCTGAGAATGAATGTCTTAGGAAACAGTGCCTAAAAGCCAATGCTGAAACAACATGTGAATCTACTTGCAAGGATTGCTCATGTCTAAAAGAAGTTAACGAGAGTCTTCATATTGATCTTGAATGGTATAAGGATCTAGTTGTCTCATTAAGAGATGAGAATAATGAATTGCTCAACAAAAGTTTAAAAAATGAACAGAGAGAAGAAGTACTAATAGAACAGCTAAGTTCCATGACTAATGATGAAAATTCTGCTGAACAAATCAAAAAATTGAAATCTGAAAATGAAAGACTGAAACTGATACAAAAAGGGAATGAAGAGTTGAAGCAATTAAACACTGCTATGTCAGAGAGACTGCTTGCTATAGAAAAAGGAAAATGTGTTGTTGATGGAAATCAATTTGAAAATGAGCTCAAACTCCAACATGAAATTGAAACATTGAAAAATCTGAATGATACACTGCATAATCAGGTCATTTCCTATGAAACTGAAATTGTTGGCGTAGAACTTAATGTTTCAAAACTTGAATCTGAAATCTCTGACTTGAACAAATCTCTTGAAAAAATTTTGAGTGGAAAGGATAATTTAGATAAGCTCCTTGGTTGCAAAATCAATTTCCAACGTGAGGGTCTGGGTTTTAACCCAGCAAATAAAAAGGGCTTTGATAGTAAGCTCCACACTTCATTTGTGTGTAGCTCTGAGCCAACTAGCACATCTAATGTACCTATCTTCGAATTCAGTGCTCAGAAAAATCAAAAATCCACTGTCAGTCCCAAAATTACAGAACAAACTCAGAAACTGAAAAAGAAAGAAATCTCACAGAAAAAGATTAAAAATATTTCTGTTGGCACAAAGAATGCAGCACACAAGTCATATGCACCTTCAGACATTCATGCAAAGCAAACTTCATGCCATTATTGTGGAAGATTTGGTCATGTGATACACAATTGTTATATCATGAAAGGTGATGAATTGAATGCTCATAAGAGAATGAAGAAAATTAAAAATTCAAGAAATACACATGTGCATTTTACTAAAAGCTCACCCAAGAATCAGTTTGCCCAGAAGAGGCAACTCAAATGTTCCCATTGTGGACGATCTGGTCATGCAAAGCATGATTGCTGGTTCTTGAAGAAGAATGAGTTCAAGGCTCCAAGGAGAACCACTGTTCCAAGGAGACCTCATTGTCATTTATCTGACAAGTCAGGTCATATGGCTACTGAATTCTGGTCAGGTTTTCATAGAAGAAACTCTTCTGCTTGCTCTCACTGTGGAAAGCATGGCCACACAGTCAAGGACTGTTGGCACCCTCAAGGTAGAAAATTCAACTCTAAACATGTCAACCTTCCTACAAAAGAAAATGCTTTTGGTAGAAATAATTTTGCTTTTAAGGAAAAATCTCTTGCATGTTTTGAATGTGGAATGTCAGGCCACCGAGCTTCTGACTGCTGGACGGCAGGTTATGGAAAATAATATGCTCATGCTAATAACAGATATTTCCATGTTAATGCACATAGATTCCATGCTTATAACAATGTGCATAAAAAGAACTCAAGGTCTGTTATATCATGTCATTACTGTGGAGGCTTTGGGCACTCTATGAGTGATTGCAAGCTAATGAAGTCTGATAATTTACATGCTCAAAGATTTTGAAAAGCACCCTTCAGAGGTGCCACTAACACTACATGACCCAAGAACTCTTGGGTTCCTAAAAATGCAAAATGAGAAACTATTTTACAGGTGTGCCTTGGGCAAAGGAATAAAAGGGGTTAATAAGCTAAGGCACCTGAGACGGTAAGACCCCAATTCAGCATGCTTACAGGTTTGGTTACTTGAGTTGTTCTTAATTTCTTTCAGTAAACTGAATAACATGTCTGACTTGTTAATCAGAACTTCATGCATATATGTTCATATCTGCACATGTTGAGTAATATGTGGATATATCAGTTTAGGATTGAACTGAACATCACACTCTGAAAAATCTGAATTTGCTGTGTAGATAATGCATGTGTCTGATGTCTGCATATATTATTTGCATGATTATCAAGGAGTCTCTCAATGCATATGTTTGTTAGATCATGCATATATTTTCACATAGGCATATCCAATTACATTATTTTGCATACTCTAAAGTGTTTTTGACAATGCATATAGGACTGCCTTGCACTGCATTCCTTTGCATGACCCGATGGTATATTAAATGGTACACTGGGAGAAAGACATATTATGTATGTCTGGAAACCCACATCATGCGTAGAGGATAGCCTCCGCCAAGTACTAAGGGTCAAGTCTTCATATAGAGCAGTCTAGACTCTCATGAGCATAATTCATGTAACTCCCTGCATAGTGTTCATTCTACATGTTGAATTCACAAGTGTCGTACATGGCATATAGACAGGGGGAGTTAATTAGGGTAATGCTTGAATCTCACTCATATGTGCTTACATTATGTCTCATGCATACTGTCAGGAAAGTTTTTGAAAAGTCTGAATCTGAATGATCTCAAACTGATAGTCAAGCTCATTTATCAAAGTTGCTAAAACCAGTCATCTTCTTCTATAAGAAGCAGTGATGTACCTTGAATGTATTGCGGGTTTAAACCTAATGAACTTTAGAGACTAAAAATAAAACTCAATGAAAAAGGATCGTGAAACACTTTTAATAGTTCTCAATCAACTAGCACATATCATCTCTTTTGGAGTCTTTCTAAATCTGATATTGTCTAGACTTAGGATGTTTTGGTTGAGAAAACTCGGAAGCTTGTATTATTTTTAAACAACACTCTCTGAAAATCAAATGAGCAGCTGTGTTAAAATGATAAATCATTCATGCCAATGGCAGAGCAATGATTGAATGTACTGAGAAACTGGGTACTTCATCAATGAAATGGAGATAAACTCATGTCATGAAGTGCTTCAAGTTATCTCTGTTCAGAAAATCATTAAAGGTTAGTCTCACTAAGTATCTAGGGATACTGGCGTCTGATAAACGTGTACCCTTACAAGAAAGGTGAACACTAAACCTGAAACAGAATAGTAAATCTTGTTGAGTAACTAGGAGCACTGGCGTATGATAAACGTGTGCTCTTATGTCAAAAGGCAAGGTTATACTTGACTGTTCTAAAAGAGTAAGGAAAAGAATAGAAAAATTGACACTGCTCCTCTGAACTTTAGATCAGAATTGTGTTTTTGTTTAATCCCAATACATGTTCTGGTTTCTCCTGTTAGATACACTAATGTTTAGATAATTAAGATGAAGCAAGACAAAATCTGACATGCATCATGTTCTTCTGGTTCTTCACTATTAAGAGTTCACACTGATTGTTTTTCAATAGAGTGAAGTGACTATTCTCTAACTTTCATAATTTTTAAACCACATAATTCTTGTATGCATTAATCTGAATTCTTATACTAGAAGAACCTGTGCTCGGTTTGCCTTGTCAATGAACAACCATTCAGTTTGTCTATCGGATTTTTTCTTCTTCTGTTTGAGTCACTTGCATGG
Organism: Amorphophallus konjac; assembly: GCA_022559845.1. Classification (NCBI taxonomy): domain Eukaryota; kingdom Viridiplantae; phylum Streptophyta; class Magnoliopsida; order Alismatales; family Araceae; genus Amorphophallus; species Amorphophallus konjac. The sequence goes on along the minus strand of CM040122.1, from coordinate 28,423,829 downwards.
TCTTCATGTCATGGTTTCATTCATATAGTCAACTGCATATCATTCATATTGCATATTCCAAATAATTTGTTTGAGTGCACTCATTCAGGGGGAGCATACGAAAACTCAAACATTGGTGTTCATGGTATTAATCCAAGGGGGAGAATTCTTGAATGTCCCTGTGGTTCAGCTATGTCACAAGAGAGTACCTGTTCAGGGGGAGTTTTTAAATCATTTCCTTTTTGATGTTGTCAAAGGGGGAGAATTTGTGTGAGTCCTTTGTCTTGAGTGCTCATTGCATATTTCATACTTGAATGCTCATATTGGCTTAATCATCATGCTGAATCTATTGCAATGACTCATAATATTGCCATCATCAAAAAGGGGGAGATTGTTATGTCCCCTGTGGTTCTGAAGTTTTGATGATGACAAATATTATGTCTCTTTATATATGACCGTGATCACTTAATTGTGATGCATTCATTGATGATGTCATCACTAATAAAAAGTATGAAATATGTTAGAACATGTAACACCCAAATTCGTCCGAAACTTAAACATAGTTAAATATCTTATAGTTAGTTCATATAAATTTTATGTTACCTTAATTAAAGTCTAATATCTTGAACGATATTATTTAACGAACCTTATTAAGTAAATTAAATAGTTATCTTACGTTAATAATGTATAACTTTTTATAGGAATGTCAGAATATGATCAATATTAGGCCTGTTGGATAGAGAATTCAAAAATCTACAAGTTTCATGTTGAACACTTTTTCAAATTTTGACGTTTGGAAGGCCAAAAATAAGATAGAGTGAACTAGTTCTTAGAAATTATGTCATTGTTAATTTTTTGGGGTTTTCTTATAAAAATCCAAAACAAAAAAAAAATACAAAATCCCAAAATATCTCATGTAAGCCTTCCCCCCCTCCTTCTTATCCTCTTCCTCTCATCCCCTCCCCTCATCCTTATCCCCTCCTCCTTCTTCTTATCTTCTCCTCCTCTCCCCCTCTTTCCCTTCCACTCCATCCACCCCCCTCTCCCCCTCCAACTCTATCTCTCTCTCCCCATCTCTCTCTCTCTTTCTATTTTTATTTTCTCTTTTTTACTCTCTATTATCTCTTTACTCTCTCTAATCTCTCTCCACTTTCTCTCTCTACTCTCTCTATTTTCTCTCTCTATTTTCTCTCTCTACTTTTTCTCTTTAAATATCTCTCTATACTTCTTTCTCTACTCTCTCTTCATTTTCTCTCTCTATCTTCTCTATCTATTTTCTCTCTCTACTTTCTCTCTCTAAATTCTCTCTCTAATTTTCTCTTTTATATCTCTTCTACCTTCCTTCTCTATTCTCTCTTTACTTTCTCTCTCTATTTCCTCTCTCTCTACTTTCCCTCTCTAATTTCTCTCTCTACTTTGTCTCTTTAAATTTCTCTCTCTACTCTCTCTCTCTTTTCTCTCTCTACTTTCTTTCTCTACTCCCTCTGTCTACTTTCTCTCTATATTTTCTCTCTCTTCTCTCTTTTCTCTTCCCACTCTCATTCTCTTATTAATAAACGGAGAAGATAATACAACATCAGAATAATATAAATAATTAATAAATACTTGGACGGAGGATTTGAAACTTAATTGGATAATTTCGCCATTCTTTACGCATCTGGGACTGGGAAATTATCTTTTCCTACGCAAGGACTTTTATGGGAGCTCGAGTTAGATACTAAAGTCAATTCGGAAGTCCCTTTTAAAAGTAGTCATGGTAAACCGAGTACATGTTATTTGTTATTTACATTTATTTGATTTGATTTTATTTGAAATGTGATTTAAGTCATTGATTTATTTAACATAATGATCTATATTTAGAATCAGTTATTTATTTAGTTACCATTCTGTACAAATATTTTTTTCCTCTCTAATCTCTCTCTAATTTCTCTCTATTCTCTTTCTACTTTCTCCCTCTACTTTCTCTCTCTACTCTCTCTACTCTCTCTACTCTAATCTCTTCGAATGTTATACAATAGTAATTTATTTAGTTAATAAATTTGACCCACTACCCTTTGATTAAAATCTAATTCCTGATATTAAAATACGATCCAATTATTTTGTAAGGTTCAATGACAAGTTTTAAGTATTGAGACGACTATGTAATAAGCATCATAATAAGAATAAAAATTTGATTAAGCATATGGACTGTGTCACTTTAAGGAGGTGTGGGGCGACAAACCGTAGTTAGCTTCCGCTACGGGATTAGGCCCATTTCCGAGGACAAACGGACTTCTGAAAATCCGGAACTCAGAATAAGAAAATTATTTGGGGAATGGTGGAGTATTAGCTCCCGATCCTGCGTGATTGATCAAGGCTGACAGGCTCCAGCGTTTAGACCTTTTATCTTTATGTCGACGTATGGATGCCTAGGTATGTGTTTGCTACTGCTTTTAGTGACGGGATGTCTGTCTAATATATGCTGCCAAATAATATGAAGTTCATATTTGATATATGACTTTGATATGATCTGAAAATAAGTTCATCTGTATAAGCTCTGATTTAGCTAAGATATGTATTATGCCATATATATATAAGTCAGATAAGATTTGTTATACGCATCTGTTTATAAACCTGAAAATTACTTTACTCTTTATATTTCCTTCGCATTCATAATATATGTACAATTCAGTGAAATTGTGATTAGCTTTATATATATCATGGATTTACACAGTTTAATATATGATAAGCATGTGATTGGTTTTAATGCCTACTGAGTCTTTGGACTCACTTTCGTTGTCTAACCATTTCAGGAAATTGACCAGTGTGCGTTTTGACTCCGACGGGCGGTAGGTCGGAGGATGATCCCGAGTTTAGTTTGGATTCCGCCGCGCAGAATAAATAGATTTAGTTTCCCTTTGAATAATGAATGTAAATATGACTTTTGGATAGAGATATGTAGTACTCTGTATACGATGTAAATTATGAGTATTTTATCTTATAGAAATGGTATGGTTATATTTCTTTTGGAATATGTGATGGTTTGGCCTTTAGTGCCTTGCAAATATTCGGCCCACAACACTTCCGTACATCCGCTGTGACGTCCCCGGACACGATACGGGATCGCGGGAAGGGGGCGCCACAGAGAGTGGTATCAGAGCAAAGTTGTGAGGCTTGAAATTATTTGCAGCCATCTAAATTTATATACCATACCATAAGATCATAGAAATTTATTTTAGAATTTCATATCAAACCTAGAATCATACTCATTCGGATTAGTTCTCCCTCGCAGGAGATATCTGGGAGTGATAGGGTTGAGGTTAATACTTCTCCCGAGGAGTCTGCGCCCTCAAATGGGACATCACAAGGAGTTGTCGGGGAAACAATTCATGGCGAGCTTGCTCCCGGTGGGCAAGGCGCGTTATCTATTCAGGGTGTGCTAGATTTAGGAGGCTTCACACAAGCTTTTCAAGGGTTAGTGCAGACTATGCAGTTACAAGCCCAAACTCATGCAATGATGCAAGCCCAGTTACAAACCCGTGTGCAAGAACAACCGAATAGGGCAGCAGGCGCTACCCTAATGGAGAAATTCAGACATATGAGTCCTCCTCCTTTTAAGGGGGAGAGTCACCCGGAGATTGTGGAAAACTGGGTGAGAGAGATTGAGAAGATTTTTACGGCCATTAGATGTGCAGAGCAGGATAAGGTGATATTAACTACATTTATGCTAAAGGACCGTGCGGACGAATGGTGGAGGTCTGCACTTAGAACCACTTTCAGAAATAGAGAGACGGAGATTGGCTGGAATGAATTTTTTGATATCTTCCATGCAAAATTTCTCCCTCAACATTTGAAAGATAGGAAAGAAGTTGAATTTTTAAATTTGACTCAAGGAGGTATGTCAGTTATCGATTATGAAGTAAAATTTACTGAATTAGAAAAGTATGCCCCTCATATTTGTTCTGATGATCTTAGAAGGGTGAAGAAATTTGTTAGAGGTTTGAGAAGCAACATTAGAAGTAGAGTTGCAATCCTTGAGCCTCAGACTATGGCAGCAGCTTTGAGGACTGCTTTTATTGCAAAAACTGAATATGAGGAATTCTTAGTAGAAAGATAAAGGGATATTGCAAAAAGGGGTAATCTTGGTTCAATTGTGAGGAAAGATAAGAAGCCAAAGATGACTTTTCCAGAGAGAGTTCAACCAGTTAGGAGAGATAATATGCTAGCTTGTCAACAGTGCGGGATGCAGCATAGAGGTAATGAATGTTGGCGGGCTGCAGATAAATATTTTTCATGTGGTCAGACAGGGCATATGATAAGGGATTGTCCCACAAGGCCAAGACAAGATCAGCAACCACAACAGTAGCGGAGAGTTCAAGCCAGAGTATATGCACTAACAAGGGAAGACACCCGAGATGCCAATGCAGTAACTGAAGGTATTCTTCTTATCGATGATATGCATGCAAAAGTTTTATTTGATCCAGGTGCTACACATTCATTTATTTCTCTGAGATTTGCTGAATCATTGAAAGATAAACAAATTGTGAACACTGATGAGATGTCCATTAACACACCAACTGGGGAGATAGCTAGAACGACTTCTGTTATTCCTAGCATTGATGTGGTGATTTAGGGGAGGATTATGCCAGTATGTGTATATCTGCTGGAAATGACTGATTTTGATGTCATCTTGGGAATGGATTGGTTAGATACAAATTTTGCCCTTCTAGATTGTCATGAAAAGAAAGTAATTTTTCAAAAATCTGGGGAGCAGACATTTCACTATCAATGTCCAAGGCATCGTTCTAGTAAAACACTAGTTTCAGCACTTAAAGCTTTGAAATTACTTAGAAGTGGATGTCAAGGTTATTTGGCTAGTGTAATGGCTATACCTTCTAATGAAAATCAGAAAACCCCCTCGGATATCGATGTGGTCAGAGAATTTTCAGATGTATTCCCCAATGAACTTCCGGGTTTGCCACCACACCGAGAGGTGGAGTTCACTATTAAACTCTCACCGGGTATTTTACCCATTTCCATTCCTCCCTATAGAATGGCACCAGCCGAATTGGCAGAGTTGAAGAAATAATTGTAAGAACTACTAGATAAGGGGTTTATTCGACCAAGTGTATCACCTTGGGGTGCACCTGTTCTGTTTGTTAGAAAGAAAGATGGGTCACTTAGATTATGTATTGACTATAGGAAATTGAATCAAGTGACCATTAAGAATAAGTACCCTTTGCCAAGAATTGATGATTTATTTGATCAGCTACGAACTGCCACGGTATCTTCAAAGATTGATCTCAGATCTGGATACCACCAACTAAAGATAAGAGAAGAAGATTTCTCAAAAACTGCTTTCAGAACACGATATGGGCATTATGAATTTTTGGTTATGCCATTTGGGTTAACTAATGCACCAGCAGCATTTATGGATTTGATGAATAGAGTTTTTCAACCATATCTGGATACATTTATAGTGGTGTTTATTGATGATGTGTTGATCTACTCTCCTACTGTTGAAACTCATGAAGAACATTTGAGAATTGTGTTGGAAACTTTAAGGAAACATCAACTCTATGCGAAATTCAGTAAATGTGAATTCTGGTTGGATAAGGTCCAATTCCTAGGACATATCATTTCTGGTGATGAAGTGTCTGTTGATCCAACTAAGGTTGACACAGTTTTACATTGGGAAAGACCGAAGAATGTCAGTGAGATTAGGAGCTTTTTGGGTCTTGCGGGTTACTATCGCAGGTTTATTGAAGGTTTTTCTTCTATTGCAGCTCCTATGACCAAATTGACTAGGAAAGGAGTTCCTTTTGAATGGTCAGATAAATGTGAAATGAGTTTTCAGGAATTAAAAACAAGGTTAACAACAGTCCCAGTGCTTACTTTACCTTGTGGGTCAGGAGGATTTGTGATATATACAGATGCCTCTAGAAAAGGATAGGATGTGTCCTGATGTAGAATGATAAAGTAGTAGCTTATGCATCCAGACAATTAAAGATCTATGAGATGAATTATCCAACACATGATTTGGAGTTGGCAGCGGTGGTACATGCTCTGAAGATTTGGCGCCATTATTTGTATGGTGAGCAGTTTGAAGTACATACCATCAGAGTTTAATATATATTCTCTCTCAGAAAGAATTAAATTTAAGGCAAAGACGGTGGATTGAATTTTTGAAGGATTATGATTTCACCTTGAATTATCACCCAGGAAAAGCAAATGTGGTAGCAGATGCACTCAGCAGGAAGAGGATAATGACAATCCAGTTGCGCCAAACTTGGAGAATGACATCTGATGTAGTGGAATATTCTCCGATATGCAAAGGGAGACTCATTTCTGGTCCAACTAACTATTCAGTCTACAATGGTTGAGCGAATTGTGCAAGCACAACTGAACGATAAGCAATTACAAAAATTGATTGGCACACCGAGATTTACTCAAAGTGCAGACGGGGCAATCAGATTTCAGGGAAGATTATGTGTACCTCGGAATGAAGAAATAAAGAAAGATCAATTGACCGAGGCACATAAATCACAATATTCCATTCACCCAGGCAGTACAAAAATGTACAAAAATATGAGAAGACAATTTTGGTGGATTGGTATGAAAAAAGATATAGCAGAATTTGTCAGCAAGTGTCTTATTGTCAACAAGTAAAGGCGGAGCATCAAAGGCCAGCGGGACCATTATAATTGATGGAAATTCCACAGTGGAAATAGGAGCATATCACTATGGATTTTGTGATGGGATTACCAATGACTAAGAGAAAACATGATTCTATTTGGGTAATTGTTGACAGGCTTACTAAGTCAGCCCATTTTTTGGCAATCACAAAGACACAATCATTAGATGATTTAGCCAATTTGTATATTAGAGAGATTATGAGACTTCATGGTGTGCCTGTGTCTATTATTTCAGATAGGGATGCCAGGTTTATAGTAAAATTTTAGAGGAGTTTACAGATAGTATTGGGTATACAATTGAAATTTAGCTTAGTTTCTCACCCTCAAACAGATGGACAATCAGAGAGAACCATTCAAACACTAGAAGATATGTTGAGGGCGTGCAGTTTAGACTGGAAAGGTAGTTGAGATGAACATTTACAGTTAATTGAGTTTGCATATAACAACAGCCATCATGCAAGCATAGGAATGGCACCATATGAAACGTTATATGGTAGACCGTGTAGGTCACCTATTTGTTGGGATGAGGTTGGTGAGCGGAGATTGATTGGGCCACAGAATGTATAGGATTGTGTAGAAAAGGTTGAGTTGATTAGAAAAAGATTACTTACACCTCAGAGTAGGCAGAAAAGCTATGCTGATCAAAGAAGGAGAGATATACAATTTACTGTCGGGGATCACATATTTCTGAAAGTTTCGCCTACTAGGGGAGTAATGAGATTTGGCAAGAAAGGTAAACTCAGTCCAAGGTATGTTGGACCATTTGAAATCTTAAGAAGGATTGGAGAGGTGACATATCAACTGACTTTACCACCATCATTGTCAGCAATTCATGATGTATTCCATGTGTCCATGTTAAGAAAATACATGCCAGACTCATCACATGTTATAGATCATGAACAGTTAGAAATTCAGCCGGATCTTACATATGAGGAAAAGTCAGTTCGCATTCTCGATCGAAAGGAACAAGTGCTGAGAACGAAGATAATTCCATTGGTGAAGGTATTGTGGAATAGTACCTCAACAGAACAAGCTACTTGGGAGATGGAAGATGAAATGCGGAAGAGATATCCACAGCTATTCGGTACGTATTGAGTAAATCTATAAATTTCAAGGACGAAATTTATTTAAGGGGGAGAGATTTGTAACACTCGAATTCGTCCGAAACTTAAACATAGTTAAATATCTTAAAGTTAGTTCATATAAATTTTATGTTACCTTAATTAAAGTCTAATATCTTGAACGATATTATTTAACGAACCTTATTAAGTAAATTAAATAGTTATCTTACGTTAATAATGTATAACTTTTTATAGGAATGTCAGAATATGATCAATATTAGACCCGTTGGATAGAGAATCCAAAAATCTACAAGTTTCATGTTGAACACTTTTTCAAATTTTGACGTTTGGAAGGCCAAAAATAAGATAGAGTGAACTAGTTCATAGAAATTATGTCATTGTTAATTTTTTGGGGTTTTCTTATAAAAATTCAAAAAAAAAATACAAAATCCCAAAATATCTCACGTAAGCCTTCCCCCCCTCCTTCTTATCCTCTTCCTCTCATCCCCTCCCCTCATCCTTATCCCCTCCTCCTTCTTCTTATCTTCTCCTCCCCTCCCCCTATATATACCCCCCTCTCCCCCTCTTTCCCTTCCACTCCATCCACCCCCCTCTCCCCCTCCAACTCTCTCTCTCTCTCTCTCTCTCTCTCTCTCTCTCTCTCTCTCTTTCTATTTTTATTTTCTCTTTTTTACTCTCCATTATCTCTTTACTCTCTCTAATCTCTCTCCACTTTCTCTCTCTACTCTTTTTTACTTTCTCTCTCTACTTTCCCTCTCTACTTTTTCTCTTTAAATATCTCTCTATACTTCTTTCTCTACTCGCTCTTCACTTTCTCTCTCTATCTTCTCTATCTACTTTCTCTCTCTAAATTCTCTCTCTAATTTTCTCTTTTATATCTCTTCTACCTTCCTTCTCTACTCTCTCTTTACTTTCTCTCTCTATTTCCTCTCTCTACTTTCTCTCTACTTTCTCTCTCTAATTTCTCTCTCTAGTTTTTCTCTTTAAATTTCTCTCTACTTCTCTCTCTACTCTCTCTCTACTTTCTCTCTACTTTCTTTCTCTACTCTCTTTGTCTACTTTCTCTCTCTAGTTTCTCTCTCTTCTCTCTTCCCACTCTCATTCTCTTATTAATAAACGGAGAAGATAATACAACATCAGAATAATATAAATAATTAATAAACACTTGGACGGAGGATTTGAAACTTAATTGAACAATTTCGCCCTTCTTTACGTATCTGGGACTGGGAAATTATCTTTTCATACGCAAGGACTTTTACGGGAGCTCGAGTTAGATACTAAAGTCAATTCGGAAGTCGCTTCTAAAGGTAGGCATGATAAACCGAGTGCATGTTATTTGTTATTTACATTTATTTGATTTGATTTTATTTGAAATGTGATTTAAGCCATTGATTTATTTAACCTAATGTTCTATATTTAGAATCAGTTATTTATTTAGTTACCTTTCTGTAAAAATATTTTTTTCCTCTCTAATCTCTCTCTAATTTCTCTCTAATCTCTTTCTACTTTCTCCCTCTACTTTCTCTCTCTACTCTCTCTCTACTCTCTCTACTCTAATCTCTTTGAATGTTATATAATAGTAATTTATTTAGTTAATAAATTTGACCCACTACCCTTTGATTAAAATCTAATTCCTGATATTAAAATACGATCCAGTTATTTTGTAAGGTTCAATGACAAGTTTTAAGTATTGAGACGACTATGTAATAAGCATCATAATAAGAATAAAAATTTGATTAAGCATATGGACTGTGTCACTTTAAGGAGGTGTGGGGCGACAAACCGTAGTTAGCTTCCGCTACGGGATTAGGCCCATTTCCGAGGACAAACGGACTTCTGAAAATCCAGAACTCAGAATAAGAAAATTATCTCGGGAATGGTGGAGTATTAACTCCCGATCCTGCGTGGTTGATCAAGGCCGACAGGTTCCAGCGTTTAGACCTTTTATCTTTATGTCGACGTATGGATGTCTAGGTATGTGTTTGCTACTGCTTTTAGTGACGGGATGCCTGTCCAATATATGCTGCCAAATAATATGAAGTTCAGATTTGATATATGACTTTGATATGATCTGAAAATAAGTTCATCTGTATAAGCTCTGATTTAGCTAAGATATGTATTATGCCATATATATATAAGTCAGATAAGATTTGTTATACGCATCTGTTTATAAACCTGAAAATTACTTTATTCTTTATATTTCCTTCGTATTCATAATATATGTACAATTCAGTGAAATTGTGATTAGCTTTATATATATCATGGATTTGCACAGTTTAGTATATGATAAGCATGTGATTGGTTTTAATGCCTACTGAGTCTTTGGACTCATTTTCGTTGCCTAACTATTTCAGGAAATTGACCAGTGTGCGTTTTGACTCCGACGGGCGGTAGGTCGGAGGATGATCCCGAGTTTAGTTTGGATTCCGCCGCGCAGAATAAATAGATTTAGTTTCCCTTTGAATAATGAATGTAAATATGACTTTTGGATAGAGATATGTAGTACTCTGTATACGATGTAAATTAAGAGTATTTTATCTCATGAAAATGGTATGGTTATATTTCTTTTGGAATATGTGATGGTTTGGCCTTTAGTGCCTTACAAATATTCGACCCACAACACTTCCGTACATCCGCTGTGACGTCCCCGGACACGATACGGGATCGCGGGAAGGGGGCGCCACAGAACATGTTCTAAAGATGATTCAAGAAGACATGGAAAGAAAGTCAACGGTCAACTCCAATTGATAGCAAGTCAATCTCTGGTAAAATATGAATCAGCTTCTGATAGGTAAAGTCAATGATCATCCAAGTCTGATACATGTTTAGGTCAGTACATATATCTCAGACTTCAATTTGGTTGCATATAAAGTCTATGTTAGCTTTGCGTGAGGTCTGTGCAACGTTTTGGGTCTGTACATGCTGAAGGTCCATGCACATTTCATTTATTCATGTAGACAGTTGTGTGCATTTCATCGAACAGTTGGTGTGCATGTCATTGCTCTATGCATCAAGGTCGATGCTAGTATGGCTATATCCTAACTAAGGTCCGTGCATGTGTTCATAAGTTCAGTGCAAGCTTTGGTGCTGCACGCATGCAATATAGGTCGGTGCATTCTCTCTTCTAGATCTATAGAACATCAGGTCGGTGCACGTTTGTGTTTCATTCTTGCGTCTCATGCTATGTCTAAGGGAGCACAAACAAGGTCAGTGCAATGTTTTGTCTGAGCACATTGCATTGCGTCTCATGCACTTGTGTGTCTCATGTTGCGTCTCAGCACACTCAGGGTTAGTAATTTACCTAGCGTCTCATGCCTAGAGACAATGCATGTGTGCGTCTTACCGTGCATCTCAAGTGACTTAGAGTCGGTTTATAACTACGTCTAAGCATATAGGAGGTCAGTGTATTTTCTGCCTCGGTGCAAGTTTTGCCTTGGTGCATTCCACTGTAGCAGTCAGTGCAATTCTTGTTGAGAGTTTATAAAATTCAGTGCAAGCTTTGTCTTGTGCAAAACACGGTTCCATCTGTTCTTTTCATAGTCCGTGCATACTTTTGTAGAAACACATGCATACTCGGTGCTGTTATTGCTATAAGCATATAAAGGTCCGTGCACATTAGTTCATATGCTTTATAAAGTATGTGCATCATTGCTCATGGCACTTTCAGTCTGTGCAAAGCCTGTACTCTGCATGCATAGAGTCACTGCATTCCTTGCCTTGCACACACGCAGTTTGTGCATTTCTTAACTCTGCATTCAGGTTATGTCTATGCATACTCTCTTGAATCACATCTACTGAGCTCATGCACACTAGCTTGTACGCCTTATTAAGCCTGTGCATTTGACTGCGGTGTGAACAGATTTTCATATGGATGAGCTTCAAAGTCGAAGCGTCCCTTCTCTACACGAGCAAGTCAATGCAACGTCTTTGCCAGCACGACTACTCTAGCAAGTCGGTGCAATGCCTTCGCCAGCACGACCAGGTCGGTGCAATGTCCGGTCTCGAGAGAACAAGCTCGGTGCAACGTGTGAAGCAATTCAGTGCAAACTTTCCTCAGAACAGCAAACTAAGTTGGTGCATGCATTTATATGGAACTTAAGCACGCAAGTGATCAATTGAGGAAAACCATGGTTTGAGCATATTATGTGCACCTGAGTACCTTACTTACGAGGATTAGAAGAACAGGAGCACGTGAGAAAAGTAGAACAAACAACTGGCATATGATCCAAGGCTGATCATTATTCGAAGAAGCTGCCACGTGGACAGCTAAACATTGAGATTCTGACACGTGGCTGAAAGCTTCCTGAAGCTTCTTGGCGGGAACGAGCCTTCCACACGACGAGTACATGAGCTCGTGGATCCCAGACAAAACGAATATAAAAGACCTTCCTCATGCGAACAAGATAGTGATACCTGGAGAAAATGAGAAGAATAGAAGAACAGGAATCGTCTGAGAACAGTAGCAGAACAGAGCAGAAGTGAAAGTGAGAAAGCTCGTGAGATCGAGAGAAGGAGAGAGAGATAGAGAGAGGGAGTGAAGAAAGAGCTCGAGGAGAAGAAGATAGAAGACCTTCTCGAAGATTAGTTCCACTGGACCTTGGATCAAATCCAGGCCAGTCTGCTCCCTAAGAGCCACATTTATACTATCATCATATACAGCTTTCTGTCGCTGTGATTTCTCATTTCTTGTTTTCTTTTACACTCTTTATTTCAAGCTGTTAGTCAGCAGAGCAAGCTGTGTTGCTCAGCTGTAGCAGAGGATCAGTTCCTCTGGACGGCCAAGCTGTATTTCCCAGCGGTTGCAGAGGAGGATTCCTCTGGTCAGCTAAGCTGTATTGCCCAGCGGGTCAAGCTGTTAGGCAGCGGATGGCTAAGCTGTATTGTCCAGCGGCTTAAGCTATTAGGCAGCGGATGGCTAAGCTGTATTGCCCAGCGGAAGCAAGCTGTGACGCTCAGCTGGTGTAGGCAAGCTGTGAGGCCCAGTGGTTTAAGCTGTGTATCAGCGAAAGCCACACTCAGGTTTGAGTGTGGGGTGGATGTAGGTCTGCGAATCGAATCACCTAAAAATTCCCTTGTCTACTGTGGTTTGATTGCCTTATTTGATTCGCTAGATGTATGCATAGGCCAATTTGAATCTTTTGTCTAGCATGAGTCTTGGGTTGCATACTCTCTACTTGATCCTGGTTCCGAATGATCCCATGTGTTCAGGTGCCGTCACTCTATGTCCAGAGCAGTAGGTGATTGCACCTTCTAAGCTTGATTGAGATCATCTCTGTCCTTCAGACTCGTTAGATCCTAGTTTATTTTTATTCCGCATCTCTGATTGTTTTAGTTAATTTTTAATTGGGCAAGAGTTTTATAAGGGGATTCATTCAACCCCCCTTCTGAATCCGTGCCTTGCACCCCAACAACTGCATCCAACAATACTTCCGAATACGAAGCTTTGATTTCGGGAGCTCGGATGGCTAAGCGGCTGGGAGCGAAAAGGGTAAAAATCTACACCGATTCGTAGCAGGTCGCCAGTTAGTTCAACGGGGACTATGAGGCTTGAGAACCATAGATGATCAAGTACCTCTAACTGGCTAAGGAGATAGCTCAGAAATTTGCAGGCTTCCAGGTAATCAAGATATCTTGGGAGGAAAACTCATGAGTGGATGCACTATCATGCCTGGCCTCCTCTACTAGCCCATCTGAGACCCGATTGGTTCTCTTGGAAGAGTTGGAGCGCCCCAGCATCGACCTCAAGCTGGTGGGTGCCGTTCAAGAGTTGCCTGGCCATTGGAGGACACCCTACATAATCTAGGTGAGAGATGGTCAATATCCCCCCAACACTCGTGAAGCCAGAAGTCGTAAATATCAAGCTACGCGCTTCATCTTGCTCAATGGATTACTCTACCAACGATCATTCGCGGGACCCCTCCTTAAGTGCCTCGAACCTGGTGAAGCTCAGCAAGATGTCGAGGAAGTCCATGAGAGGATTTGTGGTGCACGCCAAGGAGGAAGGTTGGTCATGAGGATTTTGTTACGACAGGGGTGCTGGTGGCCCATGCTGCAGCAAGATTGCTCAGACTACGTCTAGAAGTGCGAACGCTACCAAAGGTTTGACCACGTGATACACTAGCCGGCCTCAATGCTCGTATCGCTCACTTAGCCTTACCCTTTTGCTCGGTGGGGAATTGACATCCTAGGCCCCTTCCCTATGACCCCGGCACAAAAGAAGTTTATCATCATCGCCATCGACTACTTCACTAAGTGGATCAAGGCAGAGGCTTCTAGGAAAGTAGCGAAAGACATGATTTGGAGTTTCATGTGGCTATCAATCATATGCCGCTTTAGTGTCCCCCGAGTGATAGTGTGCGATAATGGCCGACAGTTCAACTGCACTTAGTTTAAAAATAAATGTGTCGACCTACATATTCTCAACCACTTCACTTCGATAGCTCACCCGCAGGCTAACGGATTGGTCGAGAATGCTAACAAGACCCTACTTGAGGGATTAAAGACCAGGCTGGATGAGGCCAAGGAGAATTGGCTAGAGGAATTGTCTAGCGTGCTATGGTCCTACCGTACAACTCTACGAGCTACCACAGGCGAAACCCCATTCCAAATGGTCTACGGTACTGAGGCCGTCATTCCCTTGAGATCGGCAGTCCTTCCCTTCAGGCCATTCATTTTCAGCCCGAGGCTAACGATAAGAAGCTCCTAGAGAACCTCGACCTAGTAGATGAGATACGTGAGATCGTGAGAATCCTCGTCATGGAGTACCAGCGATGCATGGACTGTTACTACAACGCCCAGGTTAGGGACCGACAGTTCCTCTCGGAGGACTTGGTCCTGAGAAAAGCTGAGGCCTCTTGACCACTAGAGGCGATGGGGAAGTTGACCCCTAATTGGGAAGGCCCCCACTGAGTGGTCGAGGTGCTCAGGAAAGGGGTGTATGAGCTGGAAACACTGGATGGTGAGCTAATCCCGCGGACGTGAAATACTACTTCATTACGAAAGTTCTATTTTTAGCATGGGTCTCATTTATGTAATTTTTGATGTTTGATGGTACACATGCACAAAAGCAAAAAATAACAACAAGTGTACTGCATTTCTGTGCTCAGTCGTACATTGAGGTGACAATAGCCATTATAAGAAAGATGGATAGATCGACATGTGCAAGGTGAGCAACCTCATGCCGAGCCACTGAGTCCACTAGTGTGAAAACTGACTCGAATGTTGAGACTATGGACCTTGCCGTGTCCCTGCTTACCATCTGGAAAGACCCTAGTCTAGGCCCCCCGGCTACCAGAGTGTGCCGGTAAGAAGAAACAAGAAAAAACACAAGAGGAAAAGAGGGGAAAAGGCGGGGTGTATCCCGCCTGAAGAAAGAAGTGGGAGGGGAGACATACGACATGGAGGCATCTCCTGCATGATCCAGAGCGGCCTCTCATTGGCGTTTTGTCCTCCCATCAAAGGATGCAACATATGGCAAGACTCTTGGGTCCCCTTCCCTCTCCTTGGAGGGGTGGCCTAACATCTGGGGGGAAGCATCCATCGCCTATCGTCCCTTCTGTTTTGCCGTCCACCCTCTTGTCCCCTATTCTGTTATGCTAAGTTGACCGGTCTACTCCGACAAACTCCAGAGTCTTCGTCCTCGTCGGCAGACTCCATGGCCTCGCCGGAGTAGAAAAAGATAAGGAAGATTGAGAAGGGGAGGGAGAGAGGCCGATGGGGCGAAAGAGGAATGGGCAAGTGTTGGCACTCAAAATATGATTAACGGCGATCAAGCCTCAAAGACGAATGACACGGCCCACTGAAGCACATAAGCCGATGAATATCAACATATTGAAGCCCTCTCAAGCTGCCAGAGTCTCATGTCACCCTGTATGAACACCGGGGACTTCACCTCAGGAGAATCGAGATGAATTCGCAACCAACCGGCAGCGCGACCAAGCCTGCCCAGTGAACCGGCATCGACTCCGTCATGCCGCATACACTACGCCCATTGTCCGACCAAGGACAACGGTCTACCCGGTGGCCCGCCACCTTATGAAAGACTCACCTGAGATGAAAGAATGCCTGTAGCTCTTCAGAATGGAGGACTGAGGGCTCTGTCGAGGGAAGATCCTGATTACCTGGCACGGGTACGGCTTCACGCCAAGTTGGGTCCGTTAGTGGCCGAATGAACGCCCAGCCAGGGCAAAACTATCCCGGGTGTTATTCCACCTTTCGAGAAGCTTTGAACACAAACTAGGCCAAGCTGGCAATACGAATCATAGTGTCAAAAGCCGTGTCATCGAAAAACCCGCGTGTTCAAACTGGAGATACTCGAGGTTCCGAGAGGGACCATACGTCATCTCGAGAGCTTCATCGAGGCTTCCCGTCAAGGTTTGGAAGGACTGCGGTGAGATGAATGGTCACGGTGACTCCCGGGACCACCCCGGACTCATCGGCTAACCCGCGTCAAGCGGAAGAAGTTAATACGGCGCGCCCCCCTTATCCGGCGCCCTCAATTCCGGCGCGCCCAAAGGCTTGGAGGATCCCTTATCCGGCGCGCTATTTCCCACGCCGGATTAGGCTTCCATATATAATGAACACTTGGTTCGACCAAGTAAAAAAAGAAGAAGAGAAGAATAGAGAGAAAATAGAGGTGAATTAGAGAAAAAAAAGGGAGACCACTGGCGATTGCTCGAGGGAGAGAGAGCCGGTGACCACCATCAAAGCCAAGGGAGAGAGGGTTTCTTGGAGGAGGGGTTTTCCTTCGAAGAGCCTGCTTGCTGCCGCCGTCTTCCTTTGCTCTGCTTAAAGTCCTCCAGAGCTGGAGAAGAAGAGTGAGGGTCCGATACTCTGTTCGAGGAACAGGTGGGTCATGCGGTTTTCTCCCCGTCGTCTCTCCGACTCCTCCCCCCTGATCTAATGTAAGCGAGAGGGGGGATGGTGATGATATGAGCCAATTCCTCCCCCCCTCCTCGCCATCTCTTTGGTTTGTTCTTCTTCTGTAAATCTCTCTGCAACTAGTGAACGGTGACAGTGCAACAATGCCGGCGTCGGATTTGTAATGCATGTGTTAGCTCCCTGTTCACGAGATGATGGTATATACGTATGTGCTGGTGGATTGAATGCTCGATGCTGTGTCTTCTTCTTCCACTTCTATCTTAGTTGGTGCATCTGTCTGTTTCCCCGTGCGCGTGGTTTCCGAATCCGATTTCTCCGACTCCGAATATGCCCTGGGACACCACGGGCTATAGAGATGACCCCTCCCCGGGTCCTTCATGTCGACGCAGTGGCCGTGTCCTACCCGATGGTTCCTGCATATTTTGTGGATAGAGGTGTGCTTGTGCACGTATCTCTTCCCGCTCTGTTTCAAGGTCTGATCTCCATTTTCTTTTCTCTTTGCATTGTTCTATTGCTCAGAGAAGGTGGGGGTCACCTCCAGAACACCAAGGCCTGTCCTGTGACTGTTGCATGCCAGTTACTCGAGCATATGTGTATGTAGCTAAATCATCCTATCTACGTGCTAGTTATCCCTCTCTGAAATTTCTAATCATCCCTTCTCCCCGTGAGTGTTAATTCCTTTCACTCTCGGGCATTAGTATTCTAACCCATGCTTGGTAATCTATTGACTCACCGGTTGTCGTGCGGTGTCATAGACTCCTATTTTCATCTCGCCTGCATCAAGGGCCCGTGAGCTTGCTCGATAGCACTGGTCCAGTAAATCGGGGAGGGGAAACATTCCCCAATGTTTCATTACGAACACCACCTGGTCGATGGGAACTCGTCTGTCAGTGATGAGCGTCCCTATAGGCCACTGGGTGAACATCAATAGGGTTAAACCCGATAGATTAAAAATCCACAGTCCTTAAGGGACTTTGTGGTGACCAGGGATGTGTGCCCCTCATAGGCTAGTCCTCGGGGCCCTCTTCCCCAACAGTCGTCCCTCTTTCGGATGTGGTGTTGACTATGGGTCGTGTGCCCCTTATAGGCTAGCCCTCGGGGACCTCACCTCCCTCATTAGTCGCCTTGTCCGTTTGTTTTAACCCACGGAGCCATGGTGGCCCTTGTAGGCTAGTCCTCGGGGTTTTCTATCCGATTGAGATCTGTTGGCTGCCATTGTGCCGACCGGCTGTTTAGAGGCTTACTCCACATGTGAGTATGACCCTGTTTCTCTCCTGCAATCTTTCAAGGACGGGGGAGATGCTACCAAATTTTCATCAGGTTTCTTAATTACTAAAGTTACCTCCAGTAAATTGGTTTCAATAAAACACATGTTCTTAGTTAATAAACTGCCGTGCTCGAGTTTGAACCTCGCACTGTCTCATAACTTTGCTCTTGGAGAGCCCTGGACTCTAATTCAACAGGCAATCAACCTAATTAACCTCAAAACGCTCAATAGCATTTTAATAAGTCAAAATAGTTTCAAATTTTTTTGAAAATTAACTGAAATGGCGCGGCCCTAATACGGCGCGGCCTAATACGACACGGTACCCCCCCGTGCCGGATTAACTTTAGACTCATAATTTCATGGCTTTTTCTGGCTTGTTCCCGGCGCGCCCTAAACCGGCGCGCCTCAAAGCCACCGCACCGGTTTAGCTTATGCCATGGCCACGCCGGATTAGACCCCTTTGCCTACGCTTGGCCTCGCCGGGGAAACCTATCCCTACGCATGGTCGCGCCGGTTTTGAACTATTGTGCTATTCTAATCACTTACTCACCTTCGGAGTGATCCTCGCCCCCCGCGGTCGAGATTAATAAACCTCAATCAGTAATAAACCAAATAATAAAAGGGATGTTCAAGTCCGAACCACTTTATTATCATGCTTCTACTATCATGTCTGTTATCATCATGCTTTCGTTATCATGCCTATGTTACCATTTTCGTCCCCCTCGGCGGACATTAATAAACTTGATTGATCATTGTTCATTTTCATAACCCTGTTACCATGCTTAGCCTAATCATGAGCATCATGCATGCATGTCTGCATGAACCCCCCTCCGGTATATCAAATGGCACTGATGAATATCCGGGTTACTCCCGATTGGAAGTCTCTGCCATGCGCGATGGTGGTCTTCGGACCTATGTCCTCCGCCACGTATCGAGGGTCTCCAACTTAATGAGCCATGCTTCTCTTGCATGATAGATAACATCATTCCATGTGACCTTGTCACATTCATCCTTTGCATCTTATTTCGGCCTCGGACGGCCCGCTATCTCGGCAATTAATCAAAGGTTTTCTCCCTTACGGGGGATGTAATTAACGTCATAGCCTTTATGGTATGACGAACTGCTGGTCCCGACCCGAATCTCACTCTCGCCCACAAGGGTCAGAATGAGCGCACAATAAACTTGTCACCTACGTGACTGGCATGCTTGCGCGGTCAACTAATCGATTGGTTATTCATTAATTAATCAGTTGTTCGACCCGAATAAAATGACCCAACAGAATAAACCATCCCAACAAGTCTGGCACGCCCGGTGGGACCAGTGTCACCTTTCATCTCTTTGTCGAGATATGCGGGCCCCGAGGACATCCCAAAGACCACTGATCATTTGTTTGTCTTATATGACAGGCATACAATGGCATCATCGGGACTTGCTGCTGTTACCTTCGGCCCCACGATCGTCGCCGGCCATGCTGAACACGGGTACCTAGTGGTGCCCACTGTCTTCGGTACATTCCCTGCTGCTGTAGGCTTCCCCAACTTCTTGGGGTTGGCCTTTGTTGACCTACTTCAAGTGGAGACCTCGGAGCCTGCCGAGGAGACTGCAAAGAAGGTCGAGGCTTTAAAGACTCGATGCTCTGTGGGCTCGATCAAGAGCCCAGTTCCGGTCGCCAGCTGCCTGGTGCACCACATCAACCATGGGGCCCGCCCCATCCCTACCAAGAATGTCGGAGGGCGCCAACGTGGAGGCTTCCAGCGGAATACTGCTACTGTCACCGAATGCCTCTCCGTATCCGATAAATCCCTGCTAATCAGTGGAGTTCGCGTCTTCCTGGACGGACGCGACGCTCAGGTGGTCCTGGATCAGGTCATCCCCACCGTACCTGTTCACAACTCTTACCAGGCCCTCTCCGGGAGGAGAGCTGAGAAGGAGGAAGCCGGCCGCCATGGCCGTGAGAAGCTGGCCCCTAGGCCGAAGAGATTCAAGCTAGTTTGGGTCCCTAAAAAGACCCAGCCCGCCTACCAGGTCACACCAACGCGTCACCGCCCTGCATGTGACGGAGTGGGAAGGAAGAAGGAAAGGGCCGCGGTCCCAAGGAATGAAGAGACGGTTGTGGACTTTTCGCACCGTGAAAGCTTCAGGGCTTGCGCCCGACAAGCCAATATCCCCATAGTGGGAAGACGATTCCAACAACTCGTCGGACGAGCCCGGATTGCTTATATCCCTCTTGTGTGATGTCGACAACTAGCCCTGGTCCTACACCAGGAACGGGGGCAAGAAGAAATGACCAATATGGTCAGAATCTACTTCAGGGGCCTAGGCAACCCCTCGCTGGGCCAACAACGGCTATTACAAGTAGCCGTGGCCGAAGAAGACTACTGCCCATCAACGACAGTGGAAGAAGAAGAAGAAAGAAGGATGATGTCGTCGGTCGACGACAATGGTTGCGAAGACAGCTTCGATGTTGAAGCCAATGAAACTGCCCCTCGGCGGGAAGAAATGAAAAGAATCTCTGTGTTCGAGAGACTAACCTTCTCGGAGCATGCAAAGAGGAAGGTTCATAGACAAAGAAGAAGAATGCAGATCTTCACCTGCAACATGGCTGGCATATTCGGCCAGTATGGAAGGCTTCTAGAAGATCCACAAGAGCTGGCTCAATTGGCCGGTAGGCCAGGGCTGAACACTTGAAGGGTAGAAGCTGCAAGGGAACTATTGGCGGCGACTAGAGGAGAGCAAACCCTACCCCACGCCCAACAATGTGATGAGTCTGCTGTCCTGACCGCCAATGTGGTGATAGCGGAAGAAGAAGAAGATGTCTTGCTTGACATCCTACCTGAGGGTGCATCCGGGGAGACAACGGAAGCTATTCCCAGCACTGCGACTATGGATCTGGCAGTACTAATGATACTACAAAATTTTAGGAGATAGAGCTGCTGAAGAAGCAACTGATGGACAAGACAGAACAGTCTTCAGCTGCCAAGCAGCCTGAGATGTAGGGTGAATCATCACGGGGAGCCATCAACCGGAGTGACCCCTCTCTACACTATTCCGTGCCCCAGCCGGCAGAACCAAGTTTGGCGACGACTCAGCAACGCCCACCACAGTCGCTGATGCCGCCGGTGCTACCACAGGTGCACCAGACACCTTCATTAGTGCGTCCTCTTCCGTAAGCGACCACCCTGGTCACCCCTTACCTCCAGCTTGCACACTTCTACCCAGAACCGGTTGACCCAACCGTCATGAACAAAATGATGGTGGAGAGAATGATTGAGTTGAAGCTCGCTGAAAGAAGTGAAGGTGACTATGTCGCATTTGATGCATATAGGGTTCCATACCCGCAGCATCATGCTGCCAAGCGACTCCCTCCTGGGATTAGCAAGCCACCGAAATTCGACAAGTTCAACGGGAAGGGATCCCCGAAAGAACATGTCGCATACTACATGACCGTCATGGATGATCTGGCCACCGACGAGTCATACTTGCTGAAATCCTTCGGGTCTTCGTTGATGGGGCTCGCTTTTGAATGGTACTCTAGTTTCCCGGTCGGGTCGATCAACGACTGGTCGGACATGCAAAGGAAGTTCAGAGAAAAATTCCATGTTACAGAGAGGGAGGTCACAGTGGCCGAACTCTACTCAACAAGACAAAGGGCGGATGAAATAGCCCTCGATTATATCAAGAGGTGGAGGAACCTCGGGATGAAGTGCAAGCGGCCCTCGCATCAGGAGGATGCTGTACAAATATGCAAACAGAACCTCAGGAGAGAGGTCCTAGAAAAGATGATAGGAATGGAGATCCAGTCGTTCGAGCGATTGAACAACATTATGGCCGAGGTCGAGGCTTTCCTGTCCAGACCTGCCCCTGCATCAACTGCTGCTGCTACACAGAAAGGCAAGGTAGTAGAACGGCGCCCGATGCCTAAAGAAGCAAATGCCCTCGACATTAAGGCATTCGAACAACAAAAGGATAAAGGCAAGAAGGTGGATGCTCCACAGCCTGCCAAAGCCAGGGATGGCAAAGAAGGTCCCTCACTACGGGATAAAATGAAGAAGGCCTATTCTTTTCCAAAGGATAAGACCGAAATTCTGTTCGATTGGGTAACCCAATATGACAAGGTCACATTGCCTGAGCTGAAGAGGCCAGAGGACTTGAAGAGAAAAGACAGTCCAAGATTCTGCCCCTATCACCAGATACTGGGGCACCCGATTGAAGACTGCTATGTCTTCAAAGATATTATTGAAGGCATGGTGAAGAAGGATGAGATTGACTTGGGAGAGTACAAGGTCGACTCTCCACAACCTCATGAGGCTCCTCTGAGGAGGGCTGCAGCCAATATGATCTCTGTGTACCAGGAACTGCCTGAGGAGATCTTTGAAGCCAGCACTCGGCGCACTTATGAACTCTGTTTCCTGGCGCCCATAGAAGAACAACAGGGATGGCTACAAGTCCTTACAAAGAACAAGAAGAAGACGGCACCTCGCCCGAGAATGGGGGCACACATTCGTGGTATCACATCACGACCTACCCCTCCGGTGGCAGCACCTGTGTGGACCAATCCACTTGCAGTCATCAGGATACCAACACATAATTGGAGGAGACAGACTCCCCTGCCGATTGTAATGCCACAGATTTTTTCAGATATTTTTCGGATCATTTTAGTGGGTCTCGGAGCGTATTTTGTGTTTTACACGTGTTTTTCCCAGATGCGCCTTCAGAACTCTGTGCAGGGCAAACCGTGACGTTCTCCGACTCCGGGACTGTACCGGCGCGTTGTGCTCCTCCCGAGGTCCCATAGGTAATTTTTCATAATTTTTTGAATTTTTTGAATTTTTGGGTTTTTCTATATATTAACCCTTTCTCTTTCTCTCCCCTCTCATTTCTCACTCTCTCCCTCTCTTTCTTCTCCCACGATCTCTTCTCACCCTCTCTTCTCCGACGGCCGACGGAGTGAGACGGGGGCGTGGCAGGGCGACGCGGGCGAGGAGGACGGCGAGGATGGGTCGAGGATCGGGGGATGGAGGCACGTGGAAGCTCGGTGGCGCGTTCGTGAGCCGGTGAGGGTTTCTCGGTGATTTCTTTGTGGATCGGCGTCCACGGCGCCTCGTTTCTTCGGTGGAGGTAGAGAGATGGACCCCCAGCTCGTACATTCCCTTTCCCGTGAGTTTTGTAGGCCGTGGTGAGCCGAGCGGGCGTCTTTGGGGAATTTTGGGAAAATTCCATATTTTAGGGCTTGTGAGCCGATCTACCGTTTCATCGCATTTTTGGCCGATCCGAGGCCGTAGATACATGCTAGGGGCTATTTGGGGGCTTCCCCTTGTTTTCCCCCTCTCCCATGGAGGTATGGGGGCGTGGTTGGTGTTTTTGGTCGTTTCCCGCCGTTCCACCGCCAGGACGGTGTGACGGTCGTTCCAGTGACCGCCACAGCGTGTGACGCCCCATGGTGGGTGCGTCACAGCCTACTGTTTTGCCAACTGGGTGGTCCGTGGCTCTGACGGTCCCACGATAGACGGCCAGGGCGTGTGACGCGCCTATGTTGGACCATCAGAGTGATGATCCGACCATTGGCAGTCGACCGTTGTGGTTTTGACCGATGGGGGTCAAGGCCTCTGACGCACCCAAGGTGGAGCGTTAGAGCCTTGTGACACCCCTGTGAGGGAGCGTCAGAGAGGACACCTCCCCACCTTCTAACGCACATGGGTTGTAGCGTTAGAGTCTGTGACGCCCCGAGGGGTGTGCGTCACAGCCAATTTTTGTCCCATCTTATGACGCACCAGCGTTGGTCCGTCAGAGACCGTGACGCCCCGGGCGGTGTGCGTCATGGTTGGTTTCTGCCCGTCTTCTGACGCACCAGGCTAGGCACGTCAGAGACTGTGACGCCCCAGGACTGGCGCGTTACAGTCGATTTTGCACCGTTTGTCTGACACTCCTGAGTTGGACCGTCAGGGTGCTGTGATGGCCTATCCTTGGACCGTTACAGCTGTGACGGCCCAAAGATAGACCGACAGGCACCGTGTTGCGCCAAAGTGGTTCTTCGTACTTGCCGCGATCGTTTCACGTTGTGTAGGTCCCTGGTCGACCCGGTTGGGACCCAGTGGTCGACCTACGGTCTCGTGAAAAGTCCCTGACATCCCGAGGGTTTTGTGTCTGTGTTTTGAGGGTGTCGGGAGGACCGTGATATCTTGTTTAGCATGCCCATGGGTTTGAGAGTCCGGGTGACTCCTCGTGTTTTGGGCTTTCTGTTACGCTTGATCGAGGCACCGTGCGTCGTGTGAGTGTGGCGAGGGTTCCCCGCACGCCGTGAGTTTCTTCGGGAATAGGTTTCTGAGTGGGCCTTGAGTAAGGCCTGGGACTGTGAGTCCAGTTGCCCAGCCTGGGGCTGGAGGGTTCCCACTTTTCCCTGAGAATGAGATTCGGTTTAGCGGCCTGTGAGCTACCTTGGGAACCATGTTTCTCTGTTTCTACGTTTCTACGTGGCCGGGTGCGTGGCCGGGTGCGTGGCCCGTGGACTGTGAGTCCCGTTTCTTCTCCGACCGTGGTCACCGTGCGACGGTGCTGGTACGTGGGACGGTCCCCGTACTTCATCGGGTTCAGACGTTGTTTTTCGTTGACTTGAGAGTCTACTCCTTCAGTGACCCTCC
Organism: Amorphophallus konjac; assembly: GCA_022559845.1. NCBI lineage: Eukaryota > Viridiplantae > Streptophyta > Magnoliopsida > Alismatales > Araceae > Amorphophallus > Amorphophallus konjac. Next base: position 28,399,309 of record CM040122.1, on the reverse strand, counting down.
ACTAGTCGTAGCCTACTTACACGCGAGTGGTCTCACCAGGGAGTGGTGGAGAGGCTACCCTGAGGATGATTTTTAGACTGGTTTCTGTTGGGCCCCTTATCTGTAGCCAGAGCCCGACTCAAGGGAAAAACCAGTTAGAGGCCAGACGTAGGACGCATGGTCTGTGTGTGCACACGTGGTTGGGGGCGGTTGGACACACGCTGACGAGCGCGACCCCAACTAGTCACTTGCTTTGTGGTTACTTGTACGGTGTCCTTGCCTCCACCCGGGGCGTGGCAGGCAGACACCTGCGGTGCGGTGTAAGACGTCAGGGGACGCTACCGACTGTGCTTCTAGTGGGAGGTACTCCTGTCGAGTCGGGAGTGATAGGCTGTCAGTCTCTGTGACTTCGACCTTCGGGTTTTTGGTCGTGTTGACCGTTGAATTCCGTGTTTCACCGTGGCGCGTGTGTTGGTTTTCGTGCCACGAGACTAGTGCTAATAGCTTTACCGAGGTTGCGTCTTGTTGGGGCGGTGTCTGCGACAGGGTGGTTGGGGTTGCACCTTGGACAGCGTGTCCAGGTTGGCCGTGTCCTGGGAGACAGGCCTCTACGGCGGGGTTGCCGTTGATTTTTACTTCTGTAAGTGGTGCTAGTATGGTCTGGTTCCCGACTGTGAGATCGAGACTTCTCTTTCTGCTTGACCGGTACAGTAGGAGTAGTTATAGTGCCGAGTTTTGACCGGCCACCGGGTTTCCTGTTCCTGCTGTTACTGTTGCTCTCGTAGTTACAGCTTTCCGTGCCGCCGTTGTTCTCAGTTGGGGTTCCGCGAGATCCCTACTGGGCCAGTGACAGGAAACTCACCCCTGCTTTTCAGGTGTGGTGGTTAGTCCTCGAGGTTCGAGGTTGCGGTTCAGAGGTTCTTAGTTTCTAGCTCGCCGGACCGAGTGTTCACTCGGCATGTGGTACGTTTTACTGCTTTAGACTGTACTTTCTGTTGGACTGGACTCTGTTGTAGTAGTTGTGTATTTATTTTTATTATTTGTTGAATTGTCCTGCCTTATTTTCTATTTCATTGTGTCTCCACACTCCTTTTAGCCCTTCCGAGCCCTCCCGGCTTGTGGGCGGCGAGTCAGGATTCAAATGGTATCGGGCCTTCCCGGTATCCGGATCTTGGGTCGTTACAGATGGTATTAGAGCAGAGGTTGTAGACGTACATAGGAATTCGAGATATTGCAGTGATCAGAGTCCATAAGGTCCAGTACAGTCGGCAGCTGGGTTAGGGATTTGCATTTGTTTTCCGCTTCATTTCACGCTTGAGAGCTTGAGTGCGCCGTGCGGCGCTATGAAGGCGGTTGCTGTTCGCGGCTTTCGTGTCAGCGTGGGGTCTAAGGATCGAGGTTGAGAGCCTTCTCCCTCATCGGTGGTGATCCTGGTTGTCCAGCGTTGGGCAGAGGTTACCGGCAGGTGCGTCGCTGCGGTGCTGCGTTCGAGGTGTTTGCAGCGAGGTCAGGTGGCTGGTGCGGGTTGCTTGTGGTTATGTGGCCATGAGCGTGCTCTTAGGGAGCTGCTGTCGATTTTGGGCCACTCTAGATCAAGGTTTATCCAGCCCCTGAGGCGCTGAGGTTGAAGTTTGAGGCGTTGGAGCGGGTGCTCTGGTCGAGAAGTGTGCTCAAGTGAGCGGAGGATCTTCTCGGTGAGCTACTGTCTCGTCGAGCCTGGTGTTAATGTCGTGCTCTGTTGCGTTAGAAATGACGTGTCGGTCCCTGTTATTCTTGCAGATTTCGAGGCAAGATTGGGCTGTGGTGTCCTAGTAAGTCTTGCTCCTGCGCCCTTGTGTGAGAATGGGTTGTGTTCGCCTTAGATTTGGTTTGAGTTGTGGAGGTTCCGCAGTGAGTTTCGGGACTCGAGGATGAGCGTTGGCGGTTGCCGACTATGGCTCGTGTTGCGGCTCTTGGCGTGGCTTGTTGCAGTTCGAGGAATTGCAGCGGTGGTGCATCGAGAGATGCTGTGATTGTGGTCCGATGTGACACTCGTCGAGTGTGTCGGAGGCACTGACCTAATGTGGTGATGATTTTCTCGGTGCTGGAAGGTGTTGTTCCCAACGTGCGTGAGATTCGAGGTCAGGTTGAGCGTGGAGTTTTCCGTTGGTCGGAAGTGCAATTGGTTTCCCCTTTTGGTTGGAGAGAATTATGTTCGGCCAGGTTCGTCGTCTTGCATTGTGTGTTCAGATTGGTTGGCCTTCAGGTGCCATGAAGTCCGTGCGAGACGTGCTCCTTGTCTTTGCCAGGTGGTTGCCTGCGAGAGCTGTGCCCAATTCTCTTGTTGTGTGAGGGTGCTGGCGCTTTTCCGAAAGTACGAGTGCTAGTTGGGCGGTGTTCGCATTTGTGGCTCTACGCGTGGATCAGAGTGCGCAGCGGAAGCTTGGTGGGCTTGTGACCCACTGGTTCAGGATTGTAGCGTTGGTTGCTACGGGCGGATTTCCTAAGTTTGCGTTGTGCATTGGAGGATTGGTCCCTCTGTGCGAAACGTGTTGTTGCCGTGTCATTGCTCGAGGTATTGCGATTCTTGGCACTGGCAGGATGGAGTGTTGGGGAATGTGCTGGCTAGTGCGCCGCATGAGTACCCTGTTCATGTGATGGAAGCCATGTCAGGCGTCGGTATTAGACCCGAATGGGGTTGTTGAGGATGTCGCCTGACGGAGGTCGAGGACGTGTTGGTCAGAGTCGGTGGCTTGGTGCCCGACTTGTATTGGAGGCTGTGTCCTCGGTTGAGATCGTGTTTTGAGGAAGTGATCTCCGAGAGATTTTGGGTTCCGGTTGGTAGCTACGAGTGACTGGTAAGGCTAGTCTCATAGTCGACCACGGTAAGATGTGTATTGCTTGGGGACCCGTGTGCATTGGCCGCAGCGTTGGCGACCAGGTTGCAGTGAGATTGGCGTCGGATTGGTGGTCCGTGATGGGACGTTGGTGTCATAATGGTTATCCCTGGTTTGGTGACCAGCTTGGGATGGTTCCTCTGTAAGTCTGAGTCAAGTGAGGTGATTACCGAAGACGCCAGGAACTTGTCATTTGGTTTCATCGTGCCCCGAGAGGGTCGAGTTGGTGCGATGATCGAGTTCGTATGCGGTGTCCGAGAGGAGTGCAGCTTGAGATGTGGTAATTATCTGTGTGTGAGTCAGCGGATGACCTGCTGTGGGTTGGATCATGCCCGTTGGGCCGGTGGAGGTTCCCCGTTGACGTGTATCTGGCGACTAATGGATGGTCTTTTCACAGACAGAAGATGCTATTGGTTGTGCATCGTGAACGGTGAGAGCCGTGTGTAAGTGAGACCTTTGGTGGTCATTTCTATGATGTGCTTTCCCCGATTGGATATGGGCTCTGTCGAAGTTTGTCTTCTGGGCTCTGGCAGAGTTGGCACAATGGTATGTCTGGCTTTCAGCTTGCCAGGTGTGAGGTGATCCTTGGCGCTGAGCCGATGAGCAGGTTGCGGTCTGTTGAGATGGCTGTGTGAGCTGGTGAAGGCCCTGTATTGGTTGTTCCCTTGAGAAGGGTGTGCAACCTGTCAGCTGGTTGTGAAGCTGATGTGTGTTTTGTCTACTGACCATTGGATGGATCGGTAGCGGTTGCTCATGTCGGGGGCTGTGTCTCCTCGGTGAGCGAGTTGGTGGCAGCGGTGCCATGAGTGGCTTTCATTGTGACTGAGGTGACGCCGGGCTGCGTTGTTGGTGTACCTACTCTGATGGCCGGTGTGCGCGGCACGCGGAGCGAGATGTTGTTTGTGATTGCAAGTCTGGCGGTGTCCCTCAGGTCCGGAGCTTTTCGTGCGAATTGAGATTTTCTGTGTTGGGGCTCTGACGGCGTTGTCAATTGGTTCAGTGTTCTTCCCCTGTATCTTGGTGCTAGTCCCGAATTTTGAGGATGAAATTCCTTCACGGTGGGAGGGCTGTAATGACCCAGATTTTTTCGGATATTTTTTGGATCATTTTAGTGGGTCTCGGAGCGTATTTTATGTTTTACGCGTATTTTCCCCGATGCGCCTTCGGAACTCTGTGTAGGGCAAACCGTGGCGTTCTCCGACTCCGGGACTGTACCAGCGCGTTGTGCTCCTCCCGAGGATCGCGGAGGTAATTTTTTGTAATTTTCTAAATTTATGGAATTTTTAGATTTTTCTATATATTAACCCTTTCTCTCTCTCTCCCCTCTCATTTCTCACTCTCTCCCTCTCTCTCTTCTCCCACGCTCTCTTCTCACCCTCTCTTCTCCGGCGGCCGACGGAGTGAGACGGGGGCGCGGTAGAGCGACGCGGGCGAGGACGACGATGAGGATGGGTCGAGGATCGGGGGATGGAGGCGCGTGGAAGCTCGGTGGCGCGTTCGTGAGCTGGCGAGGGTTTCGCGGCAATTTCTTCGTGGATCGGCATCCACGGCGCGTCGTTTCTTCGGTGGAGGTAGGGAGATGGACCCCCAGCTTGTGCATTCCCTTTCCCGTGAGTTTTGTAGGCCGTGGTGAGCCGAGGGGGCGTATTTGGAGAAATTTGGGAAAATTCCATATTTTAGGGCTCGTGAGCTGATCTACCGTTTCATCACGTTTTTGGCCGATCTGAGGCCGTAGATGCATGTTAGGGGCTATTTGGGGGCTTCCCCCTTGTTTTCCCCCTATCCCATGGAGGTATAGGGGCGTGGTTGATGTTTTTGGTCATTTCCCACTGTTCCTCCGCCGGGACAGTGTGACGGTCGTTCCAGTGACCGCCACAGCGTGTGACGCCCCAGGGTGGGTGCGTCACAGCCTACTGTTTTGCCAACTGGGTGGTCCGTGGGCCTGACGGTCCCACGATAGACCGCCAGGGTGTGTGACGTGCCTAGGTTGGACCGTCAGAGTGACGATCCGAACTTTGGCAGTCGACCGTTGTTGTAACGACCCAGAGTTCAGGATACCGATATACCGATAACATCGATACACCGATACCAAGAACTGGGGAAGCCACCCAAGAGGCTGATGAGGCCCCTGAAGGGTTAGAAGAAAAGTGCTGAGGGGTATGCATAACGAATTGGAATTTGGAACGTGCAATTTACAATTAAGTAAAGAAATTAACACAAGTGCGGAAGCAATTCAAATAACTAGAGTGATATGTATATACTAGTCCAGAGAAACAAGAGTACTAGCCCAAAAAGGTACAACTACGCGGGGCATACCCCGGCAAAAGTACAACAAGCCACAAGGGCGCCTCGACTAAAGCTGGCAACTAACACGGTCTCCGAACCAACTCACGAAGCACCGGGAGACGGCGGGCGTGGCTCACCTGAAAAGAGAAAGGGTGAGTCACAGCCAGACTCAGTAGGGGTCACACGGATCCCTACCTCACACTAAACAAGCATACTTGCATAAATAAAGCAAGTAGAGCATGCATTTAAATAACTAACAGGCAATGGCAAGAATAACTACTCAAGTAAAGTTGTAGACTCTAACTAAGCAAGTATAACAGCTAAAGCATGCCACAGCTAACTAAACGCAAGCGATTAAAACTAAAGCTACCAAATAGAATAAGTCTTAGCTAGTCCAAGCAACAAGGAAGGACAACCACTGGAGCAGAAACCAGAAGCGTCCACTGACGACTTACACTGCGTCTCAAGCACTCGTAGTCGATGAAGCGACAAGCTAAGCACGTAAACAGTACCAAACCAAGTGACCAGTCGGAGTGGCACCCGTCGGTGTCAGTCCACAGTCTCCGACCACGTGTGCACACACTGACTCTAGCCTGAGCCAGGCCCTCTAGCTAGTTTTGCCCCTTGGTAGGACGCTACCATTGGCTGGGAGCCCACGGAACTAGCTTACAAACCGTGCATGGGAAACATACCCCTCCGCCATCCCCAAGCGGGTCGGCACTCAACAGACCTTAGGGCAACAACAGTGTCTCCATTGCGTGGAAAGAAAGGCTACTCTAATGGTAATAAAACACGCCACTATACATTAAAACAATACGAATATGGCATGAGTATAAAAAGGAACGCATAACAAATGGGCTGGCAACATATTAAAACCATCAGGGAAGCGGCGGTCTAATACCCACGCGCTACTTGAAAGTGACGGTCGGGGACTGGCGCGTTACACCAAGAACGACGCGCTGGTCTCCATCCTTTACTTCCACTTGAGTTCCAGCTCAAAGGACCTAAGAGGGAGAGTGGCGGTGGGGGTCCTATGCGTTGCTTCGAAGCAACGCGCGGGAGCACCGCCGTTACTTTCACCCGAGGCCTAAAACCAACGTATAGCGTTCAAATCGATCGCAGGCGAAACGACGCCCCAGTCTCGGCGCGTCGCTTGGAAACGACGGCCGGCCGACTGGCCGTCGGGCGCACCGCCTGACCAAACCAACATAAATCAACGAGAGAGCGACGGCTGGAAGCCCTACCGTTACTCTCAATGTAACGCACCCACGATGGGCCGTTACATTGAAGTAACGCGCTCACGAAAGACCGTCGGAGATGTGACGGTTCCTGGCGAGACCGTCACTTCACCTGGGTCGCGGATGGGTTATATCTAAAAATCGGTTCCCTCCCGGACGATCTGAATCGTCGGGTAACGGTGTAAAACCTGTAACCTGTCAAACCATGCAACCCATACGACAATATAACAACTAAAAACATCACATGCAAGGCCTAATAAGCATTAATCTCAAGAATTTCATTAAAACCCTACAAATGGAAGAAATGAACATTATGCATGCCATGGGCTCTAATCAACAGAACGAGCCACAGGAAATGATCCTAGCGAGATCAGGATTCCATCCCCCTACCTCTCGCAAGCCGAAACCGAAGAAAAGACCGCATGCAAGGAGGAAGAGCTACGAAGCCTCCACGCTCCACCTCGCTCCCACGATCACCGAACCATGCCGAAGTGGACACCTACGCGCTCCTCTCGACGCAAGGAATCCAACGGCGCCAACCTTGTCTCAATCCGACCTCGTCTCGCCCACGTTCCCTAAGGAGGAGAGAGGGGCGATCGCAAGAGGAGAGAGAGAGAGTGAGGGTGAAAGAGATATCGACGGGGGAGAGAGGGTGAGAGAGGGATTAAAAGAAAAGAAAAAAAAAGAAATTAAAATATATATAATATAATTATTATATATATTAAAATCTCATTAATTCTAATAACCCTCAAATAACTCCAAATAAATCTGGAAAAATACCAGACAAATTCCTAAAAATCCAGGAAAATAGCCAAAAATTCCAGAACAAATAATAAAACAAAAACCATCAAGGATCCATTAAGGCACGGGCCTTACAGTTGTGGTTTTGACCGTTGGGGGTCAAGGCATCTGACGCACCCAAGGTGGAGCGTCAGAGCCTTGTGACACCCCTATGAGGGAGCGTCAGAGAGGACGCGTTCCCACCTTCTAACGCACATGGGTTGGAGTGTTAGAGTTTGTGACACCCTAAGGGGCGTGCGTCACAGCTAGTTTTTGTCCCGTCTTCTGACGCGCCAGCGTTGGTCCGTCAGAGACCGTGACACCCCGGGCAGTGTACGTCACAGTTGGTTTCTTCCCGTCTTCTGACGCACCAGGCTAGGCGCGTCAGAGACTGTGACACACCAGAACTGGCGCGTTACAGTCGGTTTTGCACCGAGTGTCTGACGCTCTAGAGTTGGACCGTTAGGGTGCTGTGACGGCCTATCCTTGGACCGTTACAGCTGTGACAGCCCAAAGATAGACCGCCAGGCACTGTGTTGTGCCGAAGTGGTTCTTCGTGCTTGCCGTGATCGTTTCGCGTTGTGTAGGTCCCTGGTCGACCCGGTTGGGATCTAGTGGTCGACCTACGGTCTCGTGAAAAGTCCCAGACTCCCTGAGGGTTTTGTGTCCATGTTTTGAGGGTGCTGAGAGGACCGTACTACCTCATTTAGCGTGCCCGTGGGTTTAAGTGTCCGGGTGACTCCTCGTGTTCCGGGCTTTGTGTTATGCTTGATCGAGACACCGTGCGTCGGTGTGAGTGCGGTGAGGGTTCCCCGCACGCCGTGAGTTTCTTCGGGAAGAGGTTTCCGAGTGGGCCCTGAGTAAGGCCTGGGACTACGATTCCAGTTGTCCAGCCTGGGGTTGGAGGGTTCCCGCTTTTCCCTGAGAATGGGATTCGGCTTGGCGGCCTGTGAGCTGCCTTGGGAACCGTGTTTCTGCATTTCTGTGTGGCCAGGTGCATGGCCCGTGGACTGTGAGTACTGTTTCTTCTCCGACCGTGGTCACCGTGCGACGGTGCTGGTACGTGGGATGGTCCCCGTACTTCGTCGGGTTCGGACGTTATTTTCTGTTGACTTGAGAGTCTACTCCTTCAGTGACCCTCCACTAGTCGTAGCCTACTTACACGCGAGTGGTCCCACCAGGGAGTGGTGGAGAGGCTACCCTGAGGATAGTTTTTAGACTGGTTTCCGTCGGGCCCCTCGTCTGTAGCCAGAGTCCGGCTCAGTGGGAAAACCAGTTAGAGGCAAGACCTAAGACGCATGGTCTGTGTGTGCACACGTGGTTGGGGGCGGTTGGACACACGCTGACGAGCGCGGCCCCAGCTAGTCACTTGCTTTGTGGTTACTTGTATGGTGTCCTTGCCTCCGCTCGGGGCGTGACAGGCTGACACATGTCATGCGGTGTAAGACGTCAGGGGACGCTACCGACTGTGCTTCTAGTGGGAGGTACTCCTGTCGAGTCTGGAGTGACAGACTGTCAGTCTCTGTGACTTTGACCTTCGGGCTTTTGGTCGTGTTAGCCGTTGAATTCCGTGTTTCACCGTGGCACGTGTGTTAATTTTCGTGCCGCGAGACTAGTGCTAATAGCTTTACCGAGGTTGCGTCTTGTTGGTGCAGTGTCTGCAACCGGGTGGTCGGGGTTGCACCTTGGACAGCGTGTCCAGGTTGGCCCTGTCCTGGGAGACAGGCCTCTACGGCGAGGTTGCCATGGGTTTTTCCTTCGGTAAGTGGTGCTAGTATGGTCTGGTTTCCGACTGTGAGATCGAGACTTCTCTTTCTACTTGACCGGTACAGTAGGAGTAATTATAGTGCCGAGTTTTGACCGGCCACCGGGTTTCTTGTTCCTGCTATTACTGTTACTCTCGTAGTTATAGCTTTCCGTGCCGCCGTTATTCTCAGTTGGGGTTCTGCGGGATCCCTACTGGGCCAGTGACAGGAGGTTCACCCCTGCTTTTCAGGTATGGCGGTTCATCCTCGAGGTTCGAGGTTGCGGTTCAGAGGTTCTTAGTTTCCAGCTCGTCGGGCCGAGTGTTCACTCGGCATGTGGTACGTTTTACTACTTTAGACTGTACTTTCTGTTGGACTGGACTCTGTTGTAGTAGTTGTTTATTTATTTTTTTTATTTGTTGAATTATCCTACCTTATTTCTTATTTCTTTGTGCCTCCACACTCCTTTTAGCCCTTCCGAGCCCTCCCGGCTCGTGGGCGGCGGGTCAAGATTCGAATGGTATCGGGCCTTCCCGATATTCGGATCTTGGGTCGTTACACCGATAGTCAAGGAGATCAGTCCAGATGCCTGTCGACTACAGGAATACATAAATGGGCTAGATGAATATGTACAGGCCAAATTAGGACCCTTGCTGGTTCTGGATCATGTCCCATGGCAAGAACTAGAACAACTTTCACTCGAGTAGGAGCAGCAAGCTGAAGCAACATCTGATAAGGATGGCATCCTGTTCTGGGGGCGGGCGCTAGCTGAGGAAAAGAAGAAAAAGAAACAAAAGAAGAAAAGAAAGGCCACCAAGGTCAACAAAGAGCATGTTGTGTCCTGCAATACTCTCTCGGCTCTCTTCAATTTGCCTGATGAAGAAGACGAGGAAGAAATATGCTTTGCGCCCGCCGCAGGGGCAAGCCATGCTGAAGCAGCTACTACAGCACATGCAACCCAGACATGCCGAAAATGGGGGCGCCAGCTGCCTGCCAACCATAATATCATATTCAGAGGAGAGCAGCCCTACAAGATATCTTCCCCGGAGATCAAAGGGGTCCAGATCCCTCCTCCGTCAGGCCTTTATAACCAGAATGGGGGCACGACTACTAACCCTTCCTTCCTGGAATTTCTGAAGATGTCCAAGGGAAAGCAGCCATGTTAGGATGCCGATCTTGCAATCGGGGATACCTACCTGCAGCCCCAGCAGTCTTCCGAAGCTCCGTATGCAGATAAAGCTTACCCGGCGGTAGCCGATGAAAGGCAACAAGAAGATTGCACCAAGCAGAAGGATGCAGAATCTGAGCCCAATGAGGCAGGACCGTCAGGGACGGGAGTCCAAGGCCCCTCCAAGCCCAGATGGGCAGATGAAATGAAGCTGTCCAATGTCCGAGCAGGAAGCCGTGTAGTTAAATTGTTTAAAAAGCTCACGGCAAGATTCACTATTTGGGAAATTCTTTCTCTCAGTGAAGAGACCCGACATGCAATTATCACTGCTTTGCAGACGCCTACCCAATATGAAACCTGCTTGGCTTAAGCACTGCCGGAGGCCAGCATGTCCTTCACTCAGGAGGACATGTTGCTCCCTACTATCAGCAACAATAGGCCGCTCTACATGAGGCGGCACCTAAATGGACAGGAACTGAACAGGATCCTGGTCGACCCTGGCGCAGCTATCAACATTCTGCCATACAGAATATACCAGAGGCACCACTTTAATGTACGCCTCGATAAGACCGGGAGATGCGTATCGCCGGCTTCAACCAAAAGTGTGAAGTGTCATTAGGAGTAGCAGAATTCACACTCACTCTGGCAGACTTTACTACAAAGGTGCAGTTTCATGTCATCGACTCCCGCACCTCATACAAGGCGTTGCTTTGCCGCCCCTGACTGCATGAAAATATGGTGGTGCCATCCACACTCCACCAGTGCATCAAATACAGCCTCGAAGGGAAGGAGGAGAGGATATTTGCCGATCTCCACCCATTCGAGGTGTCTGAGTGTCACCTGGCAGACGCTCATCTATATGCAGAACGGTCCCAGGGGACCTCTGAAGCCAAGACCCCTGCGGGGGCATCAAAAAGCACCTCCGGCAACAAGTGGTTCCCACCCCCACCGCGCGGATATGTCAAGCCCAAGGCGGTCTCTCATATTACCGTCACTGGAGACGTGGGCAGGCTAGCACCTCCGGCCATATATCCTGAAGCCAACGAAATCAATGTCGATCAGCAGCACGACCATATAAGGGTCCTGGAAGGCCTCACCAAGCCAATCCCCGGCCTCGATAATGTAACTGTCGAGCCTTTCAAAGCTTGGGAGGTGACGCAGATAGATGGCCCTAGCAGCTTGTTCTATACTGCTGAGGAGCACCCTACCCGGGAAGACACTGATTGTCACCTGCCCGAGGACATAGAGAACCTGCTAGCTCCCGTTCAGGGTCTAGCATTCACGACGAGTCGGATGGCCAGGATGTTCCAGAAGTAGTACATCCCCTCCAATCAGTCGCGTAAAGATAAAGAGGCATTCCAGAAGATGTGGTATCCTACGAATCTGGACAAAGAAATGAGACGTGTTTCTCAACATCCAGGGTTGGGCTTCACCCTTTAGGAATACTACTACAATGAACGCTATGAGGTGGATACCATCTCCACTTTCTGTCCTACTGAAAACAATCCGCTGGGGGCAACTTTTGATGAATATCCAGCATAAGCAGAATATGCTGAACCGGCTCAATCAAGAGACCCGAAAACAGAGGCCATGGCTCCTTGCCGATGTTGGGAGCAAGTCTATCCTGAAGAAGCAGCCCTTCAAGCCAGATTTGACATGGCCAACAGTAGCGAAGCCGAAGATGCTGAAGAAACAAGGGCATCTCCCTCTAGCGGGTCTCCGCTGATGATGATTCCAGCACCTCTCGTGCCGATCAGAGAAACATCTGTCGAAGCCGAGCAAGAAATGCATGCTGCTGAAAAGAAAAGTGCCATCCCCACTGAGGACACTACAACCCAAGGGGGGGGGATGAGGCTGTTAACCTGCCCCTCGAAGCTGCAACGGCGATGAATTCGTTCATAGAACAATCTGCACATCCGCTTCTTACCGAGATGGGGGTCCCTGCTGAAGCTCAGATAGAATCAAATGAAGAGATCGAGGCCCTTGATCTTGAAGATGAAAGTCCAGACTTTGTCAACCTTCAGCCGGTGCCCCCGGAAATAGAAGATGGGGGCCAAGCCATGGTCGATGAGCTGATAGAAGTTAACTTGGGAGATGGGCACGACCATAGGCCGACCTTCCTCAGCGCCCAGCTATCTGTTGAAGAACGAGAGCTGTACATCCAGCTACTGTAAAAATACCGGGATTGCTTTACCTGGACCTACAAGGAAATGCCAAGACTAAGCCCCGCAGTCTCACAACATGAGCTAGCAATAAGCCCTGAAGTCGAACCGACGAAGCAACCGCCGTGGCGCATGAGGCGAGAGCGCATTACTCAAATATGCAAAGAAGTGGACAAGCTCATTGATGTGGGTTTTGTCGAAGAGAATCAATATACCACGTGGCTGGCTAACATTGTGCCTGTGAAAAAAAAGAATGGGCAGATCCGGATATGTGTTGACTTCTGAGATCTAAATAAAACCTGCTGATGGGGACATCAGAGCAAGAGCACTAACATTTTAATTTGCATTTATGTCCTTTAGTTTGCTTTTATATCCTTGGGAAAGCATGTTCACAATTGTAAGGCTTCATAAGCCAATGTGTCATTCCCTAGGATTGTTTGGGTTTTTATGTAAATTATCAGTAGGTCCAGCAAGGGGGCCCTCACTCCTTCCCCATTAGTTCACATAAGCCATATGGGTCTATGTGGGGCTGGTCAAAGTCCTAGGTGGCCTTCTAGATGCTTTGACAAGTCAAGGGAGACAAGTGGTAAAAATAGTCCAAGATTCCAACCCATAAGTCCAAGGGGCGCCCCCCCCCCTAATAATTTTTTAATGTGGTTCCAAACAACATGGTATAATAACATTTTACCTCCCTCTTTTACCCCTCCTAATTCTAGATCTAGGGCCATTTTGAGTCTTTTTACATTTCATACAAATAGGTTGTATTTCCATTTTATGTGAATTAATGAAGTGAAAATTTGGAAATTTGGTTGGAATCCCCTTGGAGGGTGCGCCCGTCTCCCCTCTCTCCCTCTAGTTCTTCTTCTTCCTCCAGCAATCCAGGGTGTGAGACCCTTTCTACCTCCCCCTCTCATCCTCTGAGTTCTCTTTCTGCCGCCGCCGCCATCGCACCGCCATCGCGCCGCCGTCTTCATCGCCGGAATTCTGTCTCCATCAGGACAGAAGCTCATCTCTGGAATTTTATCTTTGGTTCTTGTTGTCTGATTGAGCCCAAACTTTGAGGTCTTGTTATACGTGTCTCCCCTAATCTCCAGTTCAAATTTCGTACCATTTGGCCTTAGTTTGATATTTTCCCCATATTTTTGTTTGTCCTCAGTAATCTGCCCTTTTGCAGATCTACGAGACAGTGTCACCTATTCATATTTTTCCTACCCCCTTATCAATTTCCAGAAAATCCACAACAATTACTCCGTGTTCCTCACATATACCCCCTTCCACCATAATTTTCGTGGAGTCTAGAAAATTCATTTTCCCCTCGGTCAATGGTCAGTTTCAGGCAGATCCCTTTCTGTCCTGAGTGTCAGTAATATGATCCACAGGAAAACACGTAGTTTGCAGAGTTTTTCATTTTTAATCCCTTCTCTGGATCGACGGGAAAAACATATATGTTGTAGTTCTGTGAGTGCTCTTTCCAACGGTACCAGCCACGCCTCGATCGGCCTCCGGATCTGAGCACCATAATTCCTGCAGTCGAAACGTGCAGATCTGTTCCCTGTGCAGGTCTGAAATTGCAGTCCGGGAATAATTCGTGCAAAATTGTCAAAAGTCAACTTCTAGAACCGTCACTTCAGGGAGTCGATCGGGGACATCCCGCCATCGTCCCAGCCAAGCGGCGCCTTCAAAAGACCTCAGGAAGGTGACGTTCCTTTGGAATCCGCACCTTGCTGTCCAGTGAGTCAGAACCGAGTCGGCGCAGTACCGAGTCGGCGCAGGACTGAGTCGGCGCAATAGGCCGAGTTCGCTCCGAACGCACCTCCGGATTGCTGTCCATCAACCCAGGGTCGGTCCTCCCGGGTCCCACTTGCAGCCCTTTACCTCCCTGCGTTGAGTGGGCAATAAAATTCACTCTTGTAACTAAGTTTTTACCGTTGTTACCGGGAGTTACCGTACTTGGCCGGGATCGTCTTCCCCACGCCCGAAGCGTGGAGGTAAACTCACCCTCACTCTTTATCGCATTATGCTTAGTTCGTATTCATTCGTATATCCCGCTGCGAGTGTAGGATACTAGCTTGATATATTGTTATCACCGCTGCGAGAGTGAGTGAGTGTACCGTCCCGTGACTCATTCCGAGTTAATGCGGAAAAGCCGATACCCGAGACTCACGGCCGGTTTCTCAACCGCGCTCGGTCTCACGTCTTCCCTCGCTTAGGAACAATCTCGAGCTAGAGTCTCAGGTCGCGTGTCCGTCCCGCATCAATTTGGTTTCAGAGCGCCAGTTGAGTCTAGGGTGTTTAAAACAAAATAAAAAAAAAGAGTCGTTTAAGTCGGTCTAAGTGTCACATTTGCATACCATTAATTGGTATATCAAAAGGTGTTGTCCGAACATTAGGCTACGCCTATCGAGAAGGCCGCACACTTGCGCGAGTGATCTTCGGATTTATTATCTCCGCCACGTACCGAGTCTTGGTTTAAGTCTAGGGTCCTTAGTGTGCATTAGTTAGTGCATTCCAACTTTGCATCGCATAGTAGGGTCGTGTCTAGTCCACGAGAGTCTGATCTTGTCATCGTGTGCCTGCATGTCCACTACCCGCCAACCCCATGGCCATTCCCCAAGACCATGCATCCGAATGGTCATTTCTAGTGGCCCAATTCAATGCCTTCATGACCCGACCCTTGGGTTTCACCCACATCATTTCTAAAGCCACTCTACCCAATGGGTCCACAACGGAACTCCATTTCACTCATGGGGAGTCGGATAATTGGGTTTCTCTTGATATCGTGGAGTCCCTCTCCAAGACGGGCGAGATTATCAGCGAGGGTGATTTTCCTTGTGTCGAGTTCCAAAGGAAGATCGGCTCCGATCTTTACTTCGATGGCGCATGGTGCAATATTGGTACGCTAGCCGGACCATGCGTTATATTAGGGCGACCATGGTTGAAAGAGAGGAGAGCGACCTTTGACCGGGATAGGAGGACCTGCACCTTATATCCACCTCCCTACCCGGCAAGTTCATCTTCCACGATGGCTTTCAGCCGACCACCTCTGTGTCACCAACCACCCACCCCTATCAGTCCGCTCCGCCTACGGACTCATGCCCACTACCTTCCCCGAAGCCATCAAACTTGGAGCCACCTCATCCCGAGCCTTCCGTATTTCTAACGGGTACACTTTTCATAGCCGAGCCGCTTCTTAGCTGGCTCTAGGATGGCTTGGTCCCACCTCCATATCCATCAATGGACCCCATCTTACCTCTAGTGCCCGTCAAGTCCTACCACACGACATTCCGGTCTAGTCACCATGTTGATACCTTGGGTGACCTTATTATGGGTTTACATCGGCAATGGACGTTGACGCACTTATTGACCCGAGGCTTCAACCAACCAACTAGTCGTAGCTTCACTCATCCGGCCTTAGGGTCCATTACCTCCGTGTGCACCGTGGGTTGTGTCACCATGGAGGTTCTCTTATTCCTCCCAATGTCGGCCGAGCCCGACTTCATTCCCTTTTTCCCAAGGGAGGAATCTTATTTTTTTCACATGACCACCGTCCCATTCACCATGACGGATGAAGGTGACCACCCACACCTTCAAGAATTTCACAATTGGGACCGTGTCATATGGGAGCCCATCTCATGGGGTCATACCTTCTTTGACCCTTTTGACCCCTTCACTAGTGAAGCTACCGAGCTATCATCTTCACTCCACTTCTTCTGCGGAGTTCACTATCACACCCCTACCCCTCGGTCTAGTTGGCAAGCCTTACCTACGTCTAAGGGTGATGACGAAGGTAGTTTTGGATCTCCTAGCCCTTCCCCACCCAAATCCCATAAGCTGCCAATGTATGAGTGGTACATCTTAGGATGTCTAGGAGTCCTCCATTCCGTCAACCATCGAATACATCTAGTGTATGCATGGCACATATTCGGGTGTCCTGGTCCACCTTTGCATATGCATGAGTCGGACTAACCTTAGGTGTGTCTAGGGTCGTGTGTCAGTCTTTGTTTCGTCCCGTTTGTCTGTCGAGTGCATGTGCATATGTCGAGTCGAGTCAGTTTTGTACGCTCGCGTTGTTTGTCCCTTTCGAGTACGAGACTTGTCGGACTTTGGGATCGGTTCTACTTCACATATCGGATCTACTCACATAAGGGACAAGCGGTGATTCCTAGTGAGTCTTCGAGCCACCTTCCTTCATTTGAGAGTGACCCCACCACGGAGTGTCCACCTCTAGCCTCTTCCCCAGTAGCGTGTGCATATCGAATCTATACAGGATGAGTAGGTGTCGATTATTTGGAGTGGAGCGTACTCCGCGCTTCCAGGTTCTATGACACATCCGCCGGAGCTACTCGAGCAGCCGCACCCCTTACTCGACGGGGTCGAGTTCTTCCCACCCGGAGAGAATTGATGGGGACATCAGAGCAAGAGCACTGACATTTTAATTTACATTTGTGTCCTTTAGTTTGCTTTTATATCCTTGGGAAAGTATGTTCACAATTGTAAGGCTTCATAAGCCAATGTATCATTCCCTAGGATTGTTTGTGTTTTTATGTAAATTATCAGCAAGGGGGCCCCCACTCCTTCCCCATTGGTCCACATAAGCCATATGGGTCCATGTGGGGCTGGTCAAAGTCCTAGGTGGCCTTTTAGATGCTTTGACAAGTCAAGGGAGACAAGTGGTAAAAATAGTCCAAGATTCCTACCCAAGTCCAAGGCCCTCCCCCCTAATAGTTTTTTAATGTGGTTCCAAACCACATGGGATAATAACATTTTACCTCCCTCTTTTACCCCTCCTAATTCTAGATCTAGGGCCATTTTGAGTCTTTTTACATTTCATACAAATAGGTTGTATTTCCATTTTATGTGAATTAATGAAGTGAAAATTTAGAAATTTGGTTGGAGTCGCCTTGGAGGGTGCGCCCCTCTCCCCTCTCTCCCTCTGGTTCTTCTTCTTCCTCCAGCAATCCAGGGTGTGAGACCCTTTCTACCTCCCCCTCTCATCCTCTGAGTTCTCTTTCTGCCGCCGCCGCCATCGCACCGCCATCGCGCCGCCGTCTTCATCGCCGGAATTCTGTCTCCATCAGGACAGAAGCTCATCTCCGGAATTTTATCTTTGGTTCTTGTTGTCTGATTGAGCCTAAACTTTGAGGTCTTGTTCTACGTGTTTTCCCTAATCTCCAGTTCAAATTTCGTGCCATTTGACCTTAGTTTGATATTTTTCCCATATTTTTGTTTGTCCTCTCAGTAATCTGCCCTTTTGCAGATCTGCGAGACAGTGTCACCTATTCGAATTTTCCCACCCCCTTATCAATTTCCAAAAAATCCACAAAAATTACTCCGTGTTCCTCACATATACCCCCTTCCACCATAATTTTCGTGGAGTCTAGAAAATTCATTTTCCCCTCAGTCAATGGTCAGTTTCAGGCAGATCCCTTTCTGTCCTGAGGGTCAGTAATCTGATCCACAGGAAAACCTGTAGTTTGCAGAGTTTTTCATTTTTAATCCCTTCTCTGGATCAACAGGAAAAAAATATATGTTGTAGTTATGTGAGTTCTCTTTCAAATGGTACCAACCACGCCTCAATCGGCCTCCGGATCTGAGCACCATAATTCTTGCAGCCGAAATGTGCAGATCTGTTCCATGTGCAAGTCTGAAATTGCAGTCCGGGAATAATTCATGCAAAATTATCAAAAGTCAACTTCTGGTACCGCCACTTCAGGGAGTTGATCGGGGACATCCCGCCATCGTCCCAGCCAAGCGGCGCCTTCAGAAGACCACAGGAGTGTGACGTTCCTTTGGAATACACGCCTTACTATCCAGGAGCCAGAACCGAGTCGGCACAGTACCGAGTCGGCGCAGGACCAAGTCGGACCAGCAGGCTGAGTTCACCCCGAACGTTCCTCCGGATTGCTGCTCGTCAACCCAAGGTCGGTCCTCCTGGGCCCCACTTGTAGCCCTTTACCTCCCTGCGTGGAGTGGGTAATAAAATTCACTGTTGTAACTAAGTTTTTACCGTTGTTACCGGGAGTTACCGTACTTGGCCGGGATCGTCTTCCCCACGCCCGGAGTGTGGAGGTAAACTCGCCCTCACTCTTTATCGCATTATGCTTAGTTCGTATTCATTCGTATATGCCGCTGCGAGTGTAGGATACTAGCTTGATATATTGTTATCACCGCTGCGAGAGTGAGTGAGTGTACCGTCCCGTGACTCATTCCGAGTTAACGCGGAAAAGCCGATACCCGAGACTCACAGCCGATTTGTCAACCGCGCTCGGTCCCACGTCTTCCCTCACTTAGGGATGATCGCGAGCTAGAGTCCCAGGTCACGTGTCCGTCCCGCATCACCTGCCCTAAAGATGACTTTCCAGTACCGATAATGGAGGTCATGATAGATGCAACAACCGGCCACGAGGCCCTATCATTCATGGATGGGGCATCCGGCTATAACCAAATATGGATCGCGGAACATGACCGGATCCACACTGCCTTCCGAACTCCCAAAGGCATTTATCATTACAAGAGAATGCCGTTCGGATTGAAGAACGCCGGCGTAACTTATCAGCGGGTGATGACTAGAATATTTGATGAGCTGCTTTACCATAAGGTCGAGTGCTACATAGATGACCTAGTAGTTAAAACCAGAAAGAAAGAAGACCACCTATAGGACCTCCGAGTTATCTTTCAGAGGCTAAGGCAGTATGAATTGAAGATGAACCCTATGAAGTGTGCGTTCGGAGTATCGAGCAGAAAGTTCTTGGGTTTCATTGTCAGATACCAGGGAATTGAAATAGACCCCCCAAAGATCAAGGCAATTCAGGAGTTACCCACACCGAGGAACCTCTCCAAACTGAGATCTTTGCAAGGCCGCCTAGCTTACATCCGACGGTTTATGTGACGACCCAAAGTTCAGGATACCGATATACTGATAAATCGTTATACCAATACCAAGAACTGGGGAGGCCACCCAAGAGGCTGATGAGGCCCCTGAAGGGTTAGTGAGGGTTGTTGAGGGATTTCATTACGAACTTGAATTACAACGCGCAATATTGACAATTAGCAACAGAAATTAATATTAATGCGGAAGCAATTTAAAATAACAGAGTGGTAAATATATACACTAGTCCAGATTTACAACAGAGCACAAGTCCACTGTACAACTACACGGGGCATACCCCGGCCAAAAGTACAATAAGAGTCGAACCGACTACAGTTGGCGACCCTACACGCGATCACCAAACGGACGCGACGATGAAGCAGCGGGAGGCTGGGGAGGCTCACCTGCAAAAGGGAAGGGTGAGTCACAGCCAGACTCAGTAGGGGTCACGCGGATCCCTACAACGCACTAACACACCGGCATGCAAAAAGTAAAGGCAACCAGCATGCAATAAGCAATTAAACAGGCAAATGGCATAATTAAAACAATAATAAAGCTGTAAATCTAACTACGCAGTAAAATAAACAACTAACACCAAATCTCACGAAACACCAGTGTTGAAAATAAATCTAATCACTACTTCCAATTGACAGGAGAAGTCTACTCAGTCGTAGAACAAGAGAGCCTCACTAGAAGGAAGAGACCAGATGCGTCCCTGACGACTTACTCTGCGGCCTCCAGCAACTCACGTGTACGCGTCTACACGGAGAGGCGTAACAAAACCAGTACCAAACCGAGTAACTAGTCAGAGCGGCACTCGTCAGTGCCAGTCCCTGTCTCTGACCACGTGTGCACACACTGGCTCTTGCCTGAACCAGGTCCTCAAGCTAGTTTTCCCCCTCCGTAGGACGCTACGGCCAAGCCAGGGGCCCACGGAAACTAGCTTACAAACCGTTGATTGGGATACCCTACCACCCCTCCCAGGTGGGTCGACCCGTGTCGTAGGGCTACGACTAGTGGCTCTATCACAAGGAAAGTGAGAGAAACAACCCTACTCGCATAACCATGCACGAATCCACGTAAACCACACTGTTCACAACTCTGCATACATGGGCGGTCTTGCTCCAGCCGCCTAAACATAAACGGTCCTCCACTGGCCGCCCAGGGAGTTAAACGGTCTTCTCATGGCCGCGCCAATAGGATAAACGGTCATTGCTCCCACCGCACAAGAATCAATCGTGAAAGGATGAACGGTGCAATCAGCACCGCACATATAGATGGACGGTCCCTTGCTCACCGCCTAAACAACATTAAAATGGTCACCCTGTGGCCATATAGCACCAAACGAATTTAAACTAATTTGCAGAATTAAAACTAATATGCCAATAAACTAGATAAACGGTCATACGATAGACCGTAGAAGGGACATGGATGGTCTAGTCAAAGCCGTTCCAACGAACCGCCATTGAAAGTCAAAGGAGTAAACGGTCCTAGTGGGGCCGCATAACGGGGTTGAACGGTCTAGGTTAGATCGCACAAGTCTATAAACGGTCTGGGGTTGACCATTGGGAGATCCTCTCCTAGAAGTTCCCAGGGGTTGAACGGTCTGCTACACACCGCCTAAAGGGAAAAACGGTCCAAAGCTGGCCGCTCAACGATGGACGGTCTTTCGTCAGCCGTATTGACCGCGTGACGGTGGGTTGGGTTCGGTCTCGGCCGAAACACCGCCCGGAAGGGCCTAAACAAACAGAAAATGAAAATAAACCAATCCACACATCCCATACAACCATTCTACAGCTAAACATGCAATCCAAACTCAAAAGAAAGCCCAAATCATCGATTTTCCCAAAATCGGGCTAAATTACACTAACATAGAAAAATGCACAAAAACCTAGGAAAATGAGCTCAGATGCCGATGCATGTGCTACCTATGCGCTCCTAGCGAGGTAAGGATTCCATCCCCCTACCTTTTTCGTGGAACCGACGACAAACACCGCATGAACTTCGAGAAAACCTCACGATAAGCTTTTACGCCCACGCGACAGCACGGCCGACCATCCGCGACGAGGCTGGCACTAATGCGATCCTCGCATCGAGCCGGTCCCGTTGACTGCCCTTGCACCTCGATCTGGGGTCCGCACGTACGAACACCGAGAGAGAGGGGGGGTCGTCGCCGTCGCGAGAGAGAAATAGAGAGAGAGAGAGAGATCGAGAGAGTGAGGGGGGAGAGAGAGGCGTACGAGAGTTTATAAAAATTTTGTTTTATTTATTTTTTTTGAAAAATTAACTCTAATTACAAATAAACCTTATAAGTTTAAAAAAAATCATGAATATGCTCTTTATTAATCAATTAATCTTAAATAAATTCTTATAAATGCCAAACGAACGCCTAAAAATCCGTAAAAATAGCCAAAACGACCAGGACAAAGCCTAGATCCGAACCGCTATGAATCCGTTAAAGCACGGGCGCTACAGTTTATATCCAACTTGTCGGGGCGATGCCAGCCCTTTCACAAGCTAATGATGAAAGATGTTCCCTTTTACTGGGACGAAGATTGCCAGACGGCCTTCGACAAGCTCAAAGACTATCTGAAGACTCCTCTAGTGCTGGGCGCACCGGTGAAAGGTCGACTGCTGGTTTTGTACATAGCAGCCACATATAACTCCCTGGGGGCAATGGTAGCATAGAACAATGAAGAAGGGAAAGAACAAGCCCTCTATTACCTCAGTCGAAGATTAGTCAGAACTGAGGAGAAATACACCCACATTGAGAATATCTGCTTGGCACTGGTCTTCACCGTCAAGAAACTCTGACACTACATGCTGTCACATGAGATTAAGCTGATCTCCAAGGCGGATCCGCTAAAATATATCATGTCCCAACCATCACTCAAAGGTCGTTTTGGCAAATGGGCGGTGATCCTTATGGAGTTTGATATCTCCTACATACCGCAAAAGGCCGTCAAAGGCCAAGCTATCGCAAACCTCTTTGCTGAGCATCCAGTACCTGAAGACTACCCGATGGAATCAGAGCTTCCTGAAGATGGAACCCTAGAGGTCTGCCAGGTGTAGCCCTCTCTATGGCAACTGTATTTTGACGGCGCTTCCAGAATTGACACCTCAGCTACTGGGTCAGCCAGAGTCAGAGCGGGGGCAGGCATAGTCCCAAAGTCTCCCGAAGGAGAAGTCATATATACATATTGCTCAATAAATAAGCCATGCACAAACAATGAAGCAAAATATGAAGCCCTCATAATCGGGTTGCAGATTGCCCTGTCGATGGAGATCCAAATGTTGGAAGCGTTCGGAGATTCCATGCTAGTCATAAAACAGCTGGAAGGAGAGTTCGATGTGCGGAAGCAAGAACTCCTCCCTTACTATCAAATGGCCCTCCGGTTGATGGCGAGATTCTACTTCGTCAAAATCATGCATATTAATCGAGGATAGAATGTTCAGGTAGATGCCCTCGCCAAGCTGGCTAGTTCTTTGGCAATCCCGCCAGACACAAGCCTGAATATAGCAATAATCAACCGTCGGCAGGTCTCCAGTGTAATGGAGGTTCTGGCAGATGAACAAGTAAATGAAGCGGCAGCTGTAGAAGAAGTTTAGTAGCCCGATTGGCGGGAACACCTTCTGCGTTGGTTCTGGCACCAACAGCTCCCGAAAGAAAAAGAACAAAGAATGAAGCTCCTAAGGATCAAAGATTCTTATGAGATGAGAAGCGGAACCTTGTTCCGAATAATGGCCGATGCCCGAAGGAAAGTTCTGGTCCGTTGCTTGTCTTCGGAAGAAACTGGGCAGGTAATGCAAGAAGTCCATGTCGGGTCAGCTGGAGCACACCAGGCCGGGCCGAAGATGAAAATTGAAATAAATAAATTGGGCTATTATTGGCCCTCCATGTTTGATGATTGTGCAAGTTTGCTAAAGCTTGCCAAAAATGTCAAGAGCACGTCAACGTGTCCAGAAGACCGCCGATGCTGCTACACCCCACCCTACTGAGTTGGCCGTTTGCCCAATGGGGCACGGACGTGGTGGAGCCACTGCCAGCATCTTCGTCAGGGTGTGATGCTGCTCGACAGTCGTCGTTTAAAAATGCCGTGCCACACAAATTTCAAAATTTATAACCGCACTCACTCACTTGAATGATTTTTTGAAAATACGAGTACAGTGGTGAATATGGGTCGATCCCACGGGGAGAGAATATTTGATTTTAGTTCAAGTTGGAAATACCCTTGTGTTTGGAAAATAAAATGTTGTATTTGGAGTGCGATTATCACTAAAGAAATTTGAATTGTAACTGTAAATGACAAGAGATAAGTAAAGGAAATTTAGCCAATTGATTGAAGAATGCCGTCGTTTCCACGCCGAGCCTTTGATGAAGATCGCTCCACCTAGGAAGTCGACGCCGTGAGAGGATTTGAAGAAGACTTACCGCTTCGGGTATGTTTGAAGAAACACTTAAGAAGACAAGGGTTGCATATAACAAGTTTGAAAACTTAAGTTTGAAAACATAATAGAATTCAAGTGAAAATAGGGATTGGAAGAAAAAAATATAACTTCAAATCTAGACGGAATTAGAAGAAGTGTAAAACATGAACGTTGTAGAGAATTGAAAGAGGAAGAACTTTGATGAAGAACACAGACGCAGAAAATAAGAGGAAGGCAATGAAAAATCAAGATCTATCACTGCTGGTGAATAGTAATAGATAGAAAAACAGCACCTTGAAAAATTAATTCTAACTCTAAAAATACACAGAATTATATAAAGTGTTAGAAGAATGAAATGGAGATCTATAAGAGAGGAACAACTTTGATGAAGAACTCAGATTGAAAAGAGGTCTAGAAAGGCTTCAAAACATAAGAATACTAGAATGTCTCACCACGGATGAACAGTAAACACCTAAAACAGCACTTAAGAAAACGGGCAATAACTCTATGAATCAGGAAGAATTTGAAGAAATGCTAAACAGAGAAGTTGAAGAAAACTTAAAAACGAACAACTTTTATGAAGATAAGAATTTGAAATGGGGATCACAACAATACGTAATTGAACCAAGAATAGACTGAATGCTTAAAAAGAACCTTGCATTAATATCAAATCAACTTACAAAGGTGACACCAAAAGCTTGTAAAACATCAAGATCCAACCCTCCTATGGAGCTATACTAAGACTTATAATGAAGAACTTCAAGAATACAATGGAAAACCTTCACAATCTCTTTGCTATCTCTCCTCCTCACTTCACCTCCATTACAAATGAAGGCCCTTTATATAGGGCAACACATAACACCCCCTCTCATGTGAAACAACTCAATTGCACCTAATTTTGACCCAACTTGGTAGGCTGGAATGTGCTGCACACTTTGTTAATTTTTTCTGATTTTTTCAAATTTTTCTGGTATTTTTTTGGCCTTCTTTTCCTCCTCTTTCTCTCTTTCTCTCTCTTTCTCTCTCTGCCGACGCGTTGCGCCGACCGGGTTAGGCCGGGTAGGCGGCCTGCCGTGGGCCCGCCGTGCGCCGTGTCCGCCACCGCCCGCCGCGTGTTGCACGCGGGCGCGTGCGCCGCGTGCCCTTCGCAGCGCGTCGCCCGCCACGACCCCCCCCGCTCCCCTTCGCCCTTCTCGCCTCGTCGCCCGTGCGGGCGGCGAAGGCGGGAAGGGGGGCGGGGTTTGAAATTTTTTTTAATTATATATATATATAATATATATATATATATCTATATCTATATATCTAGTATAGATAAGTAGAAAATTCTAAAAAATACTCAAATAATTTTATTTTTTTTCTAATTTTTTTCTATTCTTTTTGAACAAATTCCTGGGCTTTTGGCCCAGTTCAACATATAATTTTTATTTTATTTTCTTTCTTTATTTTTTTCTTTTCTTTGTTTTTTGGAGCTTTTCTCGTACCGAGTGCCTGCATAAATACATAAAAATAGGTATTAAAATTTATTTAATTTCAGAAAATAAACATTTGATTCAAAATCAACAGTAAGTGTGAGAAGTGTATATTTATTGTTATTTAAGCTCATAAAAGTGTGAAGAATCATGAATTAAGATGTAAAAATACACACTTATCACACCCCCCAACTTACTCATTGCTAGTCCCTTAGTAATGCACTTAATGAAAAATTTCAGGACCAACAAGAGGTTAAAGTTTCCAGGCCTCATTTACAGATCATCTTTCATAGAGTTAACTAAAGATCATGACTCTGGAATAAGTACCACCGACTAGCCTTAGGAACATGATCAAGAATTCTAATCAAAATTCAGTAGCACTTGTGCAAGTGTAAGACTAAATTCACAGTAGAGACAATTGCGTCCTCCATTTGCTATTCCGAACAAATATCTTTCAATTCTGCACTTCTTACTTAGAGCGTTCAGCACACTAGCTTTTTTGTCTGCCGTATTGATATGTCCCTTTTAGGATCTCTTTTCCTTTTTTTTTCTTTGTCTCTTTTTTTTTATACACACATGATGCTGCACTACCCGTCACTGTTTTACGCGAACCTCAACACGTCTTAGGTGAAGTAGGCCCGGTGCCACAGATCAAAGTTTCCTTTTCCTTTTGACGCGAACCTCAACACGTCTTAAGTGAAGTAGGCCCGGTTACTCAGAATCGGAGCATTTTTCATGGTGTGTTTTTTTTCTCTCCATACTTTTGTATGGCAGAAAGCTTCTAACAGATCTCTTCTTCAGAAAATGCAGAATATCAGACAATCTGTCTAAAATAACAGAAGGCTTGTCCTTCTTGTTTCATTAGCGTGCAACGTGATTTTATTTTTCGAAAGTGCATCTGAACTTTAAAGATATTCTTAAATCAATTATCCACGGCTAGAGTAAAGAAATTATCCATCATCCTTTTCCCTAATCGTTGCCATTCCAGAATCACTTTTCATGAGACATGAATCAGAAGACTCCAAATGGGGAAAATTGTTATTTAGCGGGACAAGACAAGAGAGCAAATTTTTTTTTTTTTTTTTATCTCCCCCCCCCAACTTAAATGACATTGTTCTCAATGGCAGAGGCAGTAGAAAGCGTAGAGGACAAGTAAAGAGATAATATAGTGGGGATGGAAGGATAGAACCTGATGGGTCGGGCGAAGTGATGAAGGCTCCTTCTCCGCATGGCCGATCAACTGAAACACATACTCAAGCAAAACGTCAAATCACATAACTTTGGATTCCCTCCCAACAGCCATTGCTTAGCACAGAAGGAATGGAACTTACCGTGTCCATGAGTTACAAAGGGAATTGACTACGGAATTCTTCATGGGTCACGGATCCGGAATTCCCGCAGAAATGTCCCCTTATGGCATGTGTTTACGAAAAGTAGTCACAACGGGACACTGAACACATAGAATCTTTGGGCCAGAAAGTCAATAAAGCATGCCTCCGTCTCGGTCACTCCACATGGTAGAGTGGGCGCGAGAGTAAAGGGAGGAGGACTTGTCGCCAAGGCTGTTGCTAAAGGTGACAAAGACAGATGCCGATCACCGTCTCTCCAATCCTCTAAATACCCCCCTTTCCTCTCATCTTCGGCACATCAAAGGCTTGAGAGTAGAGTTGAGGAGTGAAAGGTGGGAAAGGGAAGTAGTGAGTGTTGCTCAACTGTCAGAATGGAGGGTGAATCGAGCGTCAGAGCAGAAGGTGAGTCCTCTCGCTCCTCGAAGAGGAGCAGATCAGGCAGCAGTGCCAGGAGATTCTTAGAAGTCGAAGGACAATCGAGGGAGAGGACCCTATCACAACTTGTAAGTGGCTCCTTGCATTCCTTACTTCATGCTTTCGTCTCCGTTCTTTCCGTTGCAAAATTCCCATTTCTCACTTCAAGTGTATGTGCAGATCGTGATGAGATCGCACATATCGTGGGAGCTGGTAGTGGCGGCCTATCGAGGTCTCTCGGCCTTCCAGAAGGCAAGGTTAGACGTGATGGGGTTCGGGGCCTTTCTGAGAATCGAGCCGATCAAGCTCGACCTTGCCTTGATTCAAGCATTACGTGAAAGATGGGATCCGGCAAGTCGAGCATTTCTGATGCCGTGGGGGCACATGGTACCCAGCCTAGAAGACATGGTCCGGATTACGGGCCTCAAAGTAGACGGAGAAGCAGTGACTGGCGTGACTTACGCGGACTACCGAGAAGGTGCCCACAAGCTATTGGGGATGGACTTAGACGGCAGGAAGAACAGGTCAGTAGCTAAAGCATCTATCATGGAGGCATTAGGGCTTACTGACATGCGTCCGCGTGATGACGAGTCCCTTGAAGAATTTATGGAAAGGGTAGAAAGAGGTGCCCGAGCTGTGTATTGCGTGGATACCAGTAACTGGGAGAGGACCAACATGGATCTTAGAAGGTTCCTCCTCTTTCTTTTGGGCAAGTTGCTATTGGGCTCCAAGGGTGACAGTATCCACTGTCACTTCTTAGAGCTGCTTGTAGACCTGGAGAGAGTGGGACAATACGCCTGGGGCGCTGCTGTATTGGCTCATCTGTTTACAGG
This sequence comes from Amorphophallus konjac, assembly GCA_022559845.1. Taxonomy (NCBI): domain Eukaryota; kingdom Viridiplantae; phylum Streptophyta; class Magnoliopsida; order Alismatales; family Araceae; genus Amorphophallus; species Amorphophallus konjac. The sequence goes on along the minus strand of CM040122.1, from coordinate 28,371,714 downwards.
TTTGTCACAAAGGGCAGACCGAGAGATGACACTCAATGGGTTTACGTCCTTCATCCAGGTAAAGAATGTTTTCGTTGTTTTGTTTTATGCCCTTTGTTTTCTTGATATTGTTGATATTAATGACCCATGATGGTGTAGCTATGGAGCTACTATTACCTTCCAATGGGGAGAGCTCGTCACTGCCGGCCACTGACGGTCCCGCTTGCTAGACGGTGGCAACCCATCATGAGTACAACACCTTTATCTTATCAACTGATGGTGTTAAGGCGGGAGTTGCAAGAATTCCCTGCAGCGATGGTATGATAATTTTTCTCCCTTTTCTTTGGTTTGTTTTGTTTGATCATCATTTTTTTAGCTAACCAAGAAGATGCATACAACCCATCAAAGGTGAATTGGAGGCCTTTCTTGAAAATGGTCGATGTTGACCAACCGTGGGTTACTGGAAGCCGCGCCCGGTTCAGACGGGACCTCTGGCTCCATTGTTTGAATGAAATTGAGCCCCTCAGACTTAGACTAGCTATGAGGACCCTAGGGCTGGCCCAGGAATGGGTAGATATGACCATATCTCCCAGCGTCGGAAAGCAGACGCGTGGACCTGCAACCTGTGTCGATTGGAGGGTGCGCTTTCCCGAACAATATGAAGACTGGCAAAGGGGTGGCACGCTCGTGGAATCTGAAGCACAAGACTGCGAGGATTACCTACGCCTCTATAGGGCAATGTATGCAGAGAGGCTCCAGCCTGGAGGGCTTAGAGAGGTTAAGAAACCATGTTTTTGTCTTTTTCATTTCTTTCATTGGTTTGTTTTTGATTTTTTTTTGTGTGAACTCATAATTCATAACCTGTAGGATGCCCGTGATACCATAATAATGAACTTACGAGCTCGCCTGGCGGTCACTGAGCAAGAGTTGAGTGACACCCGAGCGGCTCTCGGTTCATCAGTAAGTGTTTTGTATACACCCCAGGTATGATTTGAGATTCACGACGCTATCCACTTAATGTCATCTCATATGTGTTACAGCGTGCCCAGCTCGATGCAGTTTCATCTGCGATTGGGGCAGATGGCGTTTCTTCCAGTTTATGGATTCCTACTTCAGAACTGGATCAACTCCACGAGCAGCTTGCTCATGCCACACAACGGGCTGCGGAGGCAGAAGGGATGCTTTCTGCACAGGTGAGGGTGTCACTATTTAAAATCCATTGTGCAAGCATTGCTATTTGCCTGAGATGAAATGTATGGCAGGAGAAGGAAACACAGGAGGCACTTGCGCATGCCACCCAGATGGAAGCTCGAATAACTGAGCTGGAGAAGGAACTACAGCGTCGTCCTGATGAGGACTCTTCTAGGGACGCTGTGGAGCTGAGGATCACTCTTCAGCTCGAGAGAGAAGACAGAGAGAGAGAACGGGCTGAAAGAGAAAGGGACAGGGACAGAGATAAAGCTAAGAGGTTGGCCGAGAAAGAGGAGAAGAAGGCCCTAGAGGCCCAAATATTTGAACTGAAGACCAGTCTCGGCCTTGCCGATCAATGGTTGAAGGATGGCGAGGAGCGCTATCGAAGAGCACGAGAGCGTGGCTTTCGTGTCAGTAGCTTCTTTGCGGCCCCCGCAGATCGGCGTCCTTAAACTTTGTAATCTCTGGTTGTTTGTTCCTGTTATTGAGAGTTTGAATAAAAATGTTTTTTGCTTGGTTCTCTCTTCTTTTTGGCCACTCAAATCCCTAAACACATCTAATTTCCTAAAACAATTGATTATCACACAGAATTTACTTAGGTTGTCTCCTAAGAAGCCATTTATTTGCACACCAAACTGTGAAGATGTTGGGCTGCCTCCCAAAAAGCGCTAAATTTAACGTCTTCAGCCATATGCACTATAGCTCAACAACCAACAAGTTGATTTTAAAATGAGCCACTAAAGAATTTTATCCTTGCCAAAATTGTCTTTTTCATGCCCTAAAGAAAACGAATGTGACTGGTGAGCGCAAGGGCAAAGCATGTATCGAGGTGGAGGCATCACAAACGGACCACCCCAATCAGAGAATAGAGGAGGAACATTGGGGAAAATCATGTCATCAATTATGAAATGTTCCTCCTTAGAGGTTATGGGATCATCATGTAGAGCAAGAGTAGACCAGTCGGTTGGAAGAACTTCAAAAGAATCACCGTGGTCAAGAATTGGCATAAGCTCTATCCTCTCCTCTAGATTGAAAGTATCATGCGGTACATTCAAATCATTCAATTCCTCATTTACCTCAACTTCATTATTCAAATAAATATTCAATTCTAGATCCATCTTCACTTCTTCTTCCTTCCCATCTTCAAGGATAATTTCATCAAAGTCGTGTACCATCTCCACTTCTTCTCCATTCCCATCTTCAAAGAGAAGTTCATCATGGTTGGGGAGAGACTTGTGATGAGGTTCAATATATTCATCCTCTCCCCCTAACTGAAGATCATCCACCTCTCTTGCATTTCTCTCATGTTGACAAGCAAGCACTGGCTCCTCAAATTCCTTTGTAGGAGGGGGAATATGATCATTCATCAGTTCATCACCGTCATGAATTTCATTGCCATCAAATTCTTCAATCTCCTCAAATTTTCCTCATTCAAATTGTTTTGACAAGATCTCTCCATAATTCCTTCATCTTCTAAATTAAGATTAATCAGAGGGTAATGCTCTTGGGGAATCATAGAGTGATCATAGTCAGTGGGAAGGACTTGATGAGGATTAGGTTCAGAGTAATCAAAGAATTGATTTCCCTCCATGATTTTGACTTCCTCAGTAAGTCTATTGATTTGCTGTTGGAGGAATTGACTGAGGAGAATGAATTGATCATCAGAGGTATTAGCTGAGGGTGGAAGAGATGAATAGTGAGGAGGGGAATGATTTATATGTTGGGCTGGGTCATAATAGTCATCAGATGTTTTAGCCCAATTATGATTTTCATTATTCCCTTCTTCTCCCCCCAACTTAGACTCTTCATTATTTTCCTTGGTCAATACAATTTGGGATTTATTAGCTTCTCCCCAATTTTCCTGATATAGCTGCTCCATATTATCCTCATTATCAAAAATGATGGGAGAGTTGTTGAAGTGAGGATTGATGGATAGTTCATTCAAGCTGATATTATAATCATAATCAAGAAATTGATTTTCAAGATTTTCCGTGGTGAGGCTAGCATGTAGGTCCATTGCTAACTCTCTATCACGTTGATCAATTTGGGCTTGAATGATTTGGCTTTGAGCTTCAAGGGACTGCTGATTGGCCAAAATGAGTTGAGTCATTTGATTAAACCTATCCTCAAAATCAGACTTTGGAGGAGTTGAATAGGTGGGGTTGTACTCAGACTGTGATGGGTAATTAGAATAGAAATCAGCCTGATACTGAGGTGGTGAAGAGTAGATGGGTTGACCTTGAGAATGAGCTTGATTGTAAGGATCATTAGAATATGAAGCCCAATCTGCAAAGTGTGGGTTTGAAGGACTTTGAATGGGGTCTTGATAGGGTGCCCAAGAGGATGATTGTTGGTTTTCCCACCTAGGATATGGATTTGTGTGAGAGAAAGAGGTGGAAGAATTCGATGACAATTGATACGGCTCTTGAGTAAAAGATGAATTGTGAACCCCATTGTGGAAGAGTGAAGGAGTTTGATGATAAGGGGCAAATGAAGGATTGGAATTCAAATAGCCCGCATAGTTGAACATGAAAGAATCTAGTAATGGGCCTGAATAAATTTAGATGTGGTAATGCAAACGACCCAAGAAAGAGTGATGGTTTTTTTTTAATGAATTTTTTTTGTTTTGATTTTGTTGTGCTTTTATGCAAAAATAAACAAGTTAGCACACAAATTACCCTAATGACCTTGATGTGCCCTAGACCTACAAGTAGGGTTTCACAAAATGATTAACGTGAGACTTAAGTTTACCCTCAATATGACCACCAGCCAGGTAAGGGGTGGGGAAGTGGGAGGTTCCCCCTACTTTCGTAAGGATCTTATTATGCCAAACCACTAACCCGCTTAAAGCGTTTGCTGTCCGACCGTCTTACCTTAGGCACCGGTTTTCATAATCCTAGGGCCAACGTTTACTGACTTTTATTTATGTCGGAGGTCATGCGAAGATGCAAGAGAAATGTGGTTTGTGGGCTAAGGAAGGGTGATGAAATCCCCACCTTATCTTATTAGGGGTGTTGCCCTTAAAGTGTTTTGAAATGAAAATGCACACCGCAATTTCAAACAAGGGGTTCTTTATGCAAAATGAATGCCAGAATATGGTGAGTAGAACGTACCTTGCCCCTCGTAATCTTCAATATGCAATTGACAGGAATTGAACAAAGAAAACTTCTATACTAAATGATGCATGTCCTAAAACATGATGTGTGGTTTCTAATCTTGAAATGCATTTTTTTTTAGATTTTGGTGCAAGTATTTTTTTTTTGTTTTTAATTAATGACCCTATCTAGCCAGCACAAAAATTTCTTTTATTTTGATGTTTTATGATTTTTATAGAGTTTGGGAGAATTTTTCAAATTTTTGTAAAAATTTTTCAGAAATTGAAAAAAATAGAACTTGTTCCTTCGTTTCTGCCCTTTAGCGATGCTTCCGAGCTTTTAATGACGCTACATTTTCTGAGGATTTCAGGTCCGATCTTCCTCTTTCTTTGCTTTTCAAATTTTTTTCTTTTTCCTGCACAAGTAAAAAGAGCAAAATTAATATTCACATATATACACCAAACACAAGAATATCCAACTATCAACATAATTCACTCCCCGGCAACGGCGCCAAAAATTTGTGGTGAGTATTCCCGCCTGTCACGCGGGTGACCCGGGTTCGATCCCCGGCAACGGTGCCAAAAATTTGATGCTGCTCGACAGTAGTCGTTTAAAAATGCCGTGCCACACAAATTTTAAAATTTATAACCGCACTCACTCACTTGAATGATTTTTTGAAAATACGAGTACAGTGGTGAATACGGGTCGATCACACGGGGAGAGAATATTTGATTTTAGTTCAAGTTGAAAATACCCTTGTGTTTGGAAAATAAAATGTTGTATTTGGAGTGCGATTATCACTAAAGAAATTTGAATTGTAACTGTAAATGACAAGAGATAAGTAAAGGAAATTTAGCCAATTGATTGAAGAATGCCGTCGTTTCCACGCCGAGCCTTTGATGAAGATCGCTCCGCCTAGGAAGTCGACGCCGTGAGAGGATTTGAAGAAGACTTACCGCTTCGGGTATGTTTGAAGAAACACTTAAGAAGACAAGGGTTGCATATAACAAGTTTGAAAACTTAAGTTTGAAAACATAATAGAATTCAAGTGAAAATAGGGATTGGAAGAAAAAAATATAACTTCAAATCTAGACGGATTTAGAAGAAGTGTAAAACATGAACGTTGTAGATAATTGAAATAGGAAGAACTTTGATGAAGAACACAGACACAGAAAATAAGAGGAAGATAATGAAAAATCAAGATCTATCACTGCTGGTGAATAGTAATAGATAGAAAAATAGCACCTTGAAAAATTAATTCTAACTCTAAAAATACACAGAATTATACAAAGTGTTAGAAGAATGAAATGAAGATCTATAAGAGAGGAACAACTTTGATGAAGAACTCAGATTGAAAAGAGGTCTAGAAAGGCTTCAAAACATAAGAATACTAGAATGTCTCACCACGGATGAACAGTAAACACCTAAAATAGCACTTAAGAAAACGGGTAATAACTCTATGAATCAGGAAGAATTTGAAGAAATGCTAAACAGAGAAGTTGAAGAAAACTTTAAAACGAACAACTTTCATGAAGATAAGAATTTGAAATGGAGATCACAACAATACGTAATTGAACCAAGAATAGACTGAATGCTTAAAAAGAACCTTGCATTAATATCAAATCAACTTACAAAGGTGACACCAAAAGCTTGTAAAACATCAAGATCCAACCCTCCTATGGAGCTCTACTAAGACTTACAATGAAGAACTTCAAGAATACAATGGAAAACCTTCACAATCTCTTTGCTATCTCTCCTCCTCACTCCACCTCCATTACAAATGAAGGCCCTTTATATAGGGCAACACATAACACCCCCTCTCATGTGAAACAACTCAATTGCACCTAATTTTGACCCAACTTGGTAGGCTGGAATGTGCTGCACACTTTGTTATTTTTTTCTGACTTTTTCGGATTTTTCTGGTATTTTTTTGGCCTTCTTTCCCTCCTCTTTCTCTCTTTCTCTCACTTTCTCTCTCTGCCGGTGCGTTGCACCGACCGGGTTAGGCCGGGTAGGCGGCCTGCCGTGGGCCCGCCGTGCGCCGTGTCCGCCACCGCCCGCCGCGTGCGCCGCGTGCCCTTCGCCGCGCGTCGCCCGCCACGACCCCCCCCCCCACTCCCCTTCGCCCTTCTCGCCTCGTCGCCCGTGCGGGCGGCGAAGGCGGGAAGGGGGGGCGGGGTTTGAAATTTTTTTTAATTATATATATACATAATATATATAATATATATATATATATATATATATATATATATATATATATCTAGTATAGATAAGTAGAAAATTCTAAAAAATACTCAAATAATTTTATTTTTTTTTTCTAATTTTTTCTATTCTTTTTGAACAAATTCCTGGGCTTTTGGCCCAGTTCAACATATAATTTTTATTTTATTTTCTTTCTTTATTTTTTTCTTTTCTTTGTTTTTTGGAGCTTTTCTCGTACCGAGTGCCTGCATAAATACATAAAAATGGATATTAAAATTTATTTAATTTCAGAAAATAAACATTTGATTCAAAATCAACAGTAAGTGTGAGAAGTGTATATTTATTATTATTTAAGCTCATAAAAGTGTGTAGAATCATGAATTAAGATGTAAAAATACACACTTATCAGGGTGCAGATATATCTTAGCAGCCACAGATTACTTCTCCAGATGGGCAGAAGCAGTTGCGCTAAGAGATGTAATGGGAGAATTGGTCGTAAGATTCTTCCAGAAAAATATAATATTCCGGTTCGGGGTTCCCAACCGAATTATCTCTGATAATGACAGCCATTTTAGAAACCAGCAGGTTTATCGGCTGGCTTATAAATATAAGATTGACTGGGGGACCTCGTCCCCCTACAACCCTCAAGCCAAGGGACTTGCAGAAGCCTTCAATAAAACACTATGCACACTGCTAGCAAAGACTGTCAAGTCTAATAAAAAGGACTGGGAAGAAAGGATGTACGAAGCGCTTTGGGCTTATCGTACGGTCTATAAAACCCCAACCGGCTGTTCACCGTTCTCCCTTGTATATGGGTCGGAGGCTGTGGTGCCGATTGAATTGGAGGTCCCCTCGCTGCGAGTTGCCATCCAGCATGGGTTGGCTGATGGTAAACAGACCAATATAGAAAGAAGACTGGAAGAGCTTGCCGAGTTCGAAGGAAAGCGTCTCCGCGCGCAACAAAATATTCAACTCTACCAAGCTTGCATGGTCCGTGCTTTCAACAAGTTGGTCAAAGGTCGAGAATTCAAGAAATGTGACCTAGTAATGGTCAAAAGAAGAGAAGTGATGGCCTCCAATCCCAAAGGGAAGTTTGTTGAAAATTGGGTTGGACCATACGTCGTCCGCCGAGTATATGAAGGGGGCGCGTACGTCCTTGTTGATCATAAAGGAGTCGTCTGGTTCTCTCCCCTTAATGGAAAACACTTGAAGCTGTATCACGCAGCTCATCCGGCATTCTCAGAATGACCAAGGCCTACCTTAGTTTAGTGTCACTCTGCCCTAGCTAAGTTCTACCTGCCTTAGTCCAGTGGCACTCCCCCCTAGCTAAGTTCTACTTATCTTGGTCTAGTGGCATTCTGCCCTGACTGAGCTCTACCTACCTTAGGCTAGCGGCACTCCGCCCTAGCTAACTTCTACCTACCTTGGTCTAGTGGCACTCCACCCTGGCCGAGCTCTCCCTGCCTTAGTCTAGTGGCACTCCACCCTGACTAAGTCCTGCCTACCTTGGTCTAGTGGCATTCCGCCCTGGCCGAGCTCTTCCTACCTTAGTCTAGTGGCACTCCGCCCTAGCTAAGTTCCTCCTTGCCTTAGTCTAGTAGCACTCCGCCCTAGCTAAGTTCTGCCTGCCTTAGCCTAGCGGCACTCCGCCTTGACTAAGTCCTGCCTACCTTGGTCTAGTGGCATTCCGCCTTGGCCGAGCTCTTCCTACCTTAGTCTAGTGGCACTCCGCCCTAGTTAAGTTCCTCCCTGTCTTAGTCTAGTGGCACTCCGCCCTAGCTAAGTTCTACCTGCCTTAGCCTAGCGGCACTCCGCCCTGACTAAGTTCTTCCTACCTTGGTCAAGTGGCATTCCGCCCTGGCCGAGCTCTACCTACCTTAGGCTAGCGGCGCTCCTCCCTAGCTAAGTTCTACCTACCTTGGTCTAGTGGCATCTCGCCCTGGCTGAGCTCTTCCTACTTTAGTCTAGTGGCACTCCGCCCTAGCTAAGTTCTACCTACCTTAGTCTAGTGGTGTCACGCCCCGAGCACGGAAGGAACCCAGAGATGCGTGACGAGTTTATATCGATCATGTCAATCAGAGCATTAGTGTATTCGACACAAAGACAGAGCGCGCACAAGTAAAGATAACCCAATCCTTTATTTCGTCATAAATTCCAAAGTACTCCTATTACATCAACTTAATGAAAGTGCTAAGACTCAATAAAATGAAAAGTACAATGATTGACTCAAGAATGTAGAAAAGATAAGACTAGATAACGCTTGGATAGACGGAGTAGATCTAATCTCATGACTCTTGACTTTCTCCATCCGATTGAGTTTCGTCCTCGGACTTACCTAAAAAATAAAGGAAAACACTATGTGAGCGAACGCTCAGTAGGGATTATATCTCAAGAGCTAGCTTGCTTTAAGTAAATTACAAGTTACATGAAATGCAATAAGCTATGCATGCTCGCATAAAATGACAATAGAGAACGTATAACAAGAGAGAATGAGTGAACTAGCAAGTCTTTTCAAGAACTCATGTCAATATAGCAAGATAATCAAGCACGTGTATTTATCATGTCAAGTGATCAAGTCATGTCGAGAATTGGCTATCATGTTTCAAGCAAGTAGATAAATAAATACCCTTTATGGGTCACGTGAATCATGTCAAGTCGAGTCAAGTCAAGTACGAGATTGTGGAATGTCTATCAAGCTAGTCATGCACTTCGGTGCAATGTCACACCGTGATCATTACAACTCCCTTGGGCACTAGTACTTTTGGGTGCTCCTCCCAGGACCAGATCGGGCTCTAAATGAGCAGGCATTGATCATGTATCTTCGACATCCACTATAGTTATAGCCAATCTGGAATTTCAAAGGAACTCACTTGTAGGAACTTTTAAGGTAGATCTTGTGGAATGGAATCACAAGGATTGAACATGATGTGTAAGGACGTACTACTATAGTAACGGTATAACCACGATTCGCATTAAAACTAGGTGGAATAGGCTCCCTATATGGGTGCCATGATATTAAGAATAAGCGCTCATATAGAGATGGTCGCTCGTTCTTGGACATGATAAGCTAGATAGAATTGAGGTCCACAAGTATGGCACATAATTCATAAGAACACTAATGGCATGGTTACTCAATTCCATTAAATCTCATGGGTACTCTCATGACATCCACATAGTATGTCATGAGGGCCAGTATACCATGTTTTTTTAGAGTGACATGGTAAGCAAGTAATGTCATAGGTTTTAATGGTACAACCTGCTCGGCTGTCTTGAGAGAATCCAAGGCTAGCGGAGTCTTACGGAGGTCTCTATGATAAAGTCACCGGTCCGGAGGAACGGAATGTCCCGCGGAGGGTTCATCTGTCATTGAGAAATAGTGGGTAATCGATAAAATAACGTGAAACATAGGACCATATTCACGGAATGGAATATAGTGCCAATACACATAATCCATTGTCCAGGGTTACAGAAAAACCACAAAATCAGGAATCAGTCAATTGGCGCCTGAGCTTAAGTCTTCATTTTCTGAATTGGTGCCCTTGTCAGGGTCGTCAGTTCCTTAAATGACGACTGTTCATTCAGTCGTTACACCAAGCTTTCTGTTGCTAATCAAATCTGTAAATATTCTAAATTTTTACTTATTATGTAAATGGCGGCTTTCATTAAGGCTTCAATTTATTAAACATCGCCCTAGTCAGGAGCGTCATATATCAAATTAAAGGGTAGGGTGCATGTCGTTAATTCCAATATCCAAGAAATTATAAACATTTCAGAATTTCTCAATTTATCACTAATTAGCGCCCATGTGTAGGGGCGTTCATTTAATTGACGTCCTAGATAGGGTCGTTATTTATTTGTCATCCGATTTGCATCAGGCAGGTACAATCACAGGCACATGATTTTGGGATATTTCAAATCAAGAAACTAGAGACATGGGTAGATAGAGAAAAATAACAGGAATTTTCTGGTATGATTATGCATTAGTTTACATGTGAAAGTTCTCAGTTATTAAAATTTGAAAATTGTGAAATTATTAATTAACTAGACAATTGACGATTGTTTATACGGTTGTTAAATTAAATAGCGCCCTAGCTTGGGTCGCTATTTCAATTCATACAGTAACTGTTGGGGAGAATGTTGTGCTAAAGTTGGGCATGTGTGGAACGTGAGTGTTTCTATTGTTTTGATGATGTCCAACTATGACTCAACTAATGATTGGTTCTATTATTTTGATGTGATTCCAACTATGACTCAACTATGACTCATTTCTAGTGTTTTGATGATGTATGTCTTTAGAGTCATTTTGTTATTCATTATGCATTTGCTATGCATTTGATAAAATCAATTTGATATGCATTTTGCTTTTGCTATGCATTTGATAAAATCTATTTGCATACAATTCAGGTCATTATATTGCCAAGTGCACTTGCAGATCAAGAATGGCTTGCAACACACAAATCAAGATCAATCCAAAGGAGCAAGCCATCCCAGGAGGACGATCAAAAGTCACTCATGATGCCAAGTGCATGATGCCAAGTACACTTTGATTGGAGTGGAAATATCTACTTGAAAGCTCAACAGAATGCAACCAAAGAATGGAATGGAGGTGGCGAAATGAAAGTGAAATGAACACGTCCAAGCAAGGCCAAGCAAGGAAGAAAAGGCTCTAGCTAAGCAAGGACAAGCAAGAAAGAAAAGGGCCAAGCAATGAAGCAAACCTTCTACAAAGGACCGAGCATTCATCCAAGATGATCAAGATATGCAAATGAATGGACAAGTGAAAGCTCAATGTTGTGCCCTCGCACGCGGATCGACCTGCGCGGTTAGGTCGCGGAACAAAAATTTGATTGAAGACTCAATAATAAAATCTTCAAGACTGTCAAGGGCGATGCCACAAACATGCACGGGCTGCTAAAGGACTTAAGCGGCGGAGCTAAGATAGATAACGGACCAACCCGGGAAAATCCGGGTTCTGCTCAGCTGGCGGTCGACCGCCAGCACAGGGGCGGTCGACCGCCCCAGCCAGGGAATGCCAGGCCGAAGATGTTTCAGTAGCGGTCGACCGCCAGCCAGTGGCGGTCGACCGAAAATCCCAGGGGCCATTCATCTACAACATTTCACAGTAGCGGTCGACCGCCAGCCCATAGAGGTCGACCGCCAGCCCCGAGTGCAGCAAAGTTTGACTCGAATTCCACCTCGTGGGCTGCCTAATTCTCATGATTTCTTTAATCCCAAAGAACCCCAAAGTCTCCCAATCACCCAAAAATTGTGGATCTGGTTTAGGGCTTCTCCAAGGACCATTCAAGGTCTATAAATACAACACTTGGAGAAGAAAGAATGAAGAAGGCTTCCATATGCTCAATTGAAGATCAAAAGAGGCCAAGTGTGATTTGTGGAGATCCAAAGGGGACGAGGTACTGTTCACGTGAACAGTACTTCGTGAAGAAGTTCTTCATCCAAGCAAGGTTGATTCAAGCTCAAATCAAGGCAAACAACCTTCAAGGAAGATCAGATGCAAGCTAGGCTATCAAGGTGATCTAAGGAAGCTAGTTTCATTCAAGATCTTCAAGAGAAATCATCTACATCATTCCGATTCATCCAAGGTGATTTCTGAAGCATTCAAACTCCTAGAAGCTGTTGAAAAAACAAGATTCAAGGTAGAATCAATTACTCTCTTCATCCACTTCAAGAAGATACAAAGAGAAGATCAAAAGAAGAGATTGAAGGAAGAGTTATTGTTCACGTGAACAGTACTCCGTGAAGAACATCTTCATCCAATCCAAGGTATTCAAAGTTCATATCAAAGCAATCATCTTCCAAGATCTGTGAAGAAGGAAGCAAGGATCAAGGTAGCATCTATTCACTTCTTCATCCATTCAAAGAGATCAAAAAGAAGATCAAAAAAGGAGGATTGGAAGAACAGTTACTATTCACATGAATAGTACTCCGTGAAGAACATTCATCCATTCAAGGGTGAATCAATAAGATTGATTTGCAAGAAGAAGAGATCCATGTTGCTGATCAACAAATCATTTCTATTCAAGGGCCAATTCCTTCTTACTCAATCTCTTGTTTTAGTTCCTTCATATTTGTTTTACTTTCAATATTGTTAAACATTGAAGTTGTGATTCGTCCATACCGGTGGTTAGTAGGAAGGCAATTGGAGGGTGTTCCAATTTGCGGTTGACGTCCCTACCAGGTGGTTAGTAGGAAGGCAATCGGAGGTGTTTCCGATCTGCGGTGTTGACGTCCCTACCGTTGGTTAGTAGGAAGGCAATCGGTGGTTTCCGATTTACGGTTTGGTGCGCTGCACTGGTGGAGCCTCACCGGGTTTGGTGAGGGGTGGACGTAGGGCTGAGGATTCAGTCCGAACCACGTTAAAATCCATTGTGTTCATGGTTTGTTTGTGTGATTGCTTGTGCTAGATGCATGCTTAGGTTTAATATTCACATTACTTATTTATCTTGCTAAGCAACTCATTGTGTTCTTCGTTAAACTAGTTTTTATTCCGCTGCAATTCTTGCTATCTAGCTTTATAGAGGGTTGAATTGCGAAAAGAGGTGCAGATCTATTCACCCCCCCTCTAGATCAGTCAGCCACTACCCAACAAGTGGTATCACAGCACACAACAGTAACGATGAAAAACTCAATCCAGAGTGATATCTACAATCTCTTACAGACCTACATTCATGTATACAAGCCTAAAATTTATTAAGTTTGGCTTAACACTTGAGAAAACCTACCCTTTTGATACTTTGGATGATCCTAATTTAGCTAAGAATATGTGAAGATCCGATACTCTGTTTTCAACAGAGTAACTAGGTAGCCAACAAGAGCAGCAACTCTCCAACAATTGCAACAGCAGCACCCCTTCGGAGAAGTTGCAGTATGATGATATGAAGATACGGGAGTGTGGCTTCAGCAGCGTAGTAGGAACAAGGAAGGAGAAGATGATTCTTCCACGTTCCCGGTAGGAAGAAGGCGGCAAGAACAGCAACGTAGCAGCCTCTTTGGTCCAAAGAAATAGAGAAGCAGAAGGCTTCCCTCAAATCCCCAAAACTTTCAGAAGAAGAAGCTTTATGCTTCTTCACAGCAATACGTGAAGAACTGCAGAAGAAGTAGAAGATGGCTTCCTCCCTTCATAGTATCGGCAACAAGAGGAAGAGGAAGAAGACGAAGAATAACTTGAGTAGCAGCAGGACGTCTTTGAATAATAGTGTCAACAGGGGGTTCGATGGAAGGGGTTGGTATTTATAGGAGAAGGAATCCTACTGGGTTCTAGGAGTTTGATTAGAACTAAAACTTCCTATGTAGAATCCCGTTTAAACTGAGATATCCATGTATTGATCCTTTCCCTAATCAGGACTTACCTAGTTAACATCCCTATTCGAACCAAACACTAACGGGTCTCTTCTAATCCGGCCCCAGCCGAGTCTAACACCAACACCTTACTCCTCCAGAAAATTGCTAGCATGGAGGAGCAACTGAAGAAGGTCACGACACCGAAGACCGCTCCTGAAGTTACCCTTCCTACTCTGCCAATTTTTCATCTACCTCCATCTGAGATGCGGAACTTTCGGCGGTATAATGGAACGGGCAATCCGTTCATCTGTTTAAAAGATTTTATGTATGAAGCATCGTTCTGGCTGGATAACAAGACTTCTCTGGCCTATCTTTTTAGGCGGTCATTAGATGGTCTGGCACTGGAATGGTTCTACTCCTTGGAGCTGGCTGACGCCGGTGATTTTGATGTTGTTCAGTGAAAATTCCTACAAAAGTACAAGGACCGTGTGGGTCCATCTTTATCAGTCACTGATTTGGTTGGCGAGAAGATGAAGCCCGAGGAGGACTTTGTTTTGTTTGCCGATAGATGGAGGGCCATGGCCGAAAGATTGAAAGACACACTGTCAGAAACGGAGTAGGTAAAGATGATCATATCAAACTCCACTCCGCAGTTCCGTCACATCTTAGCCATGAACAAGTTAAGCACAATGGAAGAGCTCTATGAGAGAGCGAGATATATACGAACACAAATGAAAGACTCGCCCATCATGGGCACGTTTGAGCCAAGACCGAAGGTGATGAGGAAGAATGTTAATGCTGGCAATACTGGTGCAACCACCGAAGGCACTGTTACTAACGAACAGGTGAGCGCGTTTGGCAATTCCACACCCTTCCATCATCCTCCAAACCAAATGCCACCACCGCAAGAGCCTGCCTTCCAAAGCCAAGTCCACCAGCCCAATAATAATCCCCCTCAGACTTTCCGGTCTCTTCCACCTCAACAACAACAACAACCTCATTTCACACCTCAAAATCAACCCCCACAATACCATCAGGTACCCCTGCCAGCCAATTATGCACAATAGCCGCAACAACCAAGCAGACCATTGGGTCCCAGAAGGGCCCAATATCCTCCGTTACCTGAGAGTCTACCCGATATTTTCAACGCCCTTATGGCCGCCAATGCGCTTACCTTGCCTAAAGAAAGAACGGTGTAGTCGCAACATGTAGACACTTCTCGGTATTACATCTTCCATCGGTAGCCGGGGCACAATATTGACAACTATTTTCATTTCAAAGATTACATATATGATATGAATGATCAAGGTGGTATTGATTAGGATGAGATGAGGAGATTTCTCGCCACTCTAAAGGCACGAAGGCCTTCTCGGCAACCACAGGCTCAGCAGCCTTCTCAGCAACTAGCAGCACCTCCTCCTCAGCAACAGGAAGCTCCCACGGCACAACCAAACATGGGGATTGTCCAGAACCCATTGCCGGAGCATCCACCGAACCAACAGGTAAACCCTGTCACCTCTTTCCATGAAGTGGAGAGGGAACAAGGGTGGCACCATGAGAACGCCTCTGTCGGGGCTTTAAATCAAGAACCAATTCAACCTCTGCGTCTGTTAAGGACACCTTATTCAGTATCTTCCCCCCAACCATCTCGTCCCCTCTTACGCACCACCGTCCAAATACCCTTCACTACTACCACCACTAAACCCTCGCCAACTAGGCCTCTCTTCATCCGACCACCGCCACCTCCCATACCACAACAAGCTCTTCCCTCCACAAACCCGTTGCCATCTAGGCCACTCCTTATCCGCACCTCGCCGACTCCTAACTCCACCACTACAATCCATGCTCCTCTGCCTCCCGCAAACCCTTCCTTTTTTCCTAGGCCTCTCCTCATTCGGCCCACACCCCCTCCAGCCGTTCAGGCACCTCCCACACCCCCTACTGTTACCTCACCAATCACCACTATCCCCCAACAAATGAGGCCCCTCATAAGGGTTCCTCCTTTGGTTATTCCTCCAGCATCCCCTAACCCCAACGTCCCTTCTTCTTCTTCATCCACCAACCCTCCACCAACCCATAACCCGACAGAGGCGTGATCATCACGAATCACGATGCTCCACAGCGGACGGATGTTCCACCGCGTCTTTCCTCAAAGGGAGCTAGAGCCCGCACAGGGGCAAGAAGAACAAGAGCCAGAACAAGAATCCATACTGGGTACGCACTATGATTTGCTAAAGCACTTGGACAAAACTCCGGCGAGGATTTTCATTCTGGAACTGATAAAGAGATCCACGGTTCACCAGCAAGTTTTGAAAGAATATCTACGAAAGGTGATGGTTAATAAGGATATTCCAGCTGAACAGATTACAACAGTTCTGACACCGGCATGTGATCAGCCAGCTATTACTTTCCATGAACATGAGTTATCTCCAAAGCTGGCAAGAAAATATGCCTTGTGCAATACCGTCAACATTAACAAAGTGCCAGTTAAGCAATGTCTGATAGATACTGGAGCATCAATTAATGTGTTGCCACCGAGCACTTTGAAGATGTGCGGCATTCTCGACAGTCAAATCCGGCCATCTACTATTACCGTTAGAGCCTATGATAATACCAAGAAGCCTCCTCTGGGGATGATCACTCTGAAAGTTGGTTTGGGTCCAGTCTCAATCACATCAGATTTCCATATTCTGGATATGGACCCAACTTTCAACGGCATTTTGGGACGCCCTTACATTCAAGAGCTTGATGCTGTTCCCTCAACCAATCATCAGTGCATAAAGTTTCCTCATAAAGGGCGCATCGTCAAAGTCACTAGCATGCCCATTTTGCCGTCAGAAGATATACATTCTGCAACATCAGTGCCTTCCATATGGCCTTCCAATAGGCCTTTGCTCTCAGTGTTAGATGTTGGCGACCCGCGGCAGGATTTGTTAAGGTCTCCAGTTATTAAGCCGACATCAGCTGTAGTGACACCCCTACCTTCCCAGGGGAAGAAAAAGAAGAATATGATAAATACCCCAAGATGGAACATTTTTTTGAAGATGGGGTACAAAACTGGTAAAGGTTTGGGTGTTAACCTCCAAGGCCGAGTCAAACCCGTCAAACATTAAAGACTGATTCCCCGAGGTGGCCTGGGGTACAAAGGGCCAAGCAAAGCTGAACAAGGGCAGTGGGCTATTATGACTTCCACTCTTAAGACAGATCGGTAGCCTTTTACATGGACTCTGCATACACATTTTGTGAAAGGGGGTACTCATAATGACGAGCAGACCATGATGGTTACTTCTATGCTGGATTGTCAAGATGTACATGCACGGCAGTTTGCTCGCCATATAGCCCCATGGGCTACATATAAAGCTTTGGAGTCTTTAAGGCCCGATAAAAGAAGGAAAATGGATGACTCGGAGTGTGACTGGTACAGATGGTTCGACATGAATGATATTACCATTGCTCTAAGCCGTCTGTTCATGCCAACTGATCCGGAGTGGCTGCCATTGATTCATGAACTGATTGAAAAGCCAGCGGTGATTATAGATAAGAGGCAACTTCTAAGCAATTACACAGATACTGGGGAGCCAGATGTGCCGTATGAAGAGGGCTTCACCGTGAATAGGCTGTGGGTCGGCCTTTTCTCTCTTAAATCCATCCATCCAACAATTGTTGTCCATTTGCTTGATAAAATATTCTGTTCAGATGTCCCTAGACCGCCCACGGTCCTGATAACTTTTTCTCCAGGTTCACTTCAAGTTTCTCCTCCAATTCCTCCCTTACTCCTCGAGCAATTTTCTAAACTCTCCATCACGCCCCCGCGTGGGCAATTACTTATTCAACCTTTTTCAAATCTGTCAATCTCAACACCACCTCCTACTCCTTCCTCTCATTGCTTTATTATTGAAAACGAAAAAAAAATGTCAAAATTTGAACCCACCAATCTTCCATCTCTTGTGAAGAGACTTCCTATCTTACTTCGGAGTGCGCCCCGATCCAAGGGCCGCTCTTTCAAGGTTCGTTAGCGGACCTTCTTCTCTCCTCTGACGAGGAGGCTCCACCTGTATCTCCTCCTGTATCCATTGCGTCTTCATCTTCTTCTTCTCCTCCTTCTTTAGGTCAAGGTAATTCGTCCAGCTTGTCATCTTGTTCTTCTCCCTCTTCTTCTAATAAGACTCTTGGGGTAGCTTCACATAAGAAATCCAAGGGTAGGCAGATTCCCCATAGGTTCTTTCTAGATCTAGCTAGAAGATGTCGGGCATGCTTAGCTCTTCCTGAGTTTCTAGAGGATCCCATACTCCTGCCGGATATAGAATATGAGGATGTGTGCTCTCTAGATGAAGGGTTTGGTGTCTATGAGATTATGAACGATGAAGACCCTATCGAAGAGGGGGATGAAGAATATAAGGACGAGGCCGACGCTTTTGCTAGTGGTATGAGAAGATTCGACGAACCGTCAGCCTCAGTGGAAGAACCCACCAAAGAAATTAATTTGGGTATTGAGGAAAACCCTAGGATTGTCCTCATTAGTAAAAATTTGCCGCCCTCCAAAGAGGAGGTGCTTATTCAAGTTCTTCAAGATTATAAGGATGCATTTGCATAGAGCTATGAAGATATGCCGGGTCTGGACCCTGCGCTTGTTGAACACCGTCTTACACTTAAGTCAGGGTCCGTCCCGGTCAAGCAGCAGTTAAGACGTTTCCACCCTCACATGGCATTGAAGATGAAAGAAGAGGCCGATAAGTTTCATAAGGCCAGATTTATTAGAGTCATCCTCTATCCTAATTGAGTGGCCAACATTGTCCCAGTTATGAAAAAGGATGGAAGAGTTTGAATTTGTATAGATTTCCGGGACCTTAACCGTGCGTGTCCTAAGGATGATTTCCCCCTCCCTCACATAGATGTGCTGATTGATAACACGGCAGGGTATGAGACCCTCTCTTTTATGGATGACTTTTATGGTTATAATCAAATTCGTTTGGCTGAGGAAGACCAGGATAAAACCTCATTCACTACACCGTGGGGTACTCATTGTTATGTGGTCATGCCGTTTGGGCTCAAGAACGCCGGAGCCACCTACCAATGGGCCATGATGGCTATTTTTCATGACATGATCCACATTTTTATAGAGGTGTATGTCGATGACCTGGTAGTGAAATCAAGAATGAGGATTGAGCATCCCGGGGTTCTGGCCAAAGTCTTGCAAAGAGCACGGGAGTATTAGTTGAAGATGAACCCCAAGAAGTGCGTATTTGGTGTTTCGTCAGGAAAATTTCTCGGATTCATCGTTAGCAAAAGGGGTTTTGAGATTGATCCCAACAAAGCAAAGGCAATAAGGGATATGCCTCCTCCCAGAAATTTAAAGGAAGTCTGAGGATTGATCGGGAGGTTGCAATTTATTCGCCGGTTTGTCTCCCAGCACTCACAAAGATGTAGAGCGTTTTATGAGCTTACTAAGTCGGGAGTCAAATTTAAATGGGATGACAAGTGTCAGGCAGCTTTTGACGGACTAAAGGATTATTTGGCCAGTCCTCCTATCCTGAGGCCACCAGTTCCAGGCCAACCGCTTGTTCTTTATATTTCCATCCTGGATGACTCTGTAGGTGCTGTCCTTGCGCAAGTTGATGAAGAAGGAAAGGAGAGGGCAGCCTACTACTTGTCCAATCTTATCAACCCCTGTGAGCAGAGGTACTCAGCCATGGAGAAGACTTGCGCTGCTTTGGTCTGGGTAGTACAGAAACTTAAGCATTATTTCTTAGCTCACGAGGTTCATCTCATTGCTCGTATGAATCCAATCAAGTTCCTCCTTGAAAAATATGTTCTCACTGATCGATTAGCACGATGGCAAAGCTTCCTTTATCAATTTGATATTATCTACATTCAGCAAAAAATGATTAAAGGCTATGCCATAGCATAACATCTCGCTCATCACCCTCTCCCTAGATTTGACCCTGTTTGCTCAGAGTTTCCAGATGAGGAACTAATGTCCGTCAATCAGCCCGATTTGATGTGGACGTTACATTTTGATGGAGCTCTGAATTCAAAAGGGAAAGGGATTGGCATTGTTCTTCTATCACCGGAGGGTATCACTATTCCACTTGCCTCTCAGCTTGCATTTCCAGTTACAAATAATATAGCTAAGTACGAGGCTCTTCTGGCCAGATTAGAAGCCGCTCATCAATTCGCTGTTACCCAATTGTGGATTATAGGTGACAGTCAGCTTATTCTCCGCCAAGTGCTCACCAAGTGTCGCACGCTCAATCCTAAACTCAAACCCTATCAGGAACTGACTTTTGCTTATGTTAAGCTTTTCACCAAATTAATCTTCGACCATGTTCCTCGCGATCAGAACATTCTGGCTGATGCCCTTGCTTCTCTCGCATCCTCCTTGGTTTTCCTTCCTGAAAGGGACTTCCACTCCATCATTGTTCACAGGTGTCTTACTCCCGCTGTTAAGGATCCAACTTTCCTTAGTGTTAAGGAGGAGGTGCTCAAGAAGGTTAAGCAAGGGGGAATCATTGAGAATAAGGAGATCATGTTATTGGATCTAAAGGAAGAATTGGATGACGCAGAGAAGCCGTGGTATTGTGAAATTGCTAAATATTGCCAGGATCAATCTTATCCTGAGGAAGCCATGGCCGAGGAAAAGAAAGGTATTCGAAGAGTTGCTCAGCGATACACTTTGGTTGGAGGTGTGCTCTACAGAAGGGGGCTCAATGGTGTTTTATTAAGGTGCCTGGATGATGATGAATCTTGGAAGGTCATGGAAGAGGCACATTCAGTAGTGTGTGGTGGCCATGTGAATAGCCAGATGTTAGCTAAGAAAATCCTTAGATTAGGCTTTTATTGGCCCACTCTAGAAGATGACTGCTCCATCTATGTTCGAAGGTGTGTTAAGTGCCAACTGCACGCTGACAAAATTCATTCTTCTGCTTCTTCACTCCATCCTATATCCTCCCCATGGCCTTTCTCCATGTGGGCTTTTGATATCATTCGACCTCTTGGTGATTCAAACCTCCTCACAAAATTGAAATCATTTATACTCACGGCCACGTAGTACTTCACCAAGTGGGCGGAAGCGGAAGCGTACTCGGAGATCAAAGCGTCAACCGTCTACAAATTTATAATGAAGAACATCATCGTAAGATTCGGCATCCCGAGTACCATCGTCACCGATAATGGACCGTAATTCATCTCTTAGGAACTTCAGGACCTCTGCAACAGGTATAACATTACATTGCATCATTCATCTCCTTATTATCCGCAGGGCAATGGCCAAGCAGAGGCAACTAATAAAATGTTGATCAAAATTATTAAGAAAACGTGTGAGGCTAATAAATTTGCGGATTGGCCAAAAAAGCTGGTTGAAGCTCTTTGGGCCTATTGCACTTCCATTCATACTCCTACTGGGCAAACCCCTTTCACCCTCACTTATGGAATAGAGGCGGTAGTCCCTTATGAGATTCTTATCCCTTCTCTTAGGGTACAATTAGACAAGGAACTCCCTATTGATGAGCGTCGCGAGTCTCTCCTTGCTCAATTGAAACTCTTAGATGAGAAGCGTTTGGCCGCCGGTGAACATGCGCATATTTATCAAAATAGGCTTTCACGTTTTTATCAAAAGAAAGTGATTGAGAGAAAATTTAAAGTCCGTGAGATGGTAATTAAACGAATTTTTATAAAATCGGGTGGACCCCGTTCAAAACTCCAACCGAACTGGGAAGGGCCTTACATAATAAAAGATGTTTATCCTGGCAACGCTTACAAATTGGTTAACGTCGAAGGGGAAGAATTGGCTCACTCTTGGAATGGACTTTATTTAAAGAAATACTACCCCTAAGTCTTTGAAAAAAAGGAGAAAATAGAAAAAAATAAAAAAAAAGAAAATAAAAGAAAGAGAAAGAAAGAAAGAAAGAAAAAATGATGTAGACTTGCATAGTGCATAGGCCGCAAGCTCGAAAAATTAAAATCCTTAATTCATTCTTCGGTCTTGATGGTTTAACTTGGGGTCAACACCCGCACACACTACACGCTTTACTCTTAAACTCAAGCGGCTCAAAATTCGAGGAAAGTCAGAGCTCAACTAAGAGTGTAAAATTTTTACCTATTCTCTTCTCTTCGGCTCACGAGAGGGAGTACGAGTCAGGGAATGCTAACCAAACATGCCCGCCGCCCTAGTAGGTGGAAGTCAGGGCCCAAAAGGGAACAACAAGCTACAAAAGCCCAAGTACAATTAGGTCTGCATTTAAAATTGAAAAAAGAAGAAAGTTACAACAAAAGAAAAGCATGTCAAGAGGGCAAAGTCCCCGCAAGGAAAACCATGGTCGTAAGCATGCTTAAATAAGGGCGAAAAGAGCAACAAAATTTCCCTAATCCAAAGACCGAACCCCAATAGGCATTAGGGCAGGGGAGGAAAGCTTCCCCGTTCTTGGAAACCTCTCGTGAGCTTCCTCAACTTATTCTTCACTTCTCCCTCCATGGTAGGTTATAAGCTCAAGGGATGGCAAAGACCGACTAAGAAGGATGGGCCGTGAGAGAATATGAATAAAAGCATAAGTCATTAAGCACGTTGACCCGTTGTTAAGTCAGTTAAGAAAGATTAATGAATTTCAGATGGTGATTATGTAAGGTTTAAGACCCTTGTGCTATGCTCAGCCTCATTAAAAAAGTTAAAAAAAGAGAGAAAAAAAAGAGAAAAAAATGTTTTCTTAATTAACGCCTCCGTATGTGGGCGTCATTTCTCTAATTAACGACAGTGTCTATGTCGTCATTTTCAAACAAGGCAAAAATAAAAAAAATAGTTTTTCAATTCACGCCCATTCGCAAAAGCGTTATTCACTTGATTCGCGACTTTGTCAATGTCATCATTTTTAATAAAACTAAACAAAAAAATAATAGTTTTCCAATCAACGTCACACATTGGGGCGTCAATTTCATAATCAACGCCTGTGCACGAGGGCGTCATTTTTAAAAGAAAAAAAAAGAGAAAGAACAAAAAAACAAAACAAAAAAATTATTAAAGCCTACTGCTTTCCATCTCATATGCTTGTCTGCATTCGTGTGTGGACATCTTTTATTTGTTTGCTTGCGTGTTGCATTTCCTTATATATTTTTGTTATCTGCCTTTATTAATTAGAGGCTTGGCCCCTTGACCCGTCAATAAGGTCAAAGAAGTGACAACCCCTTGCTTATTGAGCAAGGGGAAAAGCCGAACAGATGAATTAATCTGTTTGTTTAAGTATGAACTGCAGGAAAAGAACAAAAAGAAAGAAAGGAAAAGCAAAGGCAAGTACACAAGTGCTCAACTGCTCAAGGCAACTCAGGTAACAAAAATCTCATATATATATATATATCAATGAATATCTGAGTACAAGTGTGAGGGTGGAGGAGTACAAGTAAGTCTCTCTCTCAGCTCTCGCCTCCACCCTCCTCTCTCCTACTCTCGACCTCACCCTCGTCGTCCCGACGAGGTGCCCGTGGAGGGGGCATGGACCCCCGAGAAGTAGCTGGAGCTCGAGCCTGCTCCTCAGCCTCGCTCCTCTGCCGGAGAGAGGAACCCGCCACGTAGGTACTACTGGTGAATGAGTACCCCGCAGCCCGTGCCCGCTCCTCGCCTCGCTGGAGGCACTCCTCGGTCACCCGCAGCCGCTCCTGAGTGACAGCTAGCGGAGTCCTCAATTCCGCGAGCTCCCGCTCGCGTGCTGCCTACTGCTCCCTCTCTCAGGCGCGCTCCTCCCTCTACTGCTCCCGCTCTCGGGCACGCTCCCTCCGTTCGACGTCGAGGAGAACTCGCAGCTCTGTCACGTCCTGAGGTAGCTCCTCTCGCCGCCTTAGTGCCCCCTCAAGCTCCGTGACTCGCTGCTCACGAATGGCCAGCTCCGTCCCGACAAGTGCAGCCTGGGTAAGCGCCTCCTATAGCTCTGTGGTCTGCAATCAATCAAACAAATCATCAGCTTCACATTTAAGTCAATTCCATAAACAACTAAAATGAATATTTCTTAACTTACTCATGTGGCCATCACGCGTTGTCTTGCCTCGATACAAGTAAGCGAGGCTCGGAGCTCCTCAGTCTGTAAAACACAAATTTTTATGAACACACGTGATGAAATATAATCAAGGGCATTTTTGAGTTTGAGTTTGAGCTTACCCGTGTGGCGAGGTCGCGCTCCGCTGCCTCGACACGAGCAACCGCTCCAGCAAGCTGCTCTGCTAGTGCAGTCGTCTTCGCACTAGGTCCCCTCGAGCTGGAGGCTCCTCTAGTCTCTCTCGCCGCCGCTCCCTGCTGGGCACGCTGCATTCATTGAGATTATCAGTGACTAATCATTAATAATTCAGAAAATCATTTGCATATAGATAATTAAATACTCACCAGGGTCTCCAAGTCTACCCGAGTGGTAGCAAGCTGGGCCTCCAGGCTGTGGAGGTGGACATGCATGTCCATCGCCACTATGTCCGGTGCATCCTGCATTCATCACACATATCAGTCGCATAATAAGCATATATCATTTACATTTATAGGAATTAAAAGAAAGTGCATTCATACATACCCCTATGACCCTCATCTGGGGTCGGCCGGCGTAAACCTCCCAGTAGCGTCGGAGGTACTCAGAGCTGTCTGCCGCCTGCGAGGTGACTCGAGTCCCGCCGCGCTGCCAGTCGACGTACTGGTCAGGGAACCTGACCCTCCAGTCGGTCGCCTTCGTACGACCGTGAGTCTTCTTCCCAATTGTGGGAATGGGTTTTTTTCATCGTTTATTTATTTATTTTATGATGTGTGTTTATTGGTTTATTGGTTGGTTTGTTAGGCGTGCCAGTCACCGGAGTGACGATTTATTATGCGCTCGATCTGTCTCAATCAGTCGATTGTGAAGTCCGAGTCGGGACCGGAAGTCCGTCATACCATAAAGGTTATGACGTTAATTACGCCCTTCCTAATAAGGATAACCCTTGATTAAACGCCAAAATAGGAGACCCCCTCGGGGCGGTTAAGAAAAAATGACAGTGCATAACATTGAGGTTCTTGTTATTCTAAGAAGGTGGTTGAATAGATGACAAATTATTAAATCAGCATGACCCCCTTTGTGTGGGTCATGCTGGGTAGAAATAGGACACCGTCCACGTAATGGCGGGACGGGGCCTGGGCAATCATCGGAGATATGTCCCCGCTCACGTTTCTCATCCGGCCAAGAGCCTTGAAGTATTCGTATCCCCCGATAGATCGAGCCGGACGGGAGGTGTATGCTGTGCATTTCCCGGGGCTTATCGGGGTTAAAACATCGATCGACATTTCGGCAGCATCTCCCCATAATCTGGGTTGTGCCCAGGAGAGAATAGGCTATCACCCACGGAATGCCAGGATGAAAGCCGAGAGAAAGAGAGGCCGAACCTCTCGAATTGCATATGTATGCCCTGGGGGCAATGTTCGATTCTTCCCTTATAGAAGTCGGTGGTACTCATGCAGTGGCAGAGCCCACCTGAGCTGAAGGGATTATTGATGAATCCGATACGTGACGGTGAAACATAAGGGAGTCTATCCCCCTTTAGATTTACCCCCGGGACCGGTCTGATGACTCGTGGGTATCCCTGAGTAAGTCTGATCAAGCTATCGGAGGCCCAATTGGATGGCAAGATAGGTTCTCGGCGCAGCTCAAGTTGGATGGGATTGCCGGCGCAAAGGCAAGGTGGAGGAGGGGTTCCCGGCGTGCCCAAGAGATGGGTTCTCGGCGCGAAGACAAGGTGGGAAAAGGGGTTCCCGGCGCGCCCAAGAGATGGGTTCTCGGCGCGAAGACAAGGTGGGAAAAGGGGTTCCCGGCGCGCCCAAGAGATGGGTTCTCGACGCGCCCAGGAGATAGGGTTCTCGACGTAAGAAGGCTTGCGCCGAGAACTATTCACCTATTCTACTGTTCGTGGCGCCGGGATGTATAAGAGAGGGCGCCGAGATGGTTTAGAATGGTTTCAGGAGCCCTATTTTTGGGTTTCTTGATGATTCAGGCCAAGGTAGATGGGTTCTGTGGGGCCAAAGTGGATCAGTTCATCAGATCGGAACTGGATTAGGTTTAGGTTCCAAAGGAAGGCTAGGATCGAAGATGAATTGGGGAAGATCGGGGTCCAGAGGATCCCTGTCACCAGTGTAGTGCAAAGTCCCGGGGACGGCTTAATATCATCTTTCATCATCCTGGGAGAATTTTGGCAGCACCTCCCCTGGACTTAGAATTTGCCAGGGAATGATAGACAATCACCCAACAGAGTGCCGGGGTGAAAGCCAAAGAGTAGGGGGGGTACTGGACCCCTGACCCATGTACGCGCTTGCAGCACTATCTTAATATCCCTTTTGAGACCACTGAAGCCTATGCAGTGGCAGGGCTTCCTTGGTTCGTCAGGTTATGAAAATAGATCGAACCCCAGGGGGGCATGTAAGGGGGATGGTTATCCCCATTGATTTTTATCCTTGAGGTGCATATGATGACCCGGGATGTCCCTCGACAGAATACAGGGTTACATTGAGTGGATTATAGGGGTATCTGTATGGTTTCTTGACTGGTAGCAGGAGGTTTTTTGCCTGGGGTTCAAGGGATGGAGTATTCATAGCCTAAAGGGGCTTACGGCACAAGGGGGGTAGTTCCCGGCACAAAAACCACTGCGCCGAGAAGTGTTCTTCACACGGCACTATTCTGGGCGTCGGGAAGCTGGGACAGGGAGTTCCCGGCGCGCAAACAGCTGCGCTGGGAAGGTTTCTTCAGGGGTTACTGTTCTTGGCGCCGGGAAGTTCCGGGTCTCTATTCCTGGTTCTTCTGGTTTCGGAAGAGGTTTCAGGCAGGATTTTCTAGCACAGATGGGGAGGATTAGAGAGTTTATCAGTATGGAGGCCGGATGTTTAAGGGAGGGTAGCATCAATCGAAGGACAGGATCATCCATCATTAAACCCTCGGGAGATATATGGGGTTTTTGTCACCTGCTGCTCAGACGATCATGAGATTGATGTCTCTGACCTTGAACAAGCTGGGAGCTCGGCAGAAATCCATGACATGCGAGAAAGCCCATCGTCAAAGGGAGGGAAGGAGGGGACAGAGCCCAATGACCCATTGAACGAGGGTTTGGACTCCATCTTTATCTTTCATGAGAGAACGGACCCGGAGGTGTGAAGCATAAATCAGAAATCCGGAGCAGCTAAGTAGATAAGTGTTTTGAAGAATATCAGATACAGAGGGGGGAGATAGATGGTAAACATTTCAATCGCCCAACGCCCAGATGGGCCATCATAGCATTTCATTCCAGTGCATCATCCCAAACTTACACCAATCACAAGGGGAAAGGGAGATAAAACAGAGGCCGGGATATTCCGGTTACATACGATGAATCTAGATAAAACTCGTGAGATTACATGAAGAGGAAAAGAAAACATGGGGGAGGGCGGAGCATTGACTCCTCTCCCTCCCCAGCTGCCTGCCCACTTGGAACTCCCTCTTCTTCTCTTTCTTCGGGTTGATCTCTTCTTTCTTTTCTCAGCGGAGGAGGCTTCCGACCTTCCTCTGTTGATCTTTTCTCTCTTTTCTCAGCGGAGGAGGCTTCCGACCTTCGTTCTCTTTTTTCTCTTCCTCTCTTTTTTTCTTATCTATCTGTCTGTCTATCTTCCTATATCCTCCTGTCTCCTCTCTTCTGTCGAGAGAAAGGGGGTTTTATAGCCCTTGCTCAATATCCTTTCAGCGGGCATATTTCGCCGCACCTTGGTCTCGGGCGAGTTCCCGACGCGCAAGAGTCCAACCTCTCGGCGCCGGTTCTGGGCCTTGGTGAGGAGATCCCGACGCCACACTTATGGGCCCATTTAGGGCTTTTAAATGTTTTCATTCCTCTTATCAGCGGACTTAAGCTGTCAAAGCTGTCCAACCTGAAAAGTCTTTTCATTTGTTAACCCTTCTGAGTCTGTCAGAACAGGCGAAGGCCTCTTCGTTGGTGAGTTGGTATAGTTTCATCAGAACATTTCTGGAGGTTTTCATCAGTCAATAGACTACAGTTTTCATCAGTACTATCATTTGGGCGATGATAACACCGGACATCAGCTTGGCCGGGGAGGGCTTCAGCTGGGTAGATAGCTTTAGTGACGGCTCTTCTTTAGTTCTGACTTTGCAGAGATTATAAGCGTCTTCATTACTGGTTTTGTTTTGATCTTCTCTTCGGTCCCATCTTTGACCTTCTCTTTGGTCCCATCTTTGTTCTTGATTATATTTCAGGTGTCAACAAATGCCCCCCACCTGCGGACGACGTAAGCACATGAACAGCGTCACGGGGTTTGCAGGTGCCTCTTTAACATTCGAGGCTATCTTCTTCAATCTCTCTTTGATATTGTCCTTCAGCTTGATCATATTGCTGTAGCATCATTCGACATGCATAATTTTTATTTTCCATATTCTTCTAATTCTTTTTCTATTTTCAGCGCTTTGGAGCCTTCTCGGCATGACATTCATGGGCTTCTCGGCACGAGGATTGAGTGGCTTCTCGGCGCAGACGCTGTGCAGGCTCTCGGCGCGCCCTGGTCTCGGCCCGGCCCTTCTCGACGCAGGGAATAGGCTACCTCTCGGCCCTCCTTTTTCACCAGAAGGGGGAGGGTTCTCGGCGCGCTAAATGCCGCGCCGAGAGCCCCTCTTCTACCTTCACTATTTATGGCGCCGGGAGGTCTTTTCTTCTCATTTTCATCGGAGCTTCCTCTCTCTTCAATCTCTTCTCATCGGCGCGAGCTTCTCCCTCTCTCAGCCGTTCCATTTTCTTCCCGTCTGCGTATACCTTGCACGGCGGGATATTGTCTTGGGATTGAATCCCTTATTATCTCCGGGATCACTCCCTCTTGGTGGGTGACTCCCTATCTCTCTTGGGCATACCCTAGATAAGAAGAGATGCTGCCGAAATTTATCAAAAATTGTTTACCTCATCATTTCATGCCCATTCATCTTCCCGATGCTTATCTTCTCATCTTTCCCTGATTACAGGTGCTGACATGGCTTCCGACTTTTCTGCTACGGCTTCCATGACTGTGGGAGCGAGTTCATCGGCTCAGTCGGATATATCTCGCGCCTCGGTCAACTGGATGAATGTGAACAGTTTGAGCTTTGGCTATAATCAGATTGCTACTGTTGACGAGTCCTCTGATTCTGAGACAGACACAGTGCCGACTTCTGGGATCTATTCTTCCATAGAAGGTATTGATTTCAGAAGAGCTGCTGACTACCGTCCGGACCTGCCGAAGGATCGTCATCTATTACCATTTATCCAGTCCTTCACCATAGGCGGAATGAGAGATCCTCTGCTTGCTCGGTCTGTGGAAGCGACAATACTTACTGACAGAGACAGCATGAAGGGCTCTGTTTATCGTGCCCGGGCTACATATCTTCCAGGCGAGCAGCGGGACTGGAATGTCGTGCTGGGTATTTCTGAATTAGAGCCGGAGAAGAAAATGTTGATCCGGGCTCCAGAGTTCACCCCGGCGAGGTGGGACCATGCAGCCGGTCGCGTCCACCGGGAAAAGACCAACTTCAGACTTTTTCTAGCACCTGTGAAGTGGGGTTACAGGGACGAGCCATTTATTCTGAACTGTCTGGCCGTTCAATTTAAATATCAGCTAGCTGCCGGCTGGTTTGGAGATGCTAAAGTGACAGATGCTCATCTCTTCAAGGTAGGGGCAGTGGAATTCACAGAATTTGTCCTGAAGGTGTACGCCCCTTTACTGATTAGAGCTGGGGTCTACCATAGTGTATTCGCCTCCAGATTCCGCTATCCCATCTCTCGGGGACTATGTTGTGGCATGTTTGAAGTATTGTGCCGACAGTTTAACACATTCTACATAGCAGAGGGTGAAACATCTCTCGACCTCTGGAGTATTTCGCAGCTCTCAAGTCTGCCTATTGATGGGGAGCCATACGAGGAGGTTTGCCTGGATGACTCTGTAAAGGACGCCTCCGATGGAGAGGGCCGATATTCTTTCGGCTATGCATACCGGTATTTAATGAAAGCTTATCGTACCATTTGTCTGGCTTACAGTCGGGGATCCTCCAAAGGCTATCAACCCCCGGAAAAGAGCAGCAGGTTGAGAGTCCGTGTAGGACAATGGATACGATACTTCTTCGGGGGTCCCTTGAAGTATGTGGACTTCCCTTCTGTGGGACCGACTTCTAGCAAGCAAATGAGGGCCCCTCGTTACAAATCAGCACTGCCATCTTCACTGCGCCGAGCAGGTGCAGACGGCCCGAACCCAGCAGGGGTTGACCCTATCACTTAGTAAATAGCTTATCTGACTTTCTGGCTGTTCACCTTCGCTCTTCCTCAAGGGGACGAGACGACTATCAGGCCGGAGACTATATACCCGACCTGTCAGATGGCCTGGGGGATGAGGCTGTCTCTGTGCCCAGTGGCTTTGTGCTTAATTTACAAATCATTGGGGGATTTGCATAGACATCGGATTCCCCACTCCTTAAGGACTGTGGGTCCATTTCATTTTTTTAATGCCTGGGTCTGCAGTATTTTCCCCGTGCTGGCCCCGAGGACTTTACAGTCAGACACATTGCTTCCTCGGATGATCGAATTCGCTAGCGCCGAACCTGGTCCTTTCTCAGAGCAGCTGTTTAAGATAAGGGGCAGGTTGATAAAAGTGCCTGTAGACGCTCCTGGAAGCATTCATTTTTGGAGCTTGGCAGCAGGTTCGGCTCCTTTAGTGGACCCTCAGAGGGAATGCAAAATGGAGGAGGTAGAAACTTATGTCCATCCTGTTTCGGGGGTCAACGCCACCCGGCCCATATTAGAACCAGAACTGGTCAGGTGGGCTATGGCTATTCGGCCCAGTGTATTGGTCTTCAGGAAGGGAGGCTTGCTCGTCTTGGAGCCCTATTATCCATTCCGTTTCAATAGAAACTTTGGCTATGATCAGCATATTCCTCCATCGGTTGCCCAGTTTCCTTTCGATAGCCGTGCCAAGCATGGGTCCACCATTGCCAGTGATGGTCGAACATGGTGGGATTTCTTTCATCGCCGAGAGGGCGTAACTTTCAGGGTCCCGACCGTTTCTAATCGTATTCCCCGTGTCACATCAAAATACATTAAGTGGTGGAATACACGCACCAACTTCTATAAAGATGGCAGAGGCGCCTTTTGGGACGTGGCCAAGTGCTCTTTCTTAAAGCGGCAGTCAGGGCTTGTGTTTGAAATTGATGAGGTTCATCTGAAAAGGCTCTATTCACAGCACCAGAAGGAGGCAGAAACATATGTTGCCACGCGTCGGTCTTTGAAAGAGGAAGGTTCTGAACCACCCACTCCTGTCTTCTCTGAAATTAATGAAGACGCTTTTACAAAGGATCTGAGGCAGTTGGGCCATATAGGGGGTGTTCATTTGGATGTACAATATCCGTTCCACCCGGAGGAACCTCTCCCGACAGCAGCCCCCTGGAGGGGTCCGGTGGACAGGTTTCACCCTTATAGGACGTTTGTGCGGAGGGAAGACTGCACCCAGACATATTATCAGCACACTTCTTGGCTTTTTGTACTGCTAAATGTTCACGGGCTATCAGTAGAGAACCCGATAGCTGGCATTCTTAATAAGCCGCTTTTTGTTTCTTTTCATTATGTCGACGGCTGGTGTATGGATTATCTCGGCCTGTTTCATTGCCTCGACTTCCACGGACATAAAGACTTGGCTGCCTTGACAGAGAAGTGCCAGACCATTGGTGACATATGCTGGCTCGTGAAGGAGGCTGCTTCCCGATCGAAGGAGGTGGCTTATCTGTATTGGCCGCTTTCCACATTTTATGATGGCCCAATAGGTATGACCCTTCCTGTGCGCTCATGGCATCTTTCTTTTATTGTTATGTTCTGCATCTGTCGATTATGACTGCCTTTCTTGTGTCTTGCACAGATAGACCGGACATAAAGCGGCAGGGACTTTACAGGAAGATTATTGCTCAAGCTGAGAAGCCTGCTTACTTTGAAATTCCTACAGCGGCACCTACGACCACTCCCTTGCCTCCGAGCAAGAAGAGGAAGCCTTCTGTGGTGAAAGCTGCAGTTGCCAAGGCCAAGAGGGCCAAGGTTGTTCGGGTACAGCAGTCAGCTCCGATTGTGACGGA
Organism: Amorphophallus konjac; assembly: GCA_022559845.1. Taxonomy (NCBI): domain Eukaryota; kingdom Viridiplantae; phylum Streptophyta; class Magnoliopsida; order Alismatales; family Araceae; genus Amorphophallus; species Amorphophallus konjac. Next base: position 28,339,850 of record CM040122.1, on the reverse strand, counting down.
TGCCGGAACCCCTCTTCCAGACATCCCCTCTTTCGACGAGTTCAGGTCTCAGAGGGAGGCCGCTCAGGAACCTGCCGAGAGTGGCGGTAAATAGCTTGTAGATGCAATCTTCATTGTCTTCTTGACTGATCTTTTAAGGAGTTCTTCGAGACTGGGCTTCTCTTTATCTGATACAGCCCAGGAGCAGGTTGCAGTGCCTGTGGAAAGGGACACGAGGCTGCCTTCTCCTACCCCGGCTGGCGAGGAGGAGGGTAAATGTGCTTTCTCATCTTTTCTTTATACTTCCCTTATTTTTCTGTTATATCCCTCAGAGGTCCCCTTTTGTTGAGGTGGCAGTCAGGGAGCAGATTGAGGCCATGATAGCAGCGGGAGAGTTGCCTTAACCGCAGGAGAGTCACGGGACTCCAATAAAATGGAGCATTATTCTGGACAGACGCATAATCACCCGGTCTGCATCCCGGTATGCTCTAGATGCGACCCCGCAGCATATAGCTAGAGTGGAGATATCCTCGGGTAGCTCTGAGACCGTTTCTGATAATGCGGAGGAAGTGACTTTCAGCGATAGTGAGGAGGAAGTTCTAAAATCAGAAGCCTTGCCTGTATTTACAAAAGGCCTTCCGCCTTTACAGCCTCCTAAGCTGCTGGTGCTATCTTCTGAGGAGGAATTGCAAGAGGAGTTTGCCGGGCTCGACACCGAGGTTGACATAACCCCTCCGTTTGCTGTTTCAACTACGGAGCTTTCTCCCCTTTTGTCTCATTTCGAGGGTATGGACCCCACTTTAAAGGTAAGCTTCTCTTTTTTTGTTTGCTGTTCTATTTATTTTCTTTCATTCATTGCTGAAGGTCATTCTGCTTTGTCCTTAGGACCCTGTCATCATCCGCTCAGACGCGGCCGCAGTTTCTATGGCCGTTTCATCCGCAGACTTGGCCATTATCCCTGCTTTACCTTTAACTTGCATGGGAATTTCTGAGGTTATCCGCCCTGTGCCAGTAAGGATACAATCTTCAACTGACTTAGCATCATTGGACTTGGGGGCCTCAGGAGAAAGTTCCATCCCTGTCAGGGCCTCAGATTTTAGAGCCGAAGCAGACCCAGCCAGGAGCTCGGCTTTTATACCGGCAGCAGTAATGTCCATTGCGCCCGAGTCAGCAGTCCCTGCCATAGTGGCTACAGAGACTGGATTTCTGCTTCCACAGACTAGGGCGCCTTCGTCCCTATTACCAGAAAGAGCAGTTGAAGATGAAGCCCCCACTCAGGAGGCCCATGAAGAGATAGCTCCCTCATTTATTGATTCTCCTCCTGCGGGTGTTCAAGCCGTAACTCCTGAGGCAGCCGTAGCAGAGGAGTCTTCGGCTCGGCAGGAGAGTATAGAGAGGGACCAACCAGCTTTCCCAGCAGATTTTCCCTCTTCGTCCTCCCGACCAGCTATTGCGCTGTGGGCGGACATTGATAGTGAAGTGACCTTTGAAGTGATCCCCTCCGCTTCTTTTGGCTTCGCATCGTCTGAGAGCTTTGTCTGGCAGAACTTGGATATGCTGCGCCAGCTCGTAGAATCCCAGCCTGGCTTGACACATTTGCAGCTGAAGGAAATTGCTGATCGCTTCACTGCCGGCCTGCAGGCCATGGGCTGCCCTTTGGACATATGGGTTCAGCGTTGTTGATCGTTTGTTTGCCTATCTTTGATCTTACTTTTGAGGTCTGCTAAATAATATGGCAAGATGACAAACAAGCAATCAAAGATCTGCTCAAACCTATGAACATGTGAACATGAACCTAGGCAATCATAGCTAGCTCTAGCATGGGCATGCTATCTCAATCAAATTACGCTAAGGAAAAGGAAAAACACACGCCGGGGCGTGGAGCAAGGAGTAAATAAAAACACACCACTAGGGGTGGAACAAGCAAGGAAATAAAGATGTGACGAAGGAAATAGCTATTGCCCAGCACTAAGGAAAGATGTGATCGCCACCAAAGTAAACACAAGTCAAAGACTCGAATATACCTTGGAAATAGGAGGATGAAGCACCCGCCCACGGGAGAGAAAACCAAAGAAAGCCTGCAGATCAGCTTGAAAGTGACGGCCAGAGACCCGTGCGTCGCTTATAAGTAACGGTCCCACCCTAGACCGCCAGAAGAGAGTGACGCTCCTAAACCAGACCGTCAGACAACCTGCAGTAGTAAAGCTTGAATTCTTTTAACTCCAACTCTTCCAGCCGGCTAGAAGACTTGGGCCTCGTGCTAATGAACCTGTAAACCTGCCAAAGAAAATAGAAAGACAAGACAAGACAACCTCAATCAACCCTCTTCACAAGCATAGCATCAATTCTTAAAGAACTTAAGAACATCAAAAGGAGAGGGAATTACCGGGGAGTTTTGGTTTTTTTTTTAACCCCTCTGGGCATTTTCAAAAGTTGGGAGGATGTTTGTATGCTTAAAACAACAGTGAAAAAAAACGTGGAGGAGGAGGAAGGACAATGCTTTGTTTAAAAAGACCAAGGAAGAACTCAAGCATGCAAAGATGAACTTGAAAGATCAAAACAAAAGTACTCCCTTGACTGGAAGATGGATGGACGTGGGAAGCAACTCCTCCTGGATGAAGATGGCTCCTGGGTTCGGCAGCACTTCGTCGTGAATCAAAAATCTCCCCCCTTGATCATGAAATCAAAGGTTCTATTTATAGACCTTCAAAACTCATGGGTCGAGTTGAAGATAAATCAGCCAAGAAAGGAGGATAATCCTTAGCAAATCCTTGAGGATAATATCAACAAGAGTCCAAAGAAACAAACGAGAGGTCCTGAGGATTAGAATTGAAGGAGATAACGCCAATCCAAAACCCTATCTCGTCCACGGAGTAGCAGAGAAAAGGCCTGAACTGTCAGGACTCTCTGAAGGAAGTAACGGTTGCACGATAGACCGCCACTTGGAAGTAACGCATCAAGGAACGACCGTCATTTTCAACCCTATCCAAAGGATAAGATCGACGGGAAGAAGATCTAAACAATAGGACTCTGCAAGTAAGTAACGGCCAGGGCATAGGGCGTCATAAGGAAAAAAACGGCTAGAGAGTAGACCGTTATTATCAAAGGACAACGAGGCCCTAAGTCTTGGGACTCTTCAAAGAGTAACGGCCTAGGCTTCATGCGTTATTATGAAATGACGCGCCTAGTCCAGACCGTTATTATCATTGATTTTCAAGAAAATAGAATGGAGGGATTGCCAAGCTTTTGAACGAAGTGCCACCAGGAACCAGGTCTAATCCAGGAATTGAGACCCAGAAAACAGGCTTCAACTGATTAAAAGGAATTCAATGAAGAGTGAACAACTCAGAGCATCATATTGAATAAATAAGGAGATGACCCGACTTATTGGGTATAAAATGGGTGTCAACAGATGCCCCTCCTTAACGTCCTCTTTGCAGGGGAACGAGCGGAAGTGAAGCGAAAGTGAAATGGAACATGGAGATGAAGCGGAAATGAAGCGGAGTGGATCAAAAAGAGGGCATTAAGGTAAACGACACCCGTTCTTCACCAACAAGCGATAAGAATTTTCTGGAAAAACTTCAAAACTGATCACAAGGAAATAGCTAACCAAAGGACGCAAGTCTGGAGGATTTAATTAACTAAGGAAAGGAAACACGGCTGGCCGCCGGAGGCAACGGAAAGGAAAGAGACTAAACTCCAGACAGGAATCTTCAGTCAACCAGATCAAGCGAGCAAATCGAAGGAAATCTTCAAATTCAGAGTGGAATAATTCTCCTTATCCAGGATCAAGAACACAGCTGTTCACCGTCAATGAGACCTCTTAAACAAATGAAGCTCATGAATACTCAAAGAACGCGTATGATGCATGCTGGGCTAAAGAAAAACAAATCTTCAAAGTTTATGCAAAGAAAGATAAAATAACAAGATACTCGAGAATAATATTGCTAGATTGGGGAAACCAGAGTCAAGATACCATCTGCAACCACGGCGTGCAAGATAGAACCGTCATCCTCAAATTTTCCAACCTAACGGCCTATCCAACGATTATTCATGTGAACTTAGATCATCATCATTTTGTTT